>CM067495.1:13332534-13348796 GCA_034552555.1 Semaprochilodus insignis
GGTGTGTAGGTTTGACGTTGTGATACATGTGAATGATTCAAGTTTCAAGCATGTGACATAAGCAAGGACGGGCTTTATTGCTGTACCTGACTGACCCAACAGCCACAATTGTGGACATTCAGTGAGCAGTGATGCCCTACATCAGCCTGTTAGTGTCAGCACCACTGGCAGACAACTGCATGATGCAGGACTACATGGACACAGACCGTTACGATGGCTGCCCTTCAAACCACGTCAACGTTGCCAAAGACTGCAGTGGTGTCATGCTAGACTGTCATGAAGTGACTCAGAATGGCAGCGGGTCATCTTCAGTGACGAGTCCTGCTTTTGTCTTGGTGAAGACGACCAACAAATCTGTGTGTGGAGGTACCATGGGAGATGGAATCAGTAGGCAATATATTTCCACATGTCCACAGTGACTTAAATACCTGTAAATTTTATTTAGCATTTCACTGTATATTCATTAAAATTCCAATGTTGGTGTAGAAGTTGTAGTACAAACAAATTGCAATGTAAATCAACTGTAAAGTACATCATGTACAGTGTAAAGTCTTTGTACATTGACTCGTACAAAAATAAAAGGTGCCAAAATAGGTTCTTTTTCATCATAAAACAACCACTTTTTCTTTCCTAAAGAAGCTTTTAGCAGGTGGTTCTTCAGAGATCCATTTTGAGTCACTTGAGTTATTCAGTGCAGATCAAGATATTTGCTTTAACACTAGAAAAAGAACATGTTTGATTCCACACACAGTTTATTAATAGTATATCTTTCACCTCCCCTTTTGGGAAACTGAAGATTTCCTGAGTAACATTCTTTTATCTGACCACATGCTTTCCTGTTGCGTTCACAAACATACCTCACATGATGTGTTCAGCCATTTAAAGCACTCTTAAAGTGTATAATTCAATATTTACACACAACAGCTTCAAGAAAAGGCAAACATAATCTGTCAGAGGTAATAATTTTAATCTCAAATTAAACAGTTGAGAACAGTTTATCGCCTTTATATAAAACATTTATATAAAATATCATTGTAGCCACATGGGAACAATAATCATCCAATGGTATTTAATTCCAGCACGTTTTAACCAAGGTTAAGCGTGTATGCAGTAGTTGCAGTTTTTATGTTATGGCTGCTCAAATGACGTTTTTATTGATTTTTATGGATCTGCCTGTCTAATTGTTATATTGGCCAGGATGTTATATCTCAACAGGGTTTTAAGCAATCTGATTCCTGTTTGCGTTCAAACCCCTTTTTTTGGTAGGTTAAGTGTTTGTGAATGTGTGACGAATCTAATGACAGAGGCAGACCACAACTGCTGCTAACACAGTGCGTAAACATGTACAGGAGCCAGTTAGCTTGTAAACCAGATGGTTCATAACACATCTGAGTTCTGTGTGAATGCACTACTGAAGTCCCTTTAGAAATATATGTTTTAGTCTTGTCAAATAAGCAAAATACTTTTAGTAATGTCACACAAAGGCATTACATTCAGTAGGTTGTTTCAGAATCATCAGGTTCTGTAAATTGATCGTGGCAATAATACAACAATGCATTGACATTAAAAGATAATGTGCTTTTGAATACTTCAGTATTTTTAAAACCAAGTACTTCAGCCCTTTAACTATCAACTAAGCAACTTTATTACTTGTGTTGGAGTAATATTTGACGAGGACTATTTATACTTTTGTAGCCCTGCTGAAACCGTTTCTGTGTTTTTATCGGAAGTTAAATACCATTTTAAATATATGTTCCAGTAATTTAATAGTTACATTTAAGTTCATTAAGCATGTTGCATAAAATGATTCTTATTTCTTTCTCTGCTTGAGCCTATTATATCTCAGGAGATAGGTGTTCAGCCTCTGAGCATGGTCAGTGGGAGGGAAAGGCATTAACGGAAAAAAAAATGAGGAGAGCGGAAAAGAAAGTCAGAGCGAGGCAAGGCAAGGAAGAGTGAAAAGTGAGGCAGGCGAGAGTTGGCTAACACTGAAAAGTATTTGGTGCATGTCGGCCATATGTGCGTGGAAAAGTTACTACTCTTGAGTGAGTACTAGTCTGAACATTCTGTGAGTACAATCCTGCGCTGGGCTGGCTGTTAGTGAGCCCCTGTAAGTGTTTGTCACTCAGTTCATAAATTGCTTTGAGCGAAGGTTTAGCTCAGTAGGCTAGCTCAGGCTACTGCATTAGCCTTTTGTTTTGCTCATATGCCAGCTATAGCAGGCTAATCCAGGCTGCTAATCGGTACCATAGC
The DNA here is from genome assembly GCA_034552555.1 of Semaprochilodus insignis. Lineage (NCBI taxonomy): Eukaryota > Metazoa > Chordata > Actinopteri > Characiformes > Prochilodontidae > Semaprochilodus > Semaprochilodus insignis. The sequence goes on from CM067495.1 coordinate 13,334,788, forward strand.
TCTTCGCACCCTGTAATATTAAGTTGGCTAGCTCAGTCAACCTTTATTTTTTACTTTTTTTTAGAGTCAAGGTACAGAGACAGAGCCACTCTAACGGAGGTGGCTTTCATTTGTTTTACTGCTCTTTGGAGTGAAGAGGCCAGTTTACGTTTTCGTGGCCACTACGCACATGAGCCACGTATCATGCCTGCAACGAGGTGGGCGGGCTGGAGAACATTCGTAGCTAGTGACTTTACCGCTAGTCAGCTGTGCGTGTGTGAATGTGTGTGGGCCCATTTTTGTTTATTTATTTATTTTGAACTGATAATATATCTGTCTCAACTGGAATTCACTGTGTTGAATGTTTCATTCTTTTGCATATTCTGAAGTGAATTGCTAGTGCTTGTCACGCTCCCCGGTCTTCCCGGCTCCTCCGCACTTCCGGACTCCACTTCCCAGAGGGCTTCGCGTAGTGACGTTGCACCCACGTGTTCACAGCCTGCCAGACTGACTCGCTCTCGGTCACCTGAGTTTTAGTCAGCTGATTCATTCTTGCTCCTATTTAAACCCCTCGCTTACGCTCGCTTATTGCGAGGTTTTGCCGTTTTCTCTGCATTTCCGAGCGTTATATTTCTGTGTTTCCTTTCTCTGTTGTCGACCCTTTTTGTCCCCGACTGCTCTTTTCGCCTATTCCCCTTGTGACCTAGTTCACAGAGTCTTTCTGGCTTCTGATCTTTGTTTCCGTCTTTCGGACTTTCCCTTTGCCTAGCCCCTTTAACTTGTTTGCTCCGCTGACTGCTTATTCTGGTTCTTGACCTCTCGCCTGTCCCTGACTCTGCCGCTCGCCTTTCCCCATATTGCTTTGTTGCACTTGCTGTTTGGTTCGACTGTCTCCCTTTGTAATAAACCTGCCTGTCATTCAGCTCTGCTTACGTCGTCCTGGGTTCTTTGTTTCTAACAGTGCTGTAACAGTGATGTGTTTCAGATAGTTACACAATCTACCAGCCAGTTTAATAACATAAGGCAGCTCACTCATATATCACTCACTTAAAACTAGCCCCATCAGAAGATATTGAGGCCATATTGATATTAAGAAGAAGATATTGAGGCCCCAGCCATATTTAATAACTGTAACTCTACTGAGTTCCTGGTTGGGGCACTACATAAAATGGAGGCACCGCTGGGATGTGGTTAGACTTCAGAGGTGTTGTGATAAATGAGTAGCTTCTTTGCTTAGTGTTTTTTGAGTTATTTTAAGAAGCTAAAATGGTGGACCCCCAGCTTTATTCACAGCATCAGGATATTCTAGTAAATTGGTGTAGAGGGGAAGATTTGAGAGTTTTGCAGCATGCTCTTCTCCTCATAGGTCCCAGAAGACCTTGTGGGACAAATAGAAGATGTTTTGCACACAGTGTGTTGCTGGGGTGGAGTGCGCATCCGGGGCAGATCCTTCCATAAGGACATTCAAAGCTTAACGGTTCTGTGTGAATGCAGAGAGGAAATCGATGCAGATAGGGTACCCCCAAAAGTGATGCCAACAGATGGGTCTGAGCCTTGGATAGAAGTAGTAGTAGCCAAAGAGGTGGAAAAGGCTTCTGATGATTTTGCACAAAAGCTAAATAAACTGCTCCAAGATGAAGGTAAAATTATGGAGGACCTGCAATGTCTCTATACACCCGCTAGTTCACAGTCAAGTGCATCTGAGCCTCTCTTTCACATTATGAGTGAGTTACTGAGTCAGTCCAGAGGTGTGAAGGTTGAAGGACATAGCTACCGCAGACTCAGAACATTCTCAGGGACCCTCCCCACGCCTATGGGTGAGGAGATGTTAGGCCCTTGGTTAAAACAAGCTTATATGATGATAGAAGAGAGAAACTGCAGAGGATACTGCACTCGAGATGGTAAAGGCTGTGAGGTGCAGTAACCCTGATGCTAGCCCAGGAGCTTACCTTAGTTCCTAGTGCTTTTGGAACCACTGAGACTGGAGAAGACCTACATTTCGCTTTCAGACTTCCACAGCAAAGTCCAGGTGAAACGTTATCTGACTTTTTGAGAAGGGAGGCCTTTTAGCAACAGATAGAGACAGAGAACACATCAAACAGCTTTTAAGGGGAGCAATAGCTTCAGACCTCATGCTGGTGCAACTGAGACTGCGTGAAAGAAAAAAAGCGGCTACTATCAAATTGCCATGGATGAAGAAGATAAAGAAAAAAAACGCTTTCATATACCTATTAGGGTTCTATCAATTTGAACGTATGCCGCAGGGCTACATGGGAGCTCCAGCTACATTCCAGCGTCTAATGGAAAAGGCTGTGGGTGACATGAACTTACTTCAGGTACTTATGCACCTTGACGATCTGATAGTCTCTGGAGGAGCACAAGGAACAGCTCTTGAAAGTCCTATACAGATTGGAAGAGGCAGGGCTTAAAACATAACTAGACAAGTGCCAGTTTTGCCAGTCTACGGTGAAATACAATGGCCACATTGTGTCCTCCAGCGGTATAGCTACCGATCCAGCGAAGGTGTATGCAGTCACATCATGGCCCCAACCCACTAATTTAAAGTCTCTGAGGTCTTTCCTCAGTTTCTGTGGCTATTATCACCGTTTTATAGCTGAATACTCATCCATTGTCAAACCTCTGACAGATCTGACTAAGGGGTGTGCTCTGCACTCTAAGGCAAAGAGACTCTTGCAAGAAAAGAGTCAGTCATATTACAAGGAATCTGACCCATTCGGAGAGAGATGGACCGAGGAGTGCACAAATGCTTTCCGTCGGATTTTTCACTGCCTCACCCAAGCTCCATTCTTGGCTTTCGTTGACCCGCAAAAGCCTTATGTACTGCATGTGGATGCGACTCTCAGCGGGCTCGGAGCGGTACTATATCAGGAGCATCCGCAGGGTTTAAGACGTGTTGCATTAGCCAGTCGGGTTCTGAGCACGTCAGAACTAAACTATCACTTTCACCAGTTGGAGTTTCTCACGCTGAAATGGGCTGTGGTTGATAAGTTTCATGATTATTTGTACAGGGCCAAGTTTGTTGTTAGGACTGACAACAATCTCCTTACATATGTATTGACCACTGCCAAGCTAAATGCAACAGGACACAGATGGTTGGCTAGCCTCGCACAGTATGACTTCGACATCCAGTATCGACCGGGAAAGGCTAACGTGGATGCTGATTTATTATCTCAGAACCGGGAAGGTGAAGCGGCTGAAGAGTGGAAAGTCATACCTCGTTCAGAAGTGAGAGCACTTTCGCAAGGGGCGTGTGTGAACAAGACACCTCAAGCTTCGGTGCAATTTGCTTATCAATGAGGGGTCAGGGCAGAATGAAATTCCAGATGCCTATGCTTTCCCTACGTGCCTAAATGTAGGTCAGATGGAACAACTCACTAAGGAAGACTTAAAGAGAGTCTGATGATCCTGTAATCCACAGGTGAAGTGAAAAAATATCTGAGGACAGGTCACTGGCCAACTGAGTTATGTACCAAAGATCCTGCTATATCACTGATGAGGCGGGAAAGTGGAAGGTTGGTTGAGAAAGATGGACTCCTGTACCGGATCACTGGGAGAGGAGCAGAAGCAGACTTAGCTCAGTTAGTACTGCCTGAGGTGTTTAGACTTATCGTGATGAAGGCATTGCATGACGATTTAGGACACCTGGGGACAGAAAGTGTGGTAGAACTGCTAAGGAAGCATTTTTATTGGCCAAAAATGGCCCATGATATGGAGCAGTACATTAATGGATGTGGAGAGTCGGTTGCTAGAAAAAGTCCCAGCCCTGGAGTTGCTCCTTTAAATCAAATCGTCAGTGGTGGTCCTATGGAGTTGGTATGTTTGGATTTTCTGTCGCTAGAGGTGGAAAGCACAGGGATTGCCAATATTTTGGTGGTCATGGATCATTTCAGTCGATACGCTCAAGTGTATCCCACAAGAGATCTGAAAGCACTTACCATTGCCAAGGTTTTAGTCGAGAAATATTTTGTCAACTATGGCTTACCTGCACGCCTTCACTCTGATCAGGGGTCGAGACTTTGAAAGTTGTGTCATACGGGACTTGTTGCTGCTGATGGGCATAAGGAAGTCTAGGATGACTCCTTGTCACCCACAAGGAGATCCACAATCGGAAGGTTTTAACCGACCTTTGTTGTCCATGCTAGGCGTGCTTCCACAGGCAAAGAAACAAAGCTGGAGCCAATATGTATGCCAACTCGTGCATGCATATAATTGCACTAAGAGTGATGTCACAGGCTACAGTCCATACTTTTTGATGTTTGGAAGGGAGGCCAGGTTGTCTGTTGATGTGTGTTTTGGAACTTCCCCTGATGGTGAGAGTGAGGTGACATATATCCAGTATGTGAGCCGGCTGAAAAGTGACCTGCAGAGGGCTTACCAGCTAGCGTCGCAGGCAGCTGACTGTAGACACCAATGGAACAAAGCAGCTTAAGACAAACATGTGCGCCTTCAGAGCCTGAAAGAAGGTCACAGGGTGTTAGTTAAAAATCTCAGATTGCCCGGGAAGCACAAGTTGCAAAGTTGGTGGAATCCATTGCCCAATGTAGTACTGAAAAAAAAATCTTTGATTTGCTTGTATACAAAGTGAAGCCAGAAAGTGGTTTGGGTGGTGTAAGGACTCTTCATAGGGACCACCTCTTGGCAATTGGGCAATGGGTAAGGATGTTTTCTCCCCCCAGTAGAGCGCCTTTGCATACTGCGAGCAGTTGCATATGGATGACACTGCTGAAGAGGAGCAGCTCTATGCAGAATCCCAAGTGGATGAATCTGACAAGGATGTGGACATGAGTGGACGAGGATGTGGACATGAGAATGACACTCAAGACAATGAAACTGTGGAGGTGCGAGATGGCAGGGAGGAACTTGCAGACTTGACACACGAGTTTGATGGTAATGGAGATGTGTAAGAGAGGAGAAGCTGAGTAGTAATGAGACATGTCCCAGTACCAGTGGTCCGAGCATCAAATTAACTGGGTAAGTAATTCCAGTAATTTAAAAGTTTAATTTAATGACTATTTAAGTTCTGGAAATTACTCTGGGAGAGAATTACAGTGGGAGAGAAAAGAAAGTCAGAGTGAGGCAAGGCAAGGAAGAGCGCAAAGCGAGGCAGGCGAGAGTTGGCGGTGAAAAGCATTTGGCGCATGTCGGCCATATGTGCGTGCAAAAGTTATTACTCTTGAGTGAGTACCAGTCTGAACGTTTTGTGAGTACAATCTCGCACTGGGCTGGCAAATAGTGAGCCCCTGTAAGAGTTTGTCACACAGTTCGTAAATTGCTTTGAGCGAAGGTTTAGCTCAGTAGGCTAGCTCAGGCTACTGCATTAGCCTTTTGTTTTGCTCATATGCCAGCTATAGCTGGCTAATCCACACTGCTAATCAGTACCATAGCTCTTGCACCCTGTAATATTAAGTTGGCTAGCTCAGTCAGCTTTTATAGCCTCTGCTGTGTATATTTCCTCGTCAAGTGTACCAGCGCATAGAACTTTCCAGTTAGCAACTGTGGTGACCGGCAAAGCCCCAGTCTCAACTGGATACGTTGGATTTCGGATGCTTGGTTCAACGGTTGGCTGGCTGTTCGGCTGAGGTGTTCCATTCCCCTACTGCTGCTGTGGAGAGATAGAGTCATGGTACAGAGACAGAGCCACTGCTTTTTGGAGTGAAGATGCCAGTTTACGTGGCCACTACGCACACAAGCCACGTATCAGGCTTGCAACGAGGGGGGCGGGCTCAAGAACTTTCGTAACTAGTGACTATACTGCTCGTCAGCTGTGCGTGTGTGAATATGTGTGGGCAAATTTTTGTTTATTTTATTTATTTTGAACTGATAATATATTCCAGTCTCAACTGGAATTCACTGTGTTGAATCTTTCATTCTTTTGCATATTCTGAAGTGAATTGCTAGTGCTGTAACAGTGTTGTGTGTCTAATTCAAGTAGTTATACATTCTACCAGCCAGTTTAATAACACAAGAGCTGAAAAGCAACATGTGAATAAAGGAACGGATGACGAACAACATTGTTTGTATAAATAAACAAATGAACAACAGGCAGCTACAGGCAGGTGGTATAGCTTGCTAGTTTAGGTTATGCTGTGTTAGCTATAGCTCACTAAGTTTTATTGACTCCAAAACTGTTCTGACTGGGCGTGGCAAAAGACAAAAGACAAAGAGCTTTCTGATTGGTTAGGAAATGCTTACAGAGGCACCGCCCAGTTTGCATTGAGAAATATATAGTGCTACACAGTAGATGTTTATTAGACCTTGGAAGGATTTTCATGTCATAAGACATACTTTGTATGTGTATATTGTGTCTCAGAGGAGTAAGATTAACTAAAACAATTTTTAGGTTCCCGGGCCTTTACAGAACCATTGTTTTAGTATTACATATTTATAGCCTTAGGGCATCTAGTTATAAGAGTAAAGAATTTGGGCCCTTAGGAGTTAAATCTGTTTCAGTTTTGAGTCTGTCTTTTTTGTGTTGTACTCTTTTTCGTGTCTGTATTTTTACTCTTTCATATTATTTAAAGTTTTTTTATTAACAATTATTAACAATTAACAAAACAGTTAATATCCAATGCTTTAATATACTGACACAGAAGTGGATGAACTGCAATAGAGGCTTCACAGAATAAAGATATGGTCATCCATCTCCTTAACAGACAAATATGGTGTTGTGTTTGGTTGGGGGTCGTTGGCTAAGTGGCCTGGTCTTTAAGTGTTACTGGAAAATGAGTTTACATGTGATATGTGTGTATGAGTCATGCAAAAACAGCAAATTCCACAAAAAAGTCGGTTTCTTGTAAGTGGGTACAGCTGATTTCCCACGAACCACTGAGGAAAAGGAGGATTATGATTATAGCATGTCACAGCAATCATTTATTTAAAAATGACAGTATTGTTGCAGAATCTGCGGTAGAAACTTCAACTGTTGTATTGTGGATTGTATATTCACTTACGAAAATGAAGGTGCCAATATTTTATTTTTTTTGCCATAAAGCCATAACAGAACCTAAATCCCTAAAGAACCTTTCAAGATCAAGTTATTTTCTTTAACATTATTAACATATTTCATTCCATAGTTTATTAACTTAAATCTTAACCTCACCTGAATGCACTTTGTACAAGCACTCAATTCCCCTTTAATCATCATCAGTTATTTTATTTTCATTTGTTTGTTATTTACACAACCAATCAAAAGTTTAGTCTCACCCAACTAAATGGGTGTTTTTAGTTCTCTTGAAGACTCTACAGGCTTAGGCCTAATCCCATTTCTTATTTTTACCCCTACCCCTTGTTTTCCAGTGTAACCCTCACCCTTGAAACTGAGTTAGAAGGGGTAGTGGTTGAAATCTTCCCCCTGTGAAATGCGACAATCCTTCAAGATCCGGATATGTCATCAGCTGTCGTCAGCGGCTTTTATGTAAACAGACGAAAAAGCATGGGTGCTTGCGATTCATTCACAACTTCAGTTTTACACATCAATCAATCTAACGAGTCACAGAATAAACAAAAAACTACATTACTTCATTAACAGGCTACTAGCGGTGCTCTGTAGACGAGCCTGCAGTGAGAGCAGAGGAGGGTAAAGTTCAGCTCCTCACTGCTTAAATACATTTAGGGCATCATATGCCTTCAAAGAGGGGATGACAATTATTTATTATCGCCACCAAGAAGTCTTCGGTGATATGAAGCTGAGCTTAGCTATTTAATCGCCAGCTGTATGATAGAATTTCCCCGTTCCACCTTAAATGGTGGTTAAACCATTTAAGGTGGAACAGGAAATTTTGCTAGGTAGCCACCGAGACATCAGTGCATTACTAGCGATTTTTACATGTGTTATGAAGGAAATGGCCATAAAACGCTATTACAATGGTTATCTTACAATACAGTGGCTTTTTAACAGAGAAAATACTTATATTTATGGGTCTCTTTGGTCGTTTGTGCAGCCATCTAGCTGATGATTCGCATTGCATTCTAGGAATTTTCTCATAACACTCCGTTTGGAGTGTGCCTCTGAAAAATCTCTGTTTGAAGGGTCATATAGCACTAACACTTCGCCCTACCGGTCCATCTCAACAACAGTCGGGACTACCCTACCCCTAGACGTGAACGCACAAAACGGAGGGGTAGGGCTAAGTGTTAGGGGCAAGGGATTGGGCCTTACACTTAACAGTTCCAACTGATGAGATGTCTGGAAAAAATGAATCCCGATATACCACATATCCTCTTTATGTATCACAATATTATATTTCTGCCACATCACCATCTCTAATATATATTTTGTTGCAGAAAAAAAAACTTTTGTCTCTTTATTTCACAGTTAAAAAGCTGTAGTTACCTTTTAGTGAATTTAGTGAATATTCATGATGAACAGACCAATATAGTTAGTCCATAATTGATTAGAAATCTTGTTATATCAACCCCCATTGTGTTTTATCCTTCTGTAAAGTTCCATTTTGGAGGTTTTGTAAGGTGACTGTATAATTCCATGAGTGTTATTTTATAGTTTGATGCACTTTTAAGTAAAGCATTAAGCTAAAAATAAGGAAACCTTCTGTGAGTAGCCATGTCTAAATTTTGACTGGTAGTGTGTATTTATTTTCTTATTTTGTTTTTTGATTTCCGTTTAGTTTCCAGACACAGATTTTAAGTTAGTTTTCAAGACTTTTAGTTCTAGATTTACTAAAGGAGGCACACATTACCAACAGTCTATCAACACTGTGTGCCAGTGAATATGACTACTTTAGCATCTTACCTACTGAGGACTTCCATGCAGATAAACACTGGTGCTACTGTAATTAACATAAGAGCATCAAAATACATGATGTGTTTTGCATCACCATTTGAAGCACATTTATCAGTGAAGTATAGAATAGTGAAGTATATAAGTGCTTGGTTTGATACACACTCAAAACTCTCTTTATCTTAGTATAGTTTTTATTAAGATGTTTGCTTTAACATTATTAATTCTTTTTATTATTAATTCATTATTTCATTCTCCATATAGTTTATTCATTTCATTTTCAGTTCCATTCTGAAGCAGTGTAGTTTCTGGAAGAAGGTTTGAGCTGTTGTTCACAGTATTGACCAAGCAGATTCCACAGAAGCAGATTCACTGACTGTTCCCATACACAGTGACAGTGAGGTTTAGATCTGCCAGTTAATTACATATCCGGGTAACTGGCCTACAAGCTGCCAAGTTATGACCATGGAAACTTTCCCAATCTATACCTATATAAAAACAGCAGATTATTGCTTTGGCATGCACTGGACAAGTTTCTGACTGTAGGCGATGTCAGGAACTCTTGCATTAAAGAATTGCACAATTAGGCGGCCCCCTCTTTTCCTCTCTGGAGCTTTTATATATATGGCATTGTCAAGTAGTTTTGTGTTTACAAGCTTTACTGCATGACATTGCCATATGGCAAAATGATTTTTTTATTATTTGCCTGACTACAATATAAAAACTTATTTTTTACTTTGTGGAGCTGAAAGCTTCCTGGGTACATGATACATGCCTTCCTGATGCATTCTGTACTTTATTTATACATACATCACATGGTGTGTCCAGCCCTATGAAACACTCTCAGAGTGAGTAATTCAATATTTTCAGTATATTTGGCTGTTATGGTAATCGTGAGCATTGCAGATGACTGTTGTATTGTTGCATGCTTTCAGACCATTTTCAAATACAAATACATTAAAAAAAAAAAATTATGTGTATTTCATAATTCATGCCAAAAAGGGTTGTTAAAAATATAAAAATAACACATTCACATTTTTGAGCTATATGTGTCTGAGAACATCATTTATTCCCTAAAGTCTTTTTTCTAGAAATGTATATCTAGACCAAGAAACATTTTAGAAACTCCTGTTTATTGGTGTTTGTACTACTGTATTCTAGTCGCTCAGCTGGTGCAACAACTACACTTTTAAGTTCAACATTTTTAACATTTGCCTGCTTCAAAATGCTACATTTGGCTTTGGGTTCCAATATCATACATGGAACAAAGGTATTTGGTATCAAAAATAACTGAACTCAGTTATTTTCTTGAGAAGCTTATCTAATTGGTTTTTTTCCCCCATTCCTGGCATTGGTGGTTTTGCGTCAGTTAAAACGATTCAGGTTTTCTGGCATTGGTCATTGCAGTTTCTGTCTCATCACCTAACAATTTATCAGTAAAAGAGACATTCATGCAGGACCCTTCTGGGAATGCCGCCAGTGTTGCACAACTAAAGCCATCCCAAAGGAAATGGTTTAAAATGCACAAGAGGTTTACCGAACAGAATGTGGTGAGGTCGTAATGGGGTTGCAGGAGGTCTGGATTTAGGTCTTCATTCCAGTTAATGTTCCACATGATTCTATTAAATGAGGAAGCACATCAGACCTAACTGTTTCACTCACTGTTAATCACAAAGCAAATGCTGTGTTCAACTGATAATGAGGTGCCAAAGTCTAAGACCACAGTTATCAGTTAATCCTGGAAATGAACAACACAGAGTTTTTCAATTTTGAATTTGTCATTGTAACGCTCGAAGGAGAGTAACGTAAAACCTGATTTACTGACAGGACTGTAGCAATACAGGCAGTACAGGTAGTACAGGCAGTACTCCGTTGATGCTGGGCGTGTGTGACCGATGGGGAACATGTGGCCGTGACGTCACCAGGCGGTGTACTCTGGGGATTGGAGTCCGGAGGAGCGTTAGAAGCCGGGAGAGAACCCGGAAACGTGACAGTACCATCTGGGGGTCGGACGAGATGAGTGGTTCTGGTGGAATTCCTCCACCAGAGCAGGATCCAGTATATCCGCAGCGGATACCCAGCTGGGTTCCTCCGGTTCGTAACCCTCCCAGTCCACCCGGTACTGCAGAGCTCCTCTTCTCCTTCTGGAGTCCAGCAAACAACGCACAGTGTATACTGGAGTGCCGTCAACCATTACTGGAGGGGGAGACGTAGCCTCAGGTGACGCCTCGTCCAGAGGGCCTGGAACAACCAGCTTCAACAGGGAGACATGAAACGTAGGACAAACACAATACTGAGAGGGTAAGTCAAGTTTATACATTTACCTGACTGAGTACTTTAAATGGGCCATTGTACTTGGCCACTAATTTCTTACAACCCTAAGTCCCTGGTCGATAACCAGACCCGGTCCCCCGGAGCGTAGGAGGGGGCTTCGCTGTGGCGTCTGTCCTCTTGACGTTTGTAACGCCGGAGGACAGCTTCCACGAATTGATGGGTCTCACCCCAAACCTCCTCACTCCTCCGCATCCAATGAGCAACCGCTGGGATGTCAGAGGGCTTTGCTGACCATGGCATGAGTGGGCGCTGATCACCTAAGATACACTGAAACTGGGTGATGTTAGTGGAAGAACTAGTAAGGGAGTTCTGAGCGATCTCGGCCCAGGGAAGGTAAGTAATACTGATTGTTAAAGCAATATATTCTAAGGTATTTACCCAACTCTTTCACATTGACCATTAGATTGCGTGTGGTAACCGGATGACAAACTGACTGAAATGCCCAATTTATTCATAAAAGCAGACCCAACTCTGGATGTGAATTGAGAACCTCTGTCTGAAACAATGTCCTCGGATATGCCAAAAACACGGAATACATAGTTAAAAATGCTTTACGCGGCCTCAAACACAGCAGGAAGTTGCGCAAAAGGGATAAACGGACATCCCTGGAGAAACGATCAACGATGGTCATAATAACTGTGTGACCATGTGACTCGGGTAAGTCTGTGACAGAGTAAATGGCTATGTGGGACCATGGTCGTACAGGAATAGGGAGGGGCATGAGCTTACCAGCCGGGGGAGTACGGGGTGTTTTGCATTGCGAACAGACAGAACATGATGCCACAAGTGGTGGACATCAGAGATCACGTTATCCCACCAAAACCAGTTGGCTAACAGTTTGTAAGTGCATGTCTCTCCCGGATGGGCACGGAATGAGCCCATGCAATCAGCGTATGCCTGCACTGAGGAGGCACAAATAGTTTACCCGGAGGACACTGCTGAGGAGGTTGAGTGTTGCTATTGATCCGATCTACCTCTTCACAAATCTCCCACCTTACGGGAGTTACGATCACAGAGGGAGACAGAACAGATTCCCTAGGCTGAGTGGATGTGGCTTTGATGTCATGAATATGAGACAAAGCATCAGCTTTCGTGTTATGTGAGCCCGGGTGGTAAGTCACTGTAAAATCTAGAGAAAAACAAAGATCAATGGGCCTGACAAGAGTTCATCCTTTTAATGGATCTCAAATACTTGCTTTTTTTGTTTTCTGTTAAAACAATGAAGGATGACGAGGACCCTCAAGCCAGTGTTGCCATTCCTCCAAGGCCAGCTTCATGGCCAGCCTCCTATTCCATAATTTCTCTCTGCAGATTACATCTTATGAGAGTAGTAGGTGACCGGAAATAGCTTACGTGGTGAGCTATGGTATTGGGAGAGCATGGCTCCGACGTCAAGGTCTGAAGCATCCACTTCAACAACGAAACAATGAAAGACTCAGACAGGTCTGGATGTTTTAACAATGGGGCGGACGTAAACACCTGCTTGAGTTTTACGAATGCTTTTACAGCCTGCGGGGTCCACTGCGTTACCCTTCAGCCTGAGGGGTCTCTTTGTGTTACCCTTCAATAGAGATGTCAAAGGAGCCGCTACAGAGCTGTAATTGCGGAGGAAACGACGATAGAAGTTTGTGAAACCTAGGAATTACTGTAACTCCTTTATTGATTGAGGTGCGGGCCAATGTGCCACAGCATCGATTTTGTGGTCATCCATTGCAACCCCTGTGGAACTAATGATGTAACCTAAAAACGCTATCGAAGCCACATGGAATTCACTTTTCTCTGCTTTGACAAATAACTGTTTTTCCAACAAACGTAAGAGAACCTGGTGAACATAAACATCATGGGAAGCGTAATCAGGGGGAGTACATTAAAATGTCGTCTATGTACGCTATTACGAATTGACCCAGCATGTCCCAAAGGACATCGTTAATAAAGGCCTGGAAGACCGAGGGGGCATTACAAAGGCCGAAAGACATTACGAGGTATTCATAGTGCCCCCTGGTGGTGAGAAAAGCGGTCTTCCATACATCACTCTCCCTAACTCAAATTAAATTGTACGTGCAGTGTAAATCGAGTTTTGTGAAAATAGTGGCTCCCCTTAGTTGTTCTAAGGCCACAGGGACTAAGGGGAGTGGTTAAGTGAATGGTTTTGTGATTTGGTTGAGACCCCGATAATTGATACATGGCCTCAAACCCTTCCTTTTTTCTTTACGAAGAAAAAGCCTGTCGCAGCAGGAGAGGTGGACGGACGGATGAAACCCTGAGCTTCCTGCCTGAGTGAGCGGGTAAACGTGTGACTTAGGAGCCATCGAATTTGTCAGGCTTACTAACGGCAAACATACTAGACGCTGGTGAAATGTGAGCCGCAGCAGGAGTAACCTCAGGGAGTATGGGGCTAAGATTTAGCTGGGCCAGTTGGTTAGATATGTCCCTGAGATTAGCGGAAATCTGCGCAAGCTGAGCATGCTGTTCGGATTGTTGACCAGTAAGCGTACTGACTGAATCAGGATCGAAGTCAGAAGACAATCCGAGTAGCAAACAAGATCAGTTTGAACAGAGCTAACGAAGCCGAGGGAAAAGACAAGAGAGCAAAACCTGAAAAACAAAGCAAAAGTTAAACACAATAAATGGAATACTAACAAGTAGCGAACACTCAGTTGCAACAGAGTTGGCAAAACCTTGCAAAGAGGCAAGGCAAGAGAGTGAGCATTTATACAAACAGAGCTAACAAGGTGCAGGTGTGAGATCAGTACTCCAGTGATGCTGAGCGTGTGTGATTGGCTGATGGGGAACATGTGGCCGTGACGTCACCAGGTGGTGTACTCTGGGGACTGGAGTCGGTAGGAGCGTTAGAGGCCGAGAGAACCCGGAAACGTGACAGTCATGACCAAATATATATATATATATATATATATATATATATATATATATATACAGA
>CM067495.1:13349146-13556093 GCA_034552555.1 Semaprochilodus insignis
TATATATATATATATTCAGAATTCTACATTATTTCTAGATGCAACTTAACATGGAATTCCATCATAAACCATATTAAAACGTCCTTATAACTGAATCACTGAGATGCTAACCAAGTCAGAGTGATTTCATATGAAATGGTTAATTACAGAGAAACTTACTGAGTCAGAATTGTTCACAGTGGAAGTGATAGTAATCAAGTGTCTGAAGAGTTTAATGCCTCTAGAAGCTTTCTCACAAAAATATTATTAAATAAAATGGTTATGAATCTGATGCTTGAGACATAGTTTTATGATGGTTTTGAGATAAGAATTTGACCTAACATGTATTTTTAAAAGTCTGTTTAATGTGAAGAAATACATGCAGGGTATTTGTGAGGCAAAACAGTTCCCATAGAAGAAAGATTTACCACCATGGTACCATCATTAACATTAGTACATAAGTAAATAACATTAGTAAATAAGATGTACTGCAGACATTCTGATGCACAGTAGACATTCTAACCCCTGGTTCCTCTCTGGGTCAAGAAGTTTCTATATATCTCAGTGAGCGAATTGTATAGACATCTTGAAAAATTGGTGGAATACCCTTCTTTGCATAAGAAGGCCCAATTTTGCTTTTAGTCTCAACCCTTCAACTGGGATGACGCTTAAGCCAAATTCCAGCAGGGTAAGTTACATGGGATGTGCTGTAATTTGACGAATTAACGACGAGCTCTGTGATTTTAAATTTAGTACCAATCTGCACAGTGAATAACCTCCTGTAATTCACCAAACTCAGAGCTCCTACTATAATGCTCACAACAGCATCTCAGTACTACAATAGCAATAGAAAGCAGACAACTTAGCCTCTATACCAGTGAGCCACACAGCATGTTGTTGTTGTTCAGAAGTGTGGCACCTGTCACATTAGGCTGATCTAAACGCCCTCACTATGTTTTGATTTGGGCAATTTGGGGTAATGTGGGGGAAATAGAGATACTTTATCCTGTATGAATCAGCCAGTCACATCATGCACATATTACAGTACATTAATGGACCTCTTCTGGTAAATCTAATCCAGCTCAAATAGGGCTTCAGGTGGATTTGATCTCATATTTTTTGACACCTGAAAGAGGGAAGGAGCTCACAATTGCATCATTTTGCCACAAAGTGGAAATGTCAGTGAGTATTCTTAACAAAAATAGAGAACCCAAAGAAATATGTGATTTTATGTAGTATTTTAGAATGTAACTTGAACCACATCATCAAGTTGCTCAATCAGATTGAACCATTATCAACATTAAACACAATATACAATGGTCAAATTTAAAAAAAAAAAGTTTAGTAGCATTAATTTGTCTCTCTTATCTAATAATATTTCTTAACTGGACTGCAGTGGTGCTTGAATGTTTGTGAACCCTTCAGAATGTTCTGTTTCTGCATAAAATAAAATATCATAAGTCTTAAAAGCAGATTACTAAAAGAGAATCCAGTTAAACAAATGTATCAACAAAAATATTAAACAAAAATATTAGACTTGGTTATTCATTCACTGAGGAAAATGATCCAATATTACATTTCTGTGAGGGGCAAAAGTATGTGAACATTTGCTTTCAGTATCCCCTTGTGATCCCCTTGTGCAGCAATAACTGCAACTAAGCATTTCCAGTATCAGTCCTGAACATGTGATGGTGGGTTTCCTCACATGAACTCCTCACTTATATATTATCTATATTTATATATGGGATTAAGGTCAGGGCTTCCAAAACATTGACTTTATTCTTAACTTGTGTGTTTAGGGTCTTTGGTGCATGACCCACATTCTTATAAGATTCCGTTTATGGACAGATGTACTGATAATTTTCTTTAGAATTCCTTGGTACAATTCAGAAATCATTGTTCCATGAATGATGGCAAACCATCCTGGCCCACCTGCAGCAAAATCAAACCATCATGTTTCACAGATAAGATAAGGTTCTTATGCTGACAGGCAGTGTTTTCCAAACTCCAGACGTGCTCTGCTCATTTAAACCAAACAGTTCTATTCCAATATCCTTCCGGCTTGTCCGTGTGATCTTTAACTGCAGACGGGCAGCAATGTTCTTTCTTGGAGAGTAGCGGCTTTCTTCTTGCAACCCTGTAATGCACACCATTGTTGTTTAGTGTTCTCCTGATGGTGGACTTGTGAACATAAACATTAGCCAATATGAGAATGGCCTTTAGAAGTAACCCTGGGTTGCTCTGTGACCTGGCAGACTATTACATGCCTTGCTCTTGGAGTCGACCACTCCTGGGAAGGGTAAATATAATCTTGAATTGGTGAAGTACAAACTCTTGTCTGATGAGCATCAACCACTTTTCTTCTGAGGTCTCCAGAAATGTCCTTTGTTTGTGCTATGATACTCTTCCACAAGCATGTGTTATGAAGATTTGATTGATAGATCCCAAATACAACAGGCCAGCCACTCACACTTGATTACTATCTCAAATGAACTGCTGTCTCTTTCCTTCTTACAGATATGTAATATTAGATCATTTTTCTCAATAAATAAATAATATTGTTGGCCCTTTTCTTTAATCGGATTCTCTTAATGTATTTGTGGAACTTAAATAACAGTCAGATTATGTTTAAGTCATATTTAAGCAGGATTCTGGAGGACTCACAAACACCACTGTGCCTTCTCAAAGCAGAAATGGTTTCCTACTGAACCATGGCTGAACTTGTTATTCTGCTATTTCTAGCACCTACTTTTGCTGTTTATAGTCTAAAAGATTAAGGCTAAGTCAAGTTTAGCAGGGCTAGGCACTGTAAATAGGTAATGGAAAAACAATTAGGGATAAGAGGGATTTGAATTAAATTCCCCAGTTGTGCCAAATGTTGAAAGAGAGTATTCAAAATTAAATAACATGGCCATGTTGTCTTCTTTTGCCATTTTGCTTGTCCTGCTTGGTGTTATGCAGTTTTCAGGCTTATTTATAGGCCATAACAAATACTGTTCAGTGCATTCACACAGGGTTCTCTACGGGAAAAAAAATTATAAGCTGTTCATATACTGCCATCTAGTGGCAAGCAGAGGTAATGCAAAGCTTTATTCTTACAAGTCAACAGGTACTAATATAAACTGATATTTATGCTTATGTCTGTTTATCCAGCTGTTAGGAAAAGATTTTCAACTATGTTTGGACAGTTATTGTAGAAGATCACTATATTGTTGGCATACAAGCAAGATTGTTTCGTCAGCCTTTTTCAAAATTTGTGTACACTATATGTACAAAAATAGTACCACTTCTAGCTAAATTTAGTTTATTGTTACAAAATTCTCATAAAAATATGCATTTATTGCTGACACAGGTGTTGTATAATCTCCATAGAAAAGCATTACTAATTGAATGGGACTCTATGGAGCATGTATGACCACCTATGACCACTATGCCCAGCTAGAAGGGCATAAACCCCCCCCCCCCCCCCATTAGGCTGTGGAGCAGTGGAACTGTGGTCTCTGTGGAGTAATGGAGCTCCGTCTATTATCCTTGGAATGGAGTTCATGATCCAGAACTAATCAACCAACATCAGTACCTGGCCTCACTAATGCTCTTGTGGCTGAATGCAATCCAAACCTCACAGTGTTGTTCCAACATGTAGTGTAAAGCCTTTTCAAAAGAGTGGAGTTTGTTGCTGCAGCAAAGGTGGGGAAATTCCCTTCTAATAAGCTTGATCTCGGAAGAAATACTGGATGAGCTGGTGTCTACAAACTGGACATACTGTATATTAAAGCTTTGTGCTCTATCAGTCTTTAATACTGCAGCTCTATATGTCAAATGAATATGTTAAAGCCATCACTAACAATGGGTCTTTAATAGCACACTTTAGAAATCAGTGTGGGAAACAGTGTGTTCCCAACAAAATCATTAGTGGTATTAATGTTGAAATCCTGTGCAGCCTCTATCTGCAGGCCACCCCCCTGACTATTCCCAGATTAAATAGGACACTGCTGGTTCTCTGTGTGCGAAATGTTCTGTGACTCTGTGTAAATCACTTGCTTATGTGCTTGCTCACCTGCAAAGATGAAAATCCAGTTTGCATCTGGTGATGTAAAACATTTGCCTTGCCATAAAAGATATTCAATCAAATTACTGTGGACAAAAAACAAAAGTATAACTGTGGGACCTGAAAAACAAGTGGAAATAGTATTTTACAGCTATCGTCCAGTACCAGGCTTGAACTGTGTTTGGCATTCAGCACAAACAGCTTCTACTTTTATGTACCACAAACTAATTTGCAAACCAATTCCAGTGGTTTTGTATTCTTTCAAACGAACCAGTTTCCTTCAAACAAAGACAGCAATTACATTCAATTTAGGTTCAAAGAGGCTTAACTGAGGCATGACCATATTAAGATACAGAGTTGCCAAAGCATTCAGACCTGTTGATCATATGGAGGTTGTGGAAGTTGTTGCTGCAGCAAAGGTGGGGAAACTCCTTTCTAATAAGCTTAACCTCGGAATAAACGCTGGATGAGCTGGTGTCTACAAACTGGTATTGTATATTGTCTTTAAAGCTGCAGCTCTATATCTCAAATGAATATGTTAAAGCAATCATTTACAATCAGCCTTTCTTATTATAGTCTTTAATAAAACTGTGACAATGTGCATTGTGGAAGATTTTATTAATTATGCCATCTAATGCAACTGCATTGGTTAAAGTATTTAAGCAATCGGCACCATTAATACCTTGCTCGAGCACTCCTCTCACCTCCTAGCTCCAGTGCTATAAATAAGTGTGCAACATCATAAACGTAAGTTTCCTTCAATCAAGTCTTATTCAAAATATAAGAACACAGAAACGTGAACCCAGTATTGTGGACTGAATTGAATCGTAGGGTGAGTGTATCATTACAGGCACTTATCCCAGGCGATTTTGGGGCATTTCTATTGGCACAAAACAAAATAAACAATATAAAACTGCTGACCGAAAACTATTAAATATTCAGATGAATTAGCTATTATGCTGGCTATCTAGCATACTCGGGTCATAGGGTCGCCGGTTCAATTCCCTGACCCGACAAAACACGACTGAAGTGCCCTTGAGCAAGGCACCAAATCCCCAACTGCTCTCCGGGCGCCGTGGAAAGGGCTGCCCACCGCTCCGGGCAAGTGTGCTCACTGCCCTCTAGTGTGTGTGTTCACTAGTGTGTATGTGGGCGTTTCACTTCATGGATGGGAAAATTTTGTAGACAAATTCTTCTGTTCTTCTGTGTGCAAGCTCAATAGGCAAATAGTTATTAATTCTAATTCTAATTCTACTTGCTATACAATGTACAGACTTACCAACCATTTTCCTTTAACCTATACTGTGTGTAGCACTAGATTGAAGTTGGTTTGTATTATAAATGCTTGTTATTTGAAGCCATGTTAAACAGGTTTTAGTAAAAGGCTTACTTTGGTATATTGGTATATTTGGTATATAAGAGACTGAAGAGACCGAGGGGTGTACAGCTCTAAATTTCACAACATTGTTTTGAATATTTTTTGGATTTTTCAATACTCTATTGAGTACCCCACCCATTTTACTCATAACACCCCCGACACCACCTCCAGTTCCACCATTATACTGTTCTATCCCCCTCCACACAAATACAAAAGCACAGGGTTGCCTCTCGGAGCCTTTACAGAAAGCACAAAGCCCTCCCCTTGCCTCAGAAAGCCATATCCTAATTGATTCTCATTTTCATTAGTCACCGTGAGAGGCTTTTGTCCTCCGGGACTGGGCCCGAGCCAGCGGAGGGAAGCGGTCTGTTGCTCTCTCTAAGCGTGACCCATAGAGGTCTTCCTTAAAGAGAGAGAAATCCAGCTTGGGCTTTTGAAGTGCCTCCCCCGCTAACTAAAGGTCAAAATAATAAATGTAGGCCCAATTGAAGCCTGGGGAGGGGAGAGTGGGGGTTGGAGACAGAGCAGGGCGTTTTTAGGGAGGGGTGGAGGGGAGACGTGTTGAATTCATTGAGTTGGGCATATCCAAAGACAGCACAGCACGGGTCCCGAATAGAGAGAATGGAAGGTTCATGCGCTCAGACAGCGCTGGCTCCAACGGTCTGCGGGTTTTGCTGAGAACTATCTGTCTCTTTCTCTGTCTCTCGATCTCTGTACCTTTATGTCACTTGCTCTCCCTTTCTCATACTCTAATACAGCTTTATCAATTCAGCATCCTCTTACATTCAGTTATTTACTTTTTAAATAATTGAGTTCCAAAAAGGGTTATTTGGCGCAATGCCATGGAAAACGTTTTGGTCCCATTAGGAACCTTTCAATGGATGGTTCTTTACAGTACCCTTTAGGTAAATGAGAACCTTTTTAAAGTACTTTATCATATTTTTTAACATATTGCAAAGGTTCTATACCAATTAGTGTATGTGGGCCCACATTTTAATTACTCACCTATATAACTACAGAACAAGAATATCAGTTCCATATGAATTATTTAATATTTGTTTCCAAATTTCTGAATAATTCAGTCCTGGAGATGTAAACAGTCATTCAGAGTGGTTTGACGTAAAATGGTAAATTGTAGAAAAGCTTAACTGACTCTAATTTCTTAACAGTGGTGGTGATGGGAACCAGGGGTCACCATGTCTATAACACAAATATAGCCATTTTAATATACTTCCCAAAACCACCAGTAAACCTACATGTGCCTTATGAGTTTTATATATGTAGTGCTGTTACAACAACAGTGCAACACTAAAACAGTGAAACCCCCCCAAAAAATGTTTTTTTTTTTGCCTTATATTTGCCTTATAGCACCCTGTGTGCATCCCTCCACCAGGAATGGATGAAAATAAATGGTTTAAGCTACAAGCCAAAATGTATCACAAAACTATCATAACACGTCTCAGACACCAGGCAGCAGATATCAATGCATTTCATGTAGTAACTTCCTGTAAGGCAGATTTTAGAGCTAGTCTGGTTCCTATCATCACCACTGTGAACAATTCTGTCTTGGCAAGTTACTCTAGAACAGAGCATTTCACATCAAACTACTCCAACTACTAAGCCTAGGGTTCAAGGGCTCACACAACCCTAGACAATTTGGAACTCTTGCATTAATAACCAAATGTAGTGCTTTACCAATCATGCATGTACATAGTTTGACTGATTCCAGCCTTATCAAAGGCCCCACATCCTACGTTTTTCTCTGTATTTTATGTCTTTTCCTCTGCAGTCCACTTCCCACCTCTTTCTCACCTGTTACTGTGTCTTTAAGAATGATGTTTATGTAAATAAGCTCAGTTTTGATTGGATGGCCTGTATTTGCCTTGTTCAAACACCAGTCCAGGTTGAAACACTCTATAACGTCTTATCTATAACATCATCACAAATGGCCAAAGCTAAACTGCTGTAGCCTGAACAGATGCATGCATGTAAATCAGTGCAATCAAGACAGGCTGTTTTCACACCTTAGTTTCCATTTATGGAGTGTATGGCCTGGGAGGTGAAAGACTGAAAAGATACATTCTGAAAAGACTTTTGGAAGCCGGTACACCTGCTTTTAATCGATTTGTTTGATTTACCCTTCAAGTCTAGTAACAAATAGATCTGCCTTGTCTTTCTCCCAGTACTGCATTAACCATAATCCACAAAACAGAAAACAACAAACAAAAAAACAAAGAGCTGAAAAGTCCTTGATTGAGGCTTGATATCATAAGCATTCCATTCAGGTTATGAGCTACAGCAAACACAATTCCGTGCAAAACTTGTGTTTGGAAATGTTTCTCATTTTGCAGATGTATTCACTTATTTTAAGCTTTCAGTCATTTAGTTAAAAGAAAAGTTTTTCCACTTACCCCAGATGTAGTAGTTGGCCATGATGTTTGGATTCCAAATTTTGCCTCTTTAGTTTAGCACTAATGCTACAAAAGCGAACGTTGCTAACAAACGCTAGAACTCAGTAGTTACCCATATTTAGCAGTCTCATCATTGGTAATCAGCTCTAAACTAAAGAAGCAAAATATAGGCACCAAACTCGTCTTGGCTGATCAGGTAGATCTGGCATGTGGAAAATTATATGAATTAGATTTTTTTTCTAGCAAAAGGATTTTTTTAATCCTCTGTGTCCATGAATCGACTATATTGTAATGAATATTTCTGGGCCAAAATCTATTTGTCAATCAGCTTCTGCACATCAATCAAATACTAACTTATGAATCATTAGATAGAGAACACACAAGTTCTAACTTGTTTTCTAAGTGGATATACTTACATGTAAAAAGCAAATTCCACTTACTTTGCAAAATCTTGCCATAATTAACATAAGAGTGTTTTTTGTTAGTTCACAGTGGTCGTGATAGGAACCGGGTGCCTGAAGTGAGTAATGCCTTTAAAAGCTACATTAGAAAAGCTATTAAACAAAATGTTAACAAATACACTGCCTGACAGCTCAGATACTGATATGCAGTAGTTCTGAGGAAAACTTTTGGCCTGCATGGTGGAGAAGTGTATGTAGTGCATTGGCTACAAGACACTAAAACAGTACCCAAAGATTTTATTTTTTTCTCAGATTCATCACTAATTTTTACTATTTACAAGATTGCATATAAAAGTCACATGTAGGTTTTCATGTAGGTGTACTGTTTGTTCTAGATAATAAATAAAGTGGCTATATTTGTGGGCCTCCTGGTCTCCTTCACCACTGAGTAATCTGAGCCTGTAAGCCTGGCTACAATTAACCATTTTACAGACCACTCCGAATGTTTTTTTGGTTTACATCTCAATGCAAATACTGCAATTCTCCTTTAAACAATGTGATGCAGCATTTAAGTCAGTTCTCTTCTGACCTTTACCACTGATCTCATTTAAAGGCTGCAGAAAGGGAAGAAGATGCAGGGAAACCTCCTTCCGGCACTGATGAGCATAACCAGCAGCCTATATTAAACAAAACCTGTTATTACTGTTTTTAGTTAGTTATTATTCTATAAATAAATAGAAATACATCCCTCGATTTTTCCTCTTTCGACGTATTGATATTGTCATGTACTTTAATGTAAGATATTTAAAATTACGCTGTGCGAGTAAAAAGTCATGAACTACTTTTTAAATGAACGTAATGTACATGTAACAGAATTGTAATTCCACAGTAATAGCAACCCACAGTGTTTCTCGAGCCCTTTTTGTCGCACCCGTATTCAGACCAACCCCGCCTCTCATTGGGCGGTCTACGCATGAACACGAACTAACAGCTAATCGTAGCGTAGAATGCGAGGCGCCACGATCCAATCGCAGCGCCGGAAGGCGGGATTTGTCCGAATACGGGTGGGAAATCCGGCATTGCCAAGGTAACCGCTGCTCCGTTCAGCTGCACTGTGTTTTTTCCTCACTGCCTCTTTTCTCCGGAGATTTTCCGCAGCCAGCGACCGCGACGGTTATCGACACAGGGAAAAAAGACGGTGAGCGCATTTCTCTATCATTTGTGTGTACCACCTTTCAGCTTAGAGGTCATTCTGGCTCCAAAACGCGGTGGTTTCGGTTAGAAAGCTACGTGCTAGCTGTCGTTCTGTGGGTAACTAGCTGTGCTAGCTAAGTATTGTGCTGTGGTTGCGGTGCTGATGGTTTAAGCCTAGCGGTGTTAAACCGACCTCCTCCTTTGGCTATCAGGCGTAACGTTATGCTGGTCAGTTACTGAACAGAATATAGATTGAAACTGTAATAAATGTGGGTTGTCTAATGCATAGCCTATATATATTTATATATATATACACATGTTGACCCGTATCATTAAATTGAACATCTATTTTTGGCGTAAATGTCAGCCGTTAAGCTTGTTTTATGAACAAATAGCAGCGTTTAAATAAAACCGTCGACAGGAAATCAGCGTGTTTTAACACCGGTGCGGTAACGGTAACGCTGAATGGCGCTGCAGCGTACAGCAGAAATACTCTGATTTCGCTAATACCTTCTGCCTCATTTCATTTGTTCCCGTCTTGCTTGACTTGAAGGAAAAAAAGCATCTCAAAAATAAAAAAAACCAAAAAACTATAAAGTAAAAACTACTACGTCTTCTCGGAAGGAATAAGACTCAGGCCTTTTGAATAGTGGTATCACATTCCGCACTCAGAGATTCAGACTGTGTTTTTAGGCATTCAGCATACATGTCAATATGTAATCTTATATGTATGTTTTGGGCTTTCATTTCTCGCCTATATACGTGCAAAGTCTATAATTTGAATATGAATATTTAACTAAATATTTAACAGCAGTTGTTCCAACTGTTCTCATCTCATTTTCCTTCATCAGATGAATAAGAGGTAAAGAGACAGAGAGGGAGAGTAGAAATAGACTGTATTTGTTGTCCTTTGCTGCTCCAGATCAGTTAGGCTAATGGATTTGTCTACATTTTATTCAGTGAGTGAACGTTAGTATGCGTACATATGTGCGTTGCACTGACTCATAATGATGTGGCTTGAGATTCAGCAACAACATGTAACATGCACTCAAAATTACTTAAGTGATCGAATTCAAACCTCTGATTTGTGCAGCTACGTGCATTGATTTGTACATTGCCACACGCAGGTTAAAATGAGATGCATTTGATGCAAAGTGATGACAAATGCAGTAGCAGTCTGAATGTGTATGTGAGAAAGAGAGAGGGAGAGGGAGAGAACCTCAGAAGGATGCACACCAGTGCAGAATAATTTGCACATAGTCATAAGACACTATAAATAATAAACAGATAATAAACTGGCTTCTGAAATTCTTTTTTATGTTTTCCATTTCATTACTAATGTCATTGCTCTGTCCACTTCCTAGTCCCTCTATAACAACTGCATCTTAGAGTGTTTTCACATATAGATCTTTTTAAATAAACCAGTCTTAGTTCTGCTCAAGTGAACCTGAAAGGAATCTAGCTGCAAATGACCATGATGCTTTTTTTGTGTGTTTGATTCTCTTCAGCAGGTCTTAGGTCTCAAAACACTTCTTCTTCACAACTCTTACATCTCAGATCCCACCTGGGTAACACCAAATTATGAGTAGTGCTGGTCAGGTTTATTATATGACAGATATGACTGGCTGAGCCATGTTTTTATTCATAGCGAAAATATTCCTGTTGTGCCAAACTACTAAAATATGCTATCTGGTCAGAATCACAATGTTCATGGAACCATTAATTGCAATTTATTAGATTGTTTGTACTATATTGTATAGTAGGGGTTGCAGGACTTGCATAATTAAAATCAATGTTGACTAGTCACCGATGATGTCATGAATAAAAATTTGCCAGGTTAGTAGACCATGAGCCCTGGATTGCTAGCATTCAATGAACTAAACACGTGGACCCTGGAATCTTACAAATTTGTATCTAATTTAGACAGACAGACACACAGTGGGAACACCATAACTCGGCAAAAATAAGAATAGCGATGTTCAATATCTGATCTTTGAAGCACTGTAGATCGGTAAAGGAATGTTGGAACAAAGCCACAAGTCAGTAGATTGTGACGTGCCCTTTTCAACATGCCCTTTACAACGATCGCATTGCTAGCCTCACTGGCTCCTCACCTGTTGTCTTCTCTGAGGCTTCCATGTTGTTAGTGTTATAAGCACGTGATCAGCAATTAGTCAACATCAAGCTTAAAGTGTCATCACCGAACAGTAAAGTTAGCTAGTTTGTATATTATATTGTTTGTCGCCATTTTACCAACAGCATTACGCCACTGGAGGTCGGTGTGTTACAAAGAATTCATCACATCTCATGGCTTATTGCTTTAATATGCCATTACAGCTGTCTCTTTACAAAACTACATATATCTTTGGACAACCATTACCCAGAAGAGTACTGGAAAATGGTGTGCATGTATGCATGTTAAGCTTTGAGTTCAAGGGTTCTGAGTAATCCTGACTAAACAGTCTGAGACCATTTAAAATACTGGAACTGTCCAATTTTGAAAACGCCTTAAGATTGTTCGTGTCTGTTTGTTTCTCAGACATGGTGAAGCTGGGCAGTACACTTGGAGAGAAGGTGGAAAGAGAGCCATCACTGGAGGATGGTTTTGACAACATTCCACTGATCACGCCTCTGGAGGTTAACCAGTTACAGAAGCCCTTTCCGGATAAGGTAACTAATTCCGCATTACAGCCTGCACCTCCCATTTGTCTGCATTGCAGGAGAAACTCCCTGTGCTTAATTTCATTTCCTAGATAATTATAGGTGGGGCCTTGTCATAGGAAGTTTATTATAGATGTGCAATCCAAACGAGAGCCTTAAAGATATCTACCATGGAGTGGATTAGAGGCCATGTTGGGATTGTTATTAGCAAAGCCGTGAAATAGTACTAGCTGTAACTAAAAGGAACAGGTAGACCTGGCCATGCTACCCAAGTGATTGAATTGTGATCAACAGAAAAGCGTTTTAACGATTTTGTTATATCTGATCAAATGAGACATTTACTCACCATACCTGTATTGTTCCACTTATCTCTGCCTGCTAAGTTATAACAATAGGCACTTTTCTTAGGGAAAAAAGCTGCTGGAACTAATTTTTGTCAGAAGAAAATGACCTATATTAAGAATGTATATATGTTCTTCATATTTCCAATTTTATCTGCCAAAAAGTAGTTACAGTAACTATACATACACATCCACACACACGTGTTAGCTTTGGTTTGCTTTCCTAATTTCTTTGTTTAGCAAAAAAACATAACACAGATCGTGACATGATGCCTGTGATTATCTACAACTGTGATGTTATTCACGATAACATGCTCCCTCGTGTTCTGTCATTGTGACTACATTTGATGCACTCTTTTGCTAAATGTCTCATGAGAACTGAGGCTAATTCTTTCAAATACGCAAACATGCACCCCCACACGCCCTTACACATGCAGATGGCTCAAACACCCTCCCCACGCAGCAGGAGTGCAGGATAGAATCAGAGTGTTTGTGTTTCATAGTCAAATGAGTCATTTCTCAGAGATAGTGATGGCCAAAATTCCATAATATGACAAGATCTGTGTACGTAACTGCAATGGCTTTCTGCGCTTAACAACCTAAGCAACACTTGTGAACTAATTCAACTATTTGGTGTAATTTGTTAGTCTTTAGCCAACTGTATCTATATGAACAGAACTGCTGATGTGTTAATCAGTTCAGCAGTGAGTTTATGCAGATGGCCAGTAGGTGCCATCCATGGTTTTAATTTGATTTGTTGTTAATCCCTGCAATAGGCTATGAGAGAGAAATTTTCCATTTGAGGTCACTCCTACTGCAGGGTGCTTACGAAGCAGTTGTACATACCCAAAGCAGAGATGTAAGCTTTAACTTGAAGTCTTCTTTTAAAGGTTAGATGTCATTTATTCATTTTGTTACGTGACAGTCTGTGGCCAACATGATTATAGCTTTGTGGTTGTTTCTTACACTGCATTTTAAAATCCATCTAAATTCTATTTTTTGAAATGCTAAAACAAACAGGCATGTGCACTCTTATAAATGAAGGTCATTTAAAGAGATGCCATAGAAGGGGTTCTTTTAAAGAAACACTTTTGTAAATTAAGGTATGTAATGAACAAACTCCTACATGATCTAAAGGTTCCATACAGAGTGAAGTTTTGATATGGGAATTCTGGGCTGGCGTTGATAGCCGATATTTTCAACATGTGCCTATGTTAATACATGGATGTCACAAGCATTTATAAAATGTAGATACTGTGTCTAAATCTATCTGGATCTGGATGAAATATAATGTGTTTGTATGGAGTTAACAATATAGTAAATGTAATAAAATGAGACATTTTAGCATACTAGCCGGACACCACCCAAACAAAATGCTCCTCTAGACAGGAGTTTGAAATGTCGGTCAAATCTAAACATCTGTGGTGCCAATACCTTTTAAAGGGGATTGTTTATATTTTCTGTTTTTCCCTTTCCTTTAGTGTGTTATGTAGCTTGTTGTGCATGTAAACAGTCTACAAAGCTATAAAAGCCAAGTACATGCCAGATGCAGAAACTCTCTCTCACAGAAACCTTTTCTCTGTTACAAGGTGACATCATCTCGTAACCCAATCCTTATTGTCTGCTAACCATCAAGCTTGGCATATCCTCACACAACCCACAGAGAGATAAAATAGTAAAAAGTTATCACTCTGAACGTTCCGCTCCAGTCTAGCTTGCGAAGGTGGGTCTACCAACTTGTTTGACCAGACCTAGTGTGGATGTGGCAGAACCAACGGCATTGAAAAATATCCACAGTGGTGGAATTGTAGCAGGATGCTGCTCTGGCAGTCAACCAGTCAGAATGGAGTGGGCGAATTGACCATTCAGAGTACACTGAGCTCATCATGAGGAGGGTTAAAGGAGCTCTAACAGAGCATTTCAGACAGAGAGTGAATACAGATGTACAAATGTGTTTGGCCTGTAAATCTATTCTAGTAAAACCCAAAATGTAATTATAAAACTTGAAAATCTCAATAGTAGGCAATGGTCTGCTGTTACCGATTTATGCATCCATATTACTGCCATCTAGTTGTACAGGCACCTATGTGCTGTTTTGGGAGCTCTCTTAAACTCTGTATCTTAAAGCTTTTGTCACTCTGTTCAATTCACCTTCACAGGTTATTGTCAAAACAACAACGGAGTATCAGCTGCAACAGAAGAAAAAGAAAAAGCTGTATGTCCCAAGCATTAAGAAGCTGAACATAAACTTTTATGGCGAGGTGTCAGAGAAGGTCAAGGTAAACGACTTTATGCTACTGCTCTGATATGCTAGCCTTGAAACTACATTATAGTCAATTACAGTAGAAAAATGGTTATTGCTGAAGTGTCTCTTTTGGTGGGGAGAATACACAGTTTGTTGCTGTGTAAATCTGTTAATGAAATGAATGCCATGTGCATGTTCTTGGTGAATATTTGTTTGATGAGTTTGAGCATTAGTCAGCTAGTAGTAAACTTGGGTTTATGGGTTTATGTGTCTTTGTACACCTGTGATTGTTTTGTGTGTGTATGTGTTCCAGCTCACAGGACTCATTCTCATCACCTTGGCTTTCCTTGCGTGTCTCCTGCTGTTGGTTATGTATAAAGCTCTTTGGTATGACCAGCTAAGCTGCCCTGAAGGTTTCATCCTCAAGGTAATTTATGCAGTGTATACATTATAGCTGTGTGTCAAATCATTCTCACCTTGCGTTTAGTTTGTTTAAAAAAAAAGGGTAAGGTGATACCCCAAAAATGCTAGCATTCCTAACAGTGAACAGAAGCTAAAAGGAGAAATCTGCATTATGTAAACTTGACTAAACTGGTGCTCACTTGCTTTCATTTACAGTTTGCCAAAATTACCATTTGTTGGATTAAACATTTTGCCTTTAACAGTCAGAAATTTGTGAATATAGGTCAAATGCACACTTAGAAATGCGTACAACTAAAGTCTCACTTAACTGGATTACTGTTCCATTGTTGAATTGCAATGTAGGCTAAATGCTATCCTCAGAGTACATGTCATCCATGGTGTCATGTCAAAACTTGCCAGCAATTAACAGCAAGTGTTCCTCCAGTGTGATTGTAACTCAACAAGTTCCAGACAATTGCTCCCAGTTTCCATTCTAAATGTCTTTGAGCGACAGCAAAGCGTTCATGCATGCTAATGCAGCTTCTGAAACTGCGGCATTAGCTCACGGCTATATTGGAGCCGCGGTTTCTGGGCTAGCCAGACAGCATCAGGGCATTTTCCTTCTGCTGTGCGAGAATGTGAGAATGTCTTTAATTAGTCTTAGCTGTGACTAAACTGTGATTAAGGCCTGCAGGGGTTTCCGCCTCAGCCCCCCTTTGATGTTGACGCCATGGCTGGCATTAGCGTGCTACGCTAACACAGCATTGCTGACTTGAAAAGCAGTCAAATTGCTTCTCATTAAGAAGGAATGAGTTCCGTCAAGACCAAGGCTCTTTGACATCCTCTTGACTGACGGCTTTCAGTTAGAGGAACACCAGGGGTCCTGGGCTCTGGTTTCGCTCTTCTTCAGGGTGTCCCACTGTGATCGTCCACTGCTTGACTGTCACTTCACACCCAGCTTCTAAAAGCGCTCTGACAAATAGAAGAGCCTTCCCCCGCTTCTCAAGGCTCCCAGACATCTCTAGGCACACAATGTGAACGTATTCATATTAATGCAGGTAGTGAATATTTTGGTTAAAGATGAGATGCTGTCCTTGATCATACAGCAAAAGAATGCTGTCAAAACCAAAGGGGGTGGTTGTCTCGGAGCATGTTTTTGACTCAGCGTTACTTCAGAGCTTTGTAGATTTTTTTATTTTATGATCTTTGTGTTCTTTTTGAAGTAGGTCTTGAGTTCTGCCTTGGCTTTTCTTTTAGCAGTGTAACCCTAGTCTATAATATGTTAATAGATTTGCTGTTGCACAAACCAGTTCCAAAAGCTCATCTGAGGTTGCTCAGGATGCTCACAGCCCACAGTAAAATAAAACTACTTTATTAGATCACTCATTTTAATACTGTTGTCTCTTTCATATCAATATTGCAAAGGCAATTATGATCAATGTTCGCAAACAACATGTTATGCAGGCCTACATAACTAATTTGACAAATTTGTCCTGGTTTCATTATACAACATATGGTTGTAGAAAAACCCTTGTATGGAACCTTTATGTGGATATTAAAAGTCTTTACCTCCATTTCCAGGAGGTCATTTTTGTTTTGAGAACTAAAAGCAGTTCTATTGCATCAACAACAATCAAAAACAATAATTTTTGGCTTAATAATTAATTAATTTTATTGATAATTATCAAAAGGCCAATATTCTACCTTTGTACAGTACTCTTGTATCTTACATTTTACACTGATGTGCAACTATGACATTTGTGTAGGTTTATGTAGTAACTTATAATCATACTATATTTTTACATGACCATTTTTCAACCTTAGAATATCTTAGAAAGCCTTGAAGCTTTCACACACTGAGTACAATTTTTAGTGTAGTTTATTCATATGACAGTGATTTTTTTTTTGGTGGTTAAAATCCATCATTATTTTATTTGACCTTTGTTTGATTTGTGCTAATTTGTGCCAATTACGGTCACCTCTGCTATTGACAGGAAGCCAACTAAGATAACAGGGCAGTTATGTTCCAGCAAATAGAACTTTTGTAAATGCTGGATCAGAACCTCCAATAGCAGCTCAAATCTGGACTCAAACTGAGCTAATTTATAAACTGTGTGGAAGCACCCAAAGTTTCAGCTTTTGAACGAACAGTAGTGTTATGGTTTGTCTGTTCTGTTAGGAGCAAAAAAAATTGATCTTATTTGCACTTAAAGACTTTCAGCCCATGTGTTTTGTGCTTGGTTTAGTGAAGCTTCATCTCCAAAATCACCTTAAACTCAGTTGAGATCCCAGCTGCCAGGGAAAACACTCGCATAGTTTCAGCTCCTGAGATGAGTTGGAAAACAAAAGGAAAATGTGGAGCTGGAAATGGGAACCGTTTTGCACAATGTCACGGTTTATCCCCTTTGTGAGAAGTAAAGGGCATTCTTATAGATGTTCTGTCTGCCTTCTGTACATGGTGCAAACAATTTAGCAAAATTCAAAAAGAAATTCATGCTGCATTCTGTGTGTAACAGCCTTTAGAATAAAACTACTCTACTGTGCCTGTAAGACTGCTATATGGAAATGAGCTCTGTGTAAGTCAAACAGTCCTTATATCAGCATGAATGGGCATGGCTAAACTGCTGCAAGTTGGTAAGGCAGATACATGGAAATGTGCTGTGTTTTTGTGATGTCACAGACACAGTTAAGTCAAAGCGGCTTGTTCTTTTAACTAGGGTTCCATAGATGAACAGTATGGACATGTACATAAACTAATAGACATTTGCCAATTTTGCTTCTCCATATTATTATCACTACAGATTAAGGTAGTGTACAGTAAATCAATGTCTAATTTCTTCTATAAAGAAAAGTGACTAATAGATGTGCCTCTGGATTTTTCCATAAAATGGTTATTTATGCCTTGCTTGCAGCAGACTGCAGCTTATGTTTTTCAGTGCAGTTCCTCAGGGAGCAGACTAAGAACACATAATTCTGGGCATTCTGGTTTCTTAGCTCCACTATTGCTTGACAATAAACTAAGTACCTTTCAGAATGCTTTGTCTTCAGGCAGTTCCATAAGCAATCTATCTAAAGTTACTTTCTCTTAATTTCATTCTGAAATATTTTGAGTTAAAAC
Organism: Semaprochilodus insignis; assembly: GCA_034552555.1. Lineage (NCBI taxonomy): Eukaryota > Metazoa > Chordata > Actinopteri > Characiformes > Prochilodontidae > Semaprochilodus > Semaprochilodus insignis. The sequence goes on from CM067495.1 coordinate 13,367,325, forward strand.
TAGCAATAGCAGCGGAGTTACATACAGTGCTGTGCAAAAGTCAGAGACCACCATTTCATTATTTTCATTTCCAGTCAGAACAACCACTAAGTACAAGTTATTTGTTTTGGGTTTTTTTTTTTGCATCAGAAAGAAAAGCAGGAAACGTTTCACAGAAAAATATTGAGAAGCCTTAACAAATATCTTAGTTAATATAATAGTACAATTATGTGTGTCTACCCTTAGCTTCCAGTGTTTTGAAGAGACTTGCTTTCACTCTGCAGGGATATTTTTCCACCCCTTTCGAAGTAGAGGATGATTGCATGTTCTCGCAATCCGAGTATTCATAATCCACATCTAAGGTGTGGGGGCTTCTTAACAGCTACACATCCTTTCAGGTGTTGATCTGTGTTCTCACAGTGGAAGAATGGACAAAGTCACCTGTGGATTTTATCAGATCTGAACCAAGAGTGGAGCTTGTTTTTCTCCTCTCTCAAATATGAAAGCTTCAAGTACTTTTAAACTGTACAGTTTATCTGATGGTGGCAGTTTTGGTCTGCCAGGTCTTGCAGAGTTGTTAGGAGTAACATTTTCTGTGTCTTTTAAGATTTGTTTAGAACTCCAGTTTTGAAAACTCTATAAAACTCTATAACTTTTATAGCCATTTTAGATGCATATTCGAAAGGCAAGGCAGCTACAGTGCATTTGGGTAGGTGGTTATGTGAATGTGCGTCTTTGAAGGGGAACATAATGTTAGCGACACTTTTGATAACAGGTTTTCATGGGAGGACGCAGCAGTAACTAGGTTTTAGGACTGGAGGGATGGAAGACTCACAGTGACAAATTCAATACTGATAAAATTGATCTTATATTAAGTGTTGGAGGCTTTGGTGTAATTCACTGTTACATACACTCGTCCTGCTTTTTTCTGACCTTTAAAAAAATAATTAAATAAATTAAAAGGTGGGTTTGTACAGAATTGTGTGTAGACATGATCCATTTATGTTGATGAACTGATGAATTGCTGAATTGCCGAAAGTGGTATTAACAGATTTGTCAGATTTTAAGAATGTATCGCTATAATCAATATGCTCTCTCCCTTCTTTTAAACCTAGCATAAGCACTGTACTCCCGCTGCTCTGGAGATGTACTACCCGGAGCAAGAGTCCGGCTCAAGGGGCAGCCTGTACACTGCCATAAGCCACCTCAACCAGGCCAAGAAGGCTCTTCCCGAGGTCTCCTCTCCATGGCTGCCTGTTATCAATGCTCTAAAGGAGGCCCAGAAGGCCAAGGAGGAGGCAGCCCACTCCCAGCAGTGAGGGCTGGGGGTGTGGGGATGTTGTGTTGTAACAGAGAAGGAAAAGGTATGGATAGATGGGAGACTGTAGAAGGTCATGTGATATGCTGGTTTTGTTCATGTTATTTGTTTGAGACTGAGCAAGTTAGCATTTTGAGATTGAGAAAGACACAGAGTGACTGTGTGTGTGTATGTGTGTGAATACAAAAGCTGATATTAAAGTGTCGCAAGCGTCCAGGCAAGATAAGATATTTGTCTTCGAAGTGCTGGAGTTTGGAGCTGTGAAGCTGCAAAACCTGTTTAAATCAGTAGCTCCCCATTGGAATCTACCTTACTCATACTTGATGATATAAAAACACTTTCAGCTTTTCGGAAACCTTCTCAGTATACTAAATCAAATGTAGATTTTTGCATCCTGTTCTTAAAGGGGAATTCCACCTATTTTTTAAAATTCCTCACCTAATTCAATGGCTGAGATCTAAGTAAAGTCATTTAAAGTGGTTTGATGTGTACTGGTTCACTGTAGAGAAATGTTCAATGACTTGGTTTTCACAGTGTTGGTGACAGAAACTAAGGGTCTATCAGCGCAAACATAGGCATTTTATTTACTATCCTAAATGTCCAGTAAACTGGCAAAAGTAAACTTTTTACAAGTAATGTTAGTCATGGTAAGTTACTTATATTTTGTTTTAAAATGCTATTCACTGTAAAAGCATTTTAAAAAAAATGTTTTAGTTCGACCAAATGTCTTGCACCCTATGTTAGGCTAACCGCTAACCCCAAAAATGGGTTACCCTCCACACTCTTTTCCCCCCATCTACTCGTTAAATCATTACAGTTTGACGTCTGCTCCTTTGACAGCTAACTTGGACTAACTTTCAAATGACTTTGTTTAGATCTTAACAGTTTTATTAAAAAGAAATTTTGAAGAATCAGTGCAGTTCCCTTTTAAGCCAACTTTAGGCCCACAGCGCTGTTCTTTGACTCATTGTGGTAGCTTCATTTGTTTTCCTCAGTGTTTGTGCTTCGTCATTCAATCCTTTAGGGGCTCTCGCTCATAGTTTAATGTGAAAGTAACTTAGCTTAGTGGAACCAACTGTGCATGGCCTGTAAAACGTGCTCCGGATAACTGCGGTCCAAAACACATAAAGAGCACTCTTACGACAACAGTGAAAACAAACTAGTTTCTCAAACCAATTACACCTAAATATGTCTCATAATGACATAACTTTCTCTTTTCCGAAACGCATTTCGCTAACACACAATCTTTTACCACAACATTATATAACTGTGATGTACCATGTTTTGCTTTGTGCACAGACATATACTTTGTTTTACACACACATGCTGTAGTCATTTCAGTGTTGAAATCAATGTAAAACCATATGCTGTTCACAAGGCCATGTAAATAGAACAGTGCAAATGCTGAATGTAATGTGAAATACCAGTGAACAGGATTTTTATATATTTAGCTCTTATGTATTGTGATTTTTTGTTGTTGTTTTTGTTGTTTATTAAGTTTGAATAACTGTTCACATGAATCACAAACCACCAGCAACTGTAAAAGTATTAAATGAAACACATCCTGATAGAAGAATGTTTTAATGAAAATCCCAAATTTAGTTGAATGACCTGTAAACTCGGAGTGTGTGTATTCTAAAGAATGTTGTTATGAATGTGCTAATTTATTATCACTGATAACCATCTTTTACAATTTTCCCCCTACTTGATTTTGATTGTACTATACTGTTGCATATTTAAAGTTAATCTTAAGTCATTTGATTGATTGATTTATTTATTTATTTATTTATTTTTATGTACAGCCTTTATGTGTTGGTTGTAATGAATTACCCATTTGTATTATTTTTTTATATTTATTAACTCTGAAGCTCATTTTTTATTTATTTTTGTATAATTTGTGAAGATTTTTACTGGAAACAGGATGGTTGATGTTAAGATTATTTTAAGAAGCAGCTCCTGATAAACATCCTACACTACAAAGTCATGTGTGTGGCAAACTACTGTTATTCATCTGCTTCATCTCTAAATGAAATAAAGATTTCAGTATTCAGCTCTATTTGCTTTCTCCTTATTTCTTACCAGGCAGCAGCAACAGCCAACAGTAGCACTGAGCGAGACTTGTGGCATTCATTAATAACAGTCTTTTGAAGTAAATATGTACAGTAATACCCAAATCACAGCACTATCAGCTGGTCATTTTTGACAACAAAAAATAACATTATTCTATATATTCATGTCTTATATACTATATATTACTGTATATGCATCAGGCAGATTTAGATCTGACTCTTTGGTGGCACAGTCATTAACAGGTGACACTGGACAGCTGTGCTAAATGTAAATGTCACAAATGAAGCAGTGACTAAAATGTATCTGGTTCTCACAACTTTTCCACACCTCCAGGTTCAGTCTTAGAAGTTGGTGGCATTTTCAGCTTTTCCTGATACAAGACATCCCAGTTACAAATTTAGACTGATCAGTCTGTAAAAATCTTATTCTACATCTCAGATGTCCAGTTTCAGTGCAATTTTTTTTTCAGTGCTGTCTCTTTTTTCCATCCCTCGTTTCTCCTATAGACTCCCATTCATGTTTTGCTCTACCCAAACCATATTGTTTCCTTTACCCTACAGCCACCAAACTGCATGTACTCACTCAGGGCAGATCCTCAAACTCTAACCCACAGCCGTACTGACCTGCAATACTCTATGTGTCGTTTATTCATCCCTCGTTCCTCCCATAGCAACCACAGCCTAGCAACAGCCTAGCAGGAAATGGGAACCTTTTAAGCTGCGCAACCATTCTGTGTTTCCGTTAGGAACTGCGCTCTCCTAGTTTGCGATGCAAACGTATGAGTGCAGCATAATGGTGATTTGGTGGTCTACCAGGCCTTGCATGGTTGTTAAGAGCTGTTAATCATTTTTTAAGTGCAAATTTGTAAACTTTTTGGAAACAGTTCTTTCCTAATTTTTTTGCTCTTTGATGTTTCCCTTCCTAATCTAATCAGAAACATTAATAGCGTACTTAATGGTTGTGTTTGTTACGGCTATCGGAACAAACCTTTTTCATGTCTGAAACGCTAACTTACTTTACTTTTATTGCAGGTCAGTAGAACCAGAATGTTTTCAATTTGGGTTATTAGATTACATACAGCGTAAAGGGCAACAAGCATTTTCAAATTACGTCAAAAACACCTAAAGTGTAATATATATACAAACACCCCCCACATAAAATACTTAAAACAACAGTGCACAGTGTACAAAGGAATGACGAAAAGAGGGGAAGGATAATGCATGTGTGAGCAAGAATGCAAGAATGCATGTTGAGTGTGAGTGAGTCTTTGGCAAGCCTGCTGTGCGTCTGTCTGCATCTCATTTACACTCCCACATTTTTCACACCACCACCTTGCACTCTCTGCTCCCTAATGAAATCAACATTTTCATCTCTCTCTCGCTTTCTCTCTGAGTGACAGAACCTAAAAAGCCACTTGCCCAGGGCATGGAACCAAATAATGTGTTAAAAAGTATTTATGAGGGTATTTACTGGGCCCGGGCCTGGTCAAGGCACAGCGATGGTTGCCAGGAGAGAGAGGGCGCTCGCACTGGAGAATGTATAATGTGTGTAATGTGTGTGTCTGTGTGTGTGGAGGGAGAGAGAGAGAGAGAGAGAGAGATTTAGGAGAAACTTATTAAATGTGTCAGGGGCTTATTTCGCAGTCAGGCCTGTTCTGATGGTGCTGGTTTATAGCAGATTCAGGGTTACGCTGTAAAACAGTGGTTTGTCTTTCATTTGTTTTGAGCGTTTGGGTCTCCAGCTTTGTTCACCTGAAGGCAGGACGGAGATTAAAAGTCAGCAGGTAGCTGATAAACGATGAATCGAGTAACATATTTCATGTTTCTGAGAGAAGCATGAAAAGACAGTGTGGTAATGTGTCAGTGCCTCGTGACACGTCAGTCTGAGGGTGAGGGACTTAACAGCATCAGTCAGCTGTCAGATATTTACACCCCTACATTACCCTCTATTTTACATTCCTGTGTGGGACCAAAGTGTTCCTATTAGGAAGGAAAATTTCCAGCATTGTGAGATCTTTTCCACACGTCACATTTTATGTTTTGTTTTTTCACAAAATGAAATTAAATTCTGCAAACACTACAGTGTACAGTACAGTGTGTGCTCTGTAGAGGAAAATCAACAATAGCATGTCATTTGACAAGATGTGCCCAAACTGGAGACAACTGGATGCACACGCATATGTATGTAGGGATACAATGCAAAACTGACCATCATTACTTAAGAATCACTGTTAAATGGCCAAAATATCATAATTAGAAATTGGATAACTCCAGTCCTGAAATCTGATTGAAGCCACTGGAAACTCCTCAATATACACACATTTATGAGAGCACATAAGCTCACCGGACAAATAAATGTGTCACCTTTAAGGCGTGTTTAAGGTGGTAGTAACTTCAGGCTCCTGCAGATGGCGTTGCACAAGGATGATGGGGCTATAAATACCTACGGGGTGACGGGATTCATAGATTGAGAAGAAGTGCTACAGTGCAGTGAATGTCTTGTTCTATGTCTGGGAAATGGGTCTCAAAGCAGATCTTAATGATGGGTTAAAAGGAGTGATTGTATTCGGGGGTGCCAAAGGCCATAGTGTGAAGGAAGTAGCTGAATTTGCAGGTGTATGGAAGTGTACAGTCATACAGGTCTACCAGCAGTGGCTAAAATCCCAGTCTACAGGAAATTCTCCTCAGAACTGTGCCAGGGAAGGCATCCACCAACTCTGGCCCAACTGCACAATTCTTTTATGAAATAGTGGCTGAACACTGATGTTTACAGTTTCTACATCCAGAACCTTGTCCAGTCCATGCAGCTGTTATTCATGCTTGTGGAGGTATTACACACATTAGGTATGTTTCAGTCACAGGTGACTAACTTTTGCCTGGTGAGCTTATCAGCTGGAGTCTGTATTAATGTACAGAGATAATAAAAACCTTTCCTTGTACAGACTGTGGGAAGTAGCCCTGATAGAAGGAGCCAGACATCATTGGATGTATGAAAACAGCCCTTGTTTATATGAACACACACACACACACATATATATACACTTAGGGTTATATGACCAAAAACTAAAACACTTGACAGAACTGACTTGAATGTAGAATGGTAAGCTAAAACATTGTGACAGTTCTATACGTCCAGGCTAAGACCTAATAAAACATAAACGTTAAGACCAGGGCTAGCTTTAGCTCAGTGTATGAAATTCATCACTGTCCACCACCGACTTCTCTATAATTTTACACTGCCACATGCGATTTTCTCACACCGCCGTTCATTCTATTTTTCTCAGAGAAGTGTGAAGACATTCTTTAAATTCAAAGATTTTTTTGCGACACTTACGATGACGGACACACATCTGAATGAATTAATTGCAAATAACAGTGCACATAGTCACCTCAAAAAATCTGAACTGAGAATTCTATTTTCCTGTAGTATGAACATAGCCTTTGAAGGTTTGTTATACTGACTGATTGATTGACTGATTGATTGATTCACTCACTCATTCATTCATTCATTCATTCATTCATTTATTCCTTTATTCACTTTACTTTTTACACGAATTGCAGCTTCTACTTGGAACAACTTTTGCTTAGTCTTAAGTTTTAGTCTCCTGTATTAGTCTTGATAGCAGAGATGGCACGATACCACTGTTTAAATTGATACTGATATTTTTGTTCTTTAAAAAGAGCTATTTTTAACTGATTCACTTGACTTAGGACGATCATCTAAAAGTTTTATTACAAGGACCGGATTCATTCTTTTTCTTCCCCTCCTATACACAGTATATCTGATCCAGCTGATTTCAGCCCCATGCTGATCAGAGCCCTCTCTGCATGACAGTATTATAAGACCTGCATGTGTTCTTGTTTGCTGTTTTCTGGGGTCATTTTGGGAGTATGTTTATTTTCCTACCTGCACAAAATGACACTTTTTCCTACCATATCGATAGTAACAGAATGTTGTGTGCATGTATGCGCAAGAAGGAGACTTAAACACAGCAGAGCCCGGTTGCTGAGTTTGGAAGCAGGCTGTGCAAGGAATGAGTTAAATGAAAGCGAGCCGAGAGATTGACGGAGAGAGGGAGAAAGGGAAAGGGCTGAGGGGCTGAATGGAAAATGAAAGAGAGAGAGAAGAAAGAGGCTGAAATATAGGATCCAGACAGGATGATTAAACTGCAGTGGGGGAGCTTGATGAGACAGTGGCGTGCCGAGTGGGCCGGGGTCAAGCCCGTGGGCCGTGTGTGTGTGTCTCTGTAGGATCTCCCTGGCTCTGGCGCCAGAAGAGAATGCCACGAACACAGCAGACACCCTGAACATACATACACACACACACACACACACACACACACACACACACACACACACACACACACACACACACACACTACCTCTCTCGTTCTCACACAAACAGGCAGATGACAGCAGCAGAAAACATCGCCCCCCCATCTAGAGCGTAATTATCTCAACTCTACAATACAGTCGCTCATCATCACACCATTACTGTCACACACCTCACACTCACTCCCAGTTCTCTCTCTCTCTCTCTCTCTTTCTCTGTCTCTCTCTCACACACACACACACAAGAAACACAGCACAACAGCCCAGCTCAGGCGCTCGGATTGAACAGGCTCCCTGTCAAAACACAACAACAGTGCCACCTGGAGTACATCTGCAGTAGTTGCTGATGGAGCCCCGATATACAAGTGCCACTGATTGTACCATAGAAACCCAATTAACCCTGTGACATTAGTTTAGAAAGGGTTAAAAAAAATTAATAAATAACAGACATCATTACAAAAAATTCACATATTCAAATATTTCTAACATAATTTATATTGAAGAATCAGCTGTCTTTTGTTGGTTGTTGTTGGCTACTGAACGAAATGAAAAGCTGGAAAAAAATTGATTAAAAACAAAGATACTATAATGGGTTCCTTGAAGCCAAATCCAACTGTCCACAGAGCAATCCACTGAAAGGTTCTTCATGCACCTAATTCCATATATCCTGTAGGCCGGATATGTTTTTCTCAGATAGTGCGGCTTTATAGAAGTAGGTACATCTACTTCAACATCTACTTTACTGTGTTTCCACAGAACACAAGTCTTTCTATTGGTTTATCATTCAGTAGAATAGAATGTTTTCTTTTTCTATCTTGTTATAAACAAAAACAAATATGCCAGCTGGTGAGAAAAGACACTCACCTTGACCATGACCAAATTGAAAAGTGTTTCTGTATGATTTATTTCTGTATTTATTTCTGAAATGTTTAAATGATAAAGTTTAATGACCAGTAATCTGTGTAAATGATGCTTTGATTATTATAAAAGATGTCTGCATTACAAAACATCACTATTCGAGAATGAATCTGGACATGTTTTTTTGTGATTTCAGTGGATTTCAGGGCTCAACATAGACACTGGAATTAGGCACAAATAATTAACAAACCTAAATATTACCTGTTTCAGTAAAGTTATTTCTGAAACATGAAAAAATTATTTCTGTCTATGACACTGGGATAACGTATTATATGTGTGATATGTATAGCATGTATAATATTTCATACACATCTGCGTATTGTGTAATGCAGCTTATGTAATATTTTCTGACTTTTTTCTTTAACGACCTCAATTTAGATATTTAGTTATATACATCAGTGTGTATGCTTTGTGCTAAAAAGTTCTTTTTGGTAATTATGTAAAATTTAACGCCAAATATTGTAGATTATTATGAATATTATACATTTTTGTAAATTATAATGCACATTATTTAATATTTTAAGAGCCGTTTATGCAGAAGGTTAGACTGTTCAAAGAGTCCATAAACATTTTAATTTATTACAAAAAAGTTCGATCCTTGCTTTGCGTCTTTTTATGCTGGTGTTAATAAATATGCTCATTTTTCAAAAACTCACATTCCAAAGTCCAAATGACCAGTATACTGGACACAAAATTTTATGTTTCCCAGTAAACAAAAACATGTTACGTTGTTTAGTATGTAGCAAAGAACATAGCAAAAAAAATAGTTTTTAAAGTCTCTAATCAATGACTGAGGAGGTTATGGAACGTGGTTCTTCTTTGGCGTCAAACCAAAGAACCCTGTTCCGCCACCTTTGATTTTAAGAATGTAAGAACGTACGGAAGGAACACTTGGGCAGAAGAAGCCATCCCTCTCTGGGTGATGCTGGATAGTGTTAGACATGTATAGCTTGTTAGATAAAAGCTCATGGTTGGTGAGCAGTTCATCCAACGCATTAGGACTAATGAACAAATCTTCACTGTGAGTCCACTAGAGCTGAAGAATTAGCCAGGTCCCTGAACTCCAGCAAGCAATCACTTGAGCTATTATGATGCCTCCCAGGGCTGAGAATGTGAGGTCGCATTAGTCATTAGTTACGCACTGAAAAGGCATCTTCAGTCTGAGCCCACTCTAAAGAACAACCCTGTTTTTACTCCTCTACAGTCATTGGACGGATGATTTTTTACGACGTCCTGTGATTAAACTTTAGCTTAGCAGCTAATGGGTAAGATGCCTAGGAAACGCAGAGGGATTTCATTAAAAACATGGGAATGTATGTGGTTGCGGGATGTGCTGTCTGGCTTTCTGACCAAGTTAAAATACTGATTCCCTAAAGAGCTTTGCAGTGGATGGACATTTCAAGAAACACATTTGTATATGAAAACCATTTTGAAGATGAAGAAAATATGAATGTAAAGGTTCCATACCAATTAAAGGTTTTTTCCCAGAGCAGAGTGCCAAAGCCAAAAACCAGTGGAGAAACACTCCACTGAAAGCCAGTGATCAGTCTCCTAAATCCTGGTCTACATTTCACTTGTCATTTATTTGTTCTGTTTCTAAATATGATGATGGATGATTCGTAGCTCAGCCCATGCCCAGGCAGGAGCTCTAGTAATTAAGGGGCAATTATCCACTTCAGAAGAGTTTTGCAGATACAAGTCTGAAACATACGGCACTTGACTGACATAACGAACACTTAGAGGGGAACAGTCAAGTTTGGCTATTTGTTAATGTCAGAAGCTGCCGCCTCATGCCAGAGGTTTAAAAACAATTGCAGTCTTTATCACTAAAACCATTTCAGAGAAAAAAATGAGGGGAAAAAACACACCAGTGATGTCCGAATAGCACGTAGGGTCTATTCGGTTTTGAATTTTGGGATTTGCGGATGTGCTTTCAACACAGGCGTCGGATGTGGATTTCCAGAAAACCATCCCACTCCTTTAAAAATACGATATCGTAGTGACCAACTACTGGCTTGCAGTGCAGTGGGAAGCCATGGCAATGCAGAGCAGCCGCGTGGAGCCTCTTGGTAACATCACACTCACACTAGGAGACGCGTTTTATAAATAAGATGCTGATTGTAAGCGTAATAATGTGCATATGACAATGTTTATGCCACTTTGTACTGGGCTGTGAAGGAAGCTGGGCCCATGTTAGTGTCCTCCATGAGTGAGAGTGGTTTGATTGGAAGTGACCTGCCTGCTGTGTTGACCATTTCTGCAGCACTGAACAGCAGTTCTCCCCGATGCTGTGTTCAAAATACAGCATTCACTTACAGTGCAGTGGTTCTAACATCTTATTGTGTGCCAATGACACAGTGGTGTCAGAGGTGGGATAACGCTAGTAACCCACAGTGGACTGAAGAGGAACTGCACTTCCACAAAGCAAAACTGCAGAGAGAACCAGGCCCCTAGTGACCGAGACTGCGGAGGATGAATGGCTAAGAAGCGCACACCCTGTGACATGTTCACTGCACAGAATGGGGGACACTCTGAAATCCCTAGTGCGGAGGGTGGCTATGTAGAAAGTCGCTTCTGGCCCAAAGTGCCTTGGGAGGTATGGCCATGCAAAGCTGCTGTGCACAGTGCCTCTCAGGAGCGTCACACTCATGGTAAGAGAAACTAAATTGTAAATACACTGTGATTGTAATAATGTGCATATGTGTTGTTTATGTCAGATGCTCATTTTCATCTGGGTCACTTGCCGCACGGATTGCTACCACTTGGTGGACTGCTTCCAGTTGCAAGATATGGACCACAAATGCACCAGATTAGGGCCACGCATCAGCCAATAGTAGGCAACCCTGCTGTATCTCTGCCAGAAGTAGACCAGGTCTGTTTTGGAACATGAGGGCCACTATGTGGTAAACTTCATGATTTTGGCTTACATGAAGTTTACCTGTAGGCAGCACTACCGTATCTGTGCCAGCAGTGGATCATATCTGTTTTGGGACAGGTGGGCATGTGGGCATGCATGTTTTAAATATGTGGACAACTATTGGCTCACAGCAGATCGCCAGTGCTGACAGTAGGCTAGCAGTGCCATATCTTTGACAGATGTGGCCCAAATCCACAGGCTATCTGGGATAGACTTTGTGAGAAGTACTTTTCTTTGCAACCCGCTAAGGTAAACACAATACGAGATATTATACCGATTACATATAACACCAGTGATACTATATCATATTGATCATACGACTTCACCTTTGTGTTAAGTGCGACATAAGCTTGGGGGTGTACTTCCATAATTTTTGGGAGTGTGAACTCATTTCGAGATTTTGGAAACGTATAGTTTAGGTAATTGGTTGAATTCTCAACATAAAATTGAAAAGAGACTCAGGATTAATTATTTTAGCTCTTCCCTTCAAAACAGTCTCATTGTCTTCTTCTTATCATAAACATAAACTAAACGTATCCTTAATAGCCAAATAAGAGAAACACCCCCTTTTGCTACTCAATATTTAGTATAATATAGTATATTAATATAAGTCAATGACTTGCAGCAGTACTTAGGGCAAATTCCTTGTCATTTATGAGAATTTTGAGACCATTTATAGAACATCTGTCTCTTGAACTGATACATACTATCTTAAGGGGTCAGTACTCTTTAGAATGGACACCCCCTTTTAGGTCATATGGTACATAGCATGTATGGGAATCTAGCGATGTGAAGTGCAATGGATGGGTTCTGCCCAGTTCTTAGTAAATTATGAAGAATAAGAATGTCTTTTATGTCCCGCTCTTTGAAGTGTGCTATGTTCTTCCCCTCTCTTTTTTTCTCCCTTTTGAGGATGGCCTTATTTCGTTTGGGTTTGGGGGTTGTATATGATGCTAACCTGCAGTCACTGCTTACAACACATCATGTAATTTCTAAAAACAATAAACGTTATGGGGAAAAAATGCTATATCACAATACCTTAAGACGTTTTCACGACACACAATCTATCACAATATATCTTTTTCCCAAAATAGTATCAAAAACTATGCATACATTATTCCAACATCTCCCATACTGTGCTGCACTAAACCCATTTAAATTGCACTAATTATACTGTCTTGTATAAGTTCAGAAAAACACAGCGACAACTTACAATAACGATAAATATTGTCATAATGCCAAACCTTAATTTGAAAAGTACTTTCCTGTTTTATTTGTACACCAGAAAGAGTCTATTCACAACCATCAACTAACCCACCTCCATCACAACAGAAAAAGCAGTCAGTCTAACCAACTAATACAGAACAATCCATGGGAGCAGGTGGAGCTTACTAAGGTACAGTAGAGTCTAGCAACATGTCCACATTTTCAGAGCTGACCAGAAAACCACATCACTGTTAAGGTTTACACTGCAAGTGGCAAAAGAGAGAAGATATGGAAGCCCTTTTCCACCACTGGAATAAATAAATATAGCCAATTAGTAAGTCACCATGATGAGAAAGGTTTCCATAATTCAGACTGAGTATCTCATAATAATAAGATATACTCTCATAATAATGACTTTACCGTAATTATAAACTAATATCGAATATACTAAGTCATTATTAAGAGATACTATGTCATTACTATGATATACTAAGTCACTATTAAGAGATACTATGTTGTTATTATGAAATACCCAGGAATTATTATTAGATACTAAGTTGTTGTTCTGAGATAATAAGTTATTATTATGACATACTAAGTCATTATTATGAGAAACTAAGTCATTATTATAAGATAGTAGCCATTATTATGAGATACTAAGTGATTATTATGAAATACTAAGACATTATTGGGAGATACTAAGATATGATTATGAGATACTAGTCATTATTATGAGACACTAAGTCATTATGAAACAGTAGTTATTATCATGAGATACTAAGTCATTATTATGAAATACCAAGTCATTAATGGGAGATACTAGTCATTATTATGAAATTCATTAATAAGTCATTAATGGGAGATATTAAGTTATTATTTTGAGATACTAAGTCACTATGACATACTAAGCCACTACTATGAGACGGGTTATATAAGGTCATAATTATGGAAAGCTTTTTCATTTTTATGACTTATCGAAAGTCTGTATATTCGTTTCCAGTGGTGGGAAAGTGCCTTCCGTAAAAAGATTAGCTCAGCTTTTCGATAGAGAGGAAAACACAGCCGAGTCTATGAGGTCAGTTTAGTTCCGCTAACTCTGCTAATCTGAGTCTGTTCTCAGATGAAAGCAGCTAAGCGTACCTCAGCTCGGGTTTCCTGCTCCTGTTGAGTGTCCCTGGAAAGAGTTCTCGTCTGGATTTGATGCTGGCTCGAAGCTACAAACCTTAAATCCTTCATAAATATCTCCTGGCAAGAAGTGTTTAGTGTTTTGGACTCTCGCTAATGTTTGTCAGAACAGAGGACGGGTTTCTTCACTGTTCAGGTTTGTTTATTTGCACCTGCAGCAACGTTTTACCTGTAGCCTCTTCCAGAGTCTTTAGTGAGTGCGGTGAAGACCGACTTCTATCCCTGCACACCCCTCAGCAGGAAACCTCTGCACACTGAGTGGGAATGTGTCCTAATCCACAGGAAACCCTGATGTTTCCTGAAGCAGCGACGCCAAGGAAACGCGTTAGCCGAGACGCACGTGCAGGTGTAGCCACGCCCCCTCCGACTGACCCGTACAGAGTAACTCTGGGAGATGTAAGAATCCAGCTTACACTGGTCCTGCAACACAACAGGTCAGTATCTCTAGAGCCGTACAGCGAAATACCGTGTGTTTTTGTGGACTGATTGTTAATAAAATCAAGACTCTTGTACAGCATGACCGGTTTAAAAACAAAACTTACACTAACATGCTTCATGCCATTATTCCAGACAAACTCCCTTCCATGCTAGAAATCCCAGCGCAGACCTGCATTGCTGGTCAGTAGCAAATCGGCATGTGTTGAGTTTTGAATGCTGGTGTGCTGGCTAGAAGCAATCTAAATTGATAAGCTGATCACCTCCAAAAGCAGCACATGAGTATTTATGTATGTATTTATGTATTTATTTGTTTGTTTGTTTGTTTATATGCTGGTCTGCTTGTCACCAGCAATGTAAGTTGATAAGCTGATTGCCTCCAAAAACAGCACATTCAGCATATTCATTCATTCATTCATTCATTCATTTATTTGCTGGTATGCTGGTCAATCAGCATGACCATGCTGGGGTAAACCAGCTAAATCAGCACCAGACCAGCATAGGCCTGTTTAGAACAGCATGAAATATTTTTTTAGCTGGGTTGTTATGTTACAGCCTACAGTAGTTGTGTGTAGAAAACATTCCTAATTACAGAAAAAAGTTAAATTATTATGAAACACATCACCCTGTCATTTCAGTCATCTTCATGTACCCCTGGAAATATGTCCTCATCCATCATATCAATTAAGAAGTACCTAAAAATGTCCAGAAAATATCCCCTCATCGTTCAGAAGTAGCTGTGGCTATGGCACAGAAGATCTAACAATAACTGTTTGGAAGTATTAAGTCATCTTCACTTCATTTCTGTACTGATGAGACAGGAGGAAGTGGACGTGCACCACATCTGGAGATCATCTTCACCCTTTCCAACTGCTCTTACTTACCTTTGGGGCAACCAACAAGGAGGACATGATCATATGTCAAGACTGCCCTGAAGGGGGAAAAATAAAGGATAAAAGTTTATGAGCTAGATATTCACTGATGGTGATGCTGGGGGAGCTCTTGCTTGCTGTTCAGACAGGATGTGCTAATAGAGCACCAGACCTTGAATCACTGCTTTTAGTTCATATTCAGTTCAATTCAATTCAAAATGAAAAAAGTATTTTATTTAAAAAATAAATAAATAAATAAATAAAATAATATTTTATACAGCAGTCTAGGTGCCAGCTCTTTCAGATCTTTAAGATTCAAAATGGGGAAACCTTTGGACCAAAGATTCCCAAGATACTTAAAAGACTAATATATTGAAATTAGAAAAAATAAGTGGGCATGTACTAAAGTTTGTAGACACTCGCCCATTCAAAGTTTCTACTGAATTCCAGGGTTTTAATAAGTATATGCTGATGACGGATGGTCAGTTCTGGATCACAAAACCATTCCAGTGCTCCACAGTCCAAACGCTGAGGGGCTTTATGCCCCTCTTGCTAACCCATGGCATCGACCATGGTGACTGTAGGTACATGTGTGGGTGATCCAGAGCATTGTATTGTATTGGCAGTAGAACTTTAATTTCTATGGAAATTATAAGCTCACATAGCAAATGATAAAACAACAGCAAATTTGTCACCTTTGACTGAAACATATCTAATAGCATGTAATACCTCCATGAGCATGAATAACAGCTGCGATTCAATTTGGCATGGACTGGACAAGTTTCAGGATGTAGGTCACATCAATGTTCAGCCTCTCTTGCACAGTTTCTGCTTCTCTTGCATGGGAAGATTTCATGGATGCCTTCTCTGGCACAATTCTGAGGAGAATTCTCTGTAGACTGGGATTTTAGCCTCTGCTGGTAGACCCGTATTACCGTACGCTTCTATACACCATAACACTGTGGTCTTTGGCGCACCTAAATGCAATAACTCCTTTTAGCCAATCATTAACATCTGCTTTGTGACCCATTTACCACACATGGAACGTGTCACGGCTCCGTACCCCCTCTTCTCAATCGAAACCTGCACTCTCTGCAGGTATTTATAGCCTGATCATCCACATGCAGCGTCATCTGCAGGAGCCTTAAACATGCAAGGTGACTAATTTTTTGTCCGGTGAGCTTACAAACTGTGCCTGTGCTGGCAATGGGTCTTAAAGGAGCGATTTTTAAGATGCCAAAACCTGCCCATAACAATAGTGGGCAACATATCACCATAAAGGTGTGGTGTCCAACCTATGTAAGAAACAGGGAAATGCACAGTCCCTCCTCCCTCTTTACTCCTTCTCAGTCTAGAAGACATGTTGTAACTTAATTCCCTTTACTCGCCAGGAGCGTCTGCAGTGTTGGAAACCATCACCAATGTTAACTCTTGTTTTACTTCTCTTTATAAACAGCTCTTTTGTTTGATGCCAAATATGGTTTCTTGCCAAGATTGGAGGGCAAGTTTCAGACATCTTTGCGTTTACTCTTCCTTTCATTGGTTACCTATTCCTAAACAATCTAACCCGGAAGCAGAACCTTCAACATGACTGACAATAGGATGAAATACAGCATCGAGGCAGCATGCTACTTCTTCATCCACTCATGTTGGACTGAGTCAACTTGACGCTACAGTGACTCACTTTTGTCTCATGAGGAACAAAGTGGTTTTATAAGCCAGGACGGGGCAGGGCTAACTGGTTAGCATGCTAACTTCAGTAGATATCTCTGTAACACGATGCATAGATGTCTATGATATACCATCAAAACTGTTATTTTTCACATTCTGCTAAACCAAAAAACATTCAAACTGCTCAAAAATCATTCAGCCTTAAAGTAGCTGAAGTGACACATGCATATAGACAAATACAAGATGTTGGATATGACAAAAATATGAGTGTAAAAATTATTCATTCCTTTCAACCACACTCTGAAGCCTTTTAACAACTACACAACCACAACTCACCATGGAAAAACCATAAATAACCAAAAAACAAGCCAAACAAATAAAGATGAGTGTGAGTTTCATGTGGTCTACCTCATTCAGCATTTCAATTGGACAATGTATGTGTCACTAGAAACAACCACTTCTAACAAGATGTCCTGTCTGGCCCAGTTTGTTTCAGGCACTGTACTGAAGAAAGGCTAGTCTACTGATCACATCTAAGTGGTGTTGTTTGGCTCAGAATCTGGAAATTGATCCTCCGTTGAGCTTGGTCCATATATGCTAGATGGTACATCTGATTCAGGAGCTACCGTCTGAGATGCATTTGTCAATGAAATTCCTGCTCAAGCAGATGTTGTCCATTTGTAGTACACAAAACCAAGGAAGAAATTAGTCACTTAGCCTAATGCACTGTCCTGCAATTAACTCAATTACCTTAAAACACTATTGACAGGTCACAGCTTGTGCAAATCACGGCTGCTAGAGTGTTAACTTGTGCAACTAGAAGGGAGAACATTAAGCCTCTTCTCGCATCATTGCACCAGTTGCCTGTTTTTGAATTGAATAGTCCTTTAAAAGCTATAAATGGTTTGGCATTACATTACAGAACGTCTGACAGACTGTTTTCCAAATTGGCTCTTAAGGTCATCAAATCCTTGCTGTGAATTTCTGAAGCAAAACAGAAGAAAAGAGGCGAAGCAGACTGCTGTTTTAATGCTCCAAAGATTTGCAGTTCTTTGCCTTCTCAAGTCCGTCAGGCACCTTCTGTTGAGAACAACAGCTCAAAACTTGCTTGTTCCTTTTAGTGATTCTGCAGTGTTTGTTCATCTGCCTCTTTGTTATTTGATTTGCGTAATGTATGACATGTTTTTGTTGACTTTCTTAGTGTAAATTCGTTAAAGGTGACATACCCCTTTTCCACAAGTTAACACAGTTCTCTGGGGTCTTAATGAATGTCTGTATCATGCTTTGGTCAAAACACCACAAGGATCAAGCACCACAGCACCATTCCCCCCTGTCTAAACTTTAAATGATACACTGATTTAAATGAGTCACTGCTCACCCCCACCCTCCTCTTCTACGGGGTGCCCCAACACAAGTTCGGCTTCACACTTAAAGAAACACTCTGGTGACTTGTTACCCATCCTCGCATTTTACTCTCACATTATTCACATGTTGATCAGATGAAGTTCATCTTGTAGACATTCAACTAACAAACTGAAGTGTTAATGTTATTTTTGATCCTGCAGTGAGTAACATCAAGAACGTTCTAGAAAATTACATCTCTGTAAATACAGTATATTACCTCAGCTGTTAGCATCAGCTAGTGCTAACCGGCCAAAGAAACACAGAGCATAATTATGTGTTAAATATGTACATTTCCCTCATCTTCTGTTATCGATCCCTCTTTTAGGAAGGTTTGTTGCCTATGCTGTGTTCTACTTACCTAGGTTGGACACCCAAGGCTGAAGTCAGCTTCTTATTGGGCTTATTATCAGTTTATTTGCCAGCTTCTTGTTCACATTTTCTTGTTCAACTTTAAACAACCCAGAAGTTAACAGTAGTTGCGCCAGGGGTGCCAAAATCTGCTGCGTCATTTAACATGGAATGGGAAAATTCGAACAAGAAGCTGGTCAAGAAGATTGATGGATCCAGAAAGTAACTGCTGCACCATTGCCCAATCCCAAGTGTTGGCTAGAAAGGTATAAAGTCCCTCGGCATTGGGCAGCAGGGTAAGTGTGTCCTCTGGAGTGATGCAGCTCCATTCAGTATCTTTGGGATGAGATGGAGTACGTAACCTCACTAATGCTCTTGTGGCTGAATACAGTCAAATTTCACAGCAATGTTCCAACTTACCAGACTGTTACCGGAGCAGTACCCTTGATTTCAGCAGGTGTCTACAATCTTTTTTTATTTTTGGAAGATCTCTGGAGAACTGACTTCAGGCGACAGCAGTTTCACGTCTGCAGTTACAATGGATCAGCTGTAAGTGCCGGATCCCTGCAATTCTGCCAATGTCAGGGGACACCAGTGTTTTTCTCACTTCACTCCGTCTCGCAGCGAACGGAGACAGGCGATGTCACCAGGCTAGTTGTGCAGATCCTGGCACGGCTCACCATGTCGGACTGTTTTAAAGGCCCTCTGGTAATGTGTTTCTAAAGCCTCCTTTATAAATCACCCTGCTCTTCAGCTACCATATGGAATCTACGCTTGGGCTGCCTGTGATTTGCTGGGGTCGTAAACCTGTCTTCTGCTGCACGTCAGTCAGACTCCGGAGGAAGATTATATGGACACGTTCTGCTTGGGTACCATGCGTAAGTCCTCAGAATCATTGACAAGAAATAAAAAGGGCGTAATCGTTTTATGGAGATAATTGTTAACATCGAAACAGTAGAGTTCAAGTCTATGTTCCTTAGAAAAGACCGCAAGAAAAACTTGCATGTCATGGATTAGTCGGCTTGCTCTCTCTCTCTCTCTCTCTCTCTCTCTCTCTCTCTCTCTCTTTCGCTCTCGCTTTCTCATGACACATTTCCTCACGTGGACTACACAAAAAAAGCCCATATTGGAGCTATAAAGGGAACAATGAAAAAAATGAAATGACTAACAACTGTCAGTGCATAATGACAGCTGGATTGCATGGTCTTGTACTGGCAGCGTACACTTGGTGTGTGTGTGTGTGTGTGTGTTTGTGTGTGTGTGTGTGTGTGTGCGTGTGTGTATATGGCAGGGAGGGAGGTGGAGTGCGGGGGGGGCATCCAAGCCAAGACTAAATTGTCTGTCTGTAGCTATTTAAGAGCAACATTTAGCCTTGATTTACTCGTCGAGCAACGGCACGGCTCGGAAACATTTTCCAAGCCCCGGCAGCTTGCAGCAATTTACGTTATACGAGGGAAAAACCGCCGAAACAAATATTTGGGCGCACTCCATAATGAAATGGATATATTTATGTGGATTAAACGGCCTCAAAGGGCAGTTTTAATGAAGATTTACCACGCAGAACAGCCCTTTCAGGGTCCAGTAGGGTAAATATCAGGCCTCAGGCTTTGCATTGTGAGAACAAGGCATGAGGAGAGGGGGCGGAGTCAGGACCCTTTGATCTTCTTTTGCAAAACGTGATTGGAGCAGAAGAGCCAGATTTATCAAATTGCGTTTGATGGTTGGAGGAAAGAGTTAGCGAAGGAGCGATTGCTTTGTTAGCTTGTTGTTGCCGTGACTATTTTTGCCATGCCATGTTTTGTTTGTGTGCGGGTGTGTTCTCTGCTTTTCTTCATGAACGCTTTGGGGTGGGTCAAAAAGCTCCATAAGCTTCGTATTAAAATGTATTTAAAAAACCTGAAGTTCAACAGATCTGCGGTACCATGTAGAAATCAGAGACCACCTTTCACCATCCATTTCCAGTTAAAGTGGCTATTACAGGTGGAGTATACAATTCTGGAGAACGACTGTTGGTATTTCAACAGCAAAACAAGTACAGCCCTCCCTTCAGTGCTCCTTCAGAGGCCCCACCCCCACTCGAAGTTCATGGACATACTTTCCCAATTCGAATGGACTACTTAGGATCTTTATGACTATGAATACTATGATACACCATTAGAGCAAACAACAACACAGCAAATGGAATAGGACAATGAGAACAAGAAGCTGGTAAACAGAAAGCCCACTTCAACCAGATCTCGCCTTACTGATGTTATTGCAGATTTTTGCCCTTGCCTGATCTAAGAACTTCTTTCTCAGTCTTCTTCTCAGTCTTTTTCAGATCTTTACATGTTTGACTGTTTCTCAGCCATCTATCCTTCTTGTGGAATTCTGCATGTAGCTCCTTCCCATTCCCTGATCACGTGCAAGAGCATGAACGCCCCCTGTTACTGAGTGGCTGGAGTAGGGGTTTGATGTTTTGACCCTAGCCACTTTGTTTATTTCCTATTTGCATTGCCAGGGCAGTGTCCCAATGCCGGATGTGTTTCCCCAGTGTTCACACAGAACGGACAGCTAGCAGACCACAAGGAGATATTCACTGAATAAGTGTATTGGCTGACATTATATACTGTGCGTTTAAATACAAGTTATTCATTTTTCAATGGCTGCACAAAAAGTGGAAAACAACAGAAGCATTCATACATAAGCCTTAATAACTAAACATAACTTCAAATTGTTCAGTGTCCACTCAGAAATCTGCAGGGATATTTTTCCATACCTCCAAAGCTCTTTAAAAAGCAGTCCATACTGAAACACTCCTTGTAACTTCAGTGTGAATGGGTGGAGCTAAACTGCTGTAGGCTGAATTTGTGGCTATATGTATATGGTTTAGTTTTTATGACATCACAAAGGCACTGAACTCCAATCAGGCTGTTTTTGTTACAGCTTAGTTTCCTTTATATGGATTGCGGAGTAAATGGCATGTATCGAAACTTGTATCGAAATATAAACTACTTGTATATTACACCAAATTTTTTGATTTCAAAATAGTGATCTGTTCTTTTCAGGACAGGAGCTCTTTAAATCCCACTTGACATATTACTCAGTCTTTATCAGTTCATGACCTTCACTACTCAGTTGCTCATGTTTTCCTTCGACAGCAACAGGAAATTTTCGTGAAGACTGTAGATTTCTGTGGAGAACTAGCGCACAGAGACTCACGTGAGCCCGGCATTACACACATTCCAAACCAACACGCCCCCCCATCGTCCAAGCCTCAGGAACCCAACGGGACAGAGCTGACGCGAATTAATTAGAGGGCAGAAAATATTTTAATGGCTTACAAATGGTGTACTCACCCAAGTTGCGCCATCCGCATCTGCATCTGGCCGCTCATGAGATGTCGCTGTCAGATTAAAAATTTATAGCAATTATACACGTCCAGTGAATTCTCAGACGTCCAAATTAGAGGTGCACTGTAGCGGTGTCTACCCGCACCCTTCATCACTAATGGAAACCAAATGGTGTCTTTCCTGTTGCACGAAGAGCGGAAGTCCTTCTTTTGAGCATGCGCTGTTGTGTAATGACTGGCTAATAAACAGAACAGTTCTAAAAATCTCACCAGTAATTTGTAGCTACAAGTTGAAGATTATCATTTTCCTCAATTATGGTCGTGGTATGACATCAGTTACGTTACGGGCAAAAGTCAGAGTGCACCCGTCATTTATTTAATTTGCAGTCAAAAGTATGTTGCTCGTTTCTCGGCATCAGGAAAAAATAAAGCATATATTTAACATAGAAGTCTAAACAAATTTTGTTTTATGTTATTATATTCATATCTTTAGTATTTAGTGTGTCAACTTTTTGTCTTCACCTCAGCTTCCATTCTTTTTCAGGGGACTTTTTTTTTCAGGTATTTCAGGTTTTTTTTTTTTTTTTGTTGCAAAGTTAGACTCATCCATCTATAAAACCATTTTTCACCTCTCAGAGGTCCAGTTAGTCAGTTTTCTTTTCTCAGTAAGGGCTTCTTGACACACCCTTTCAGACCCATAGTGTTGAGTTGCCATCACCCAATGGAAAGAAGGACAAAACCACAATTATTTTCCAGATCTGAAGCAAGAGGGCAGCTTGCTTTTCTCCTGCGACGTGTTGAATTCATACTGTGAACAAATGGGAAACAACATATCACCAGGAAGTTGTGGTGTTCCCCCAATCATAAGAACCAAGGAAATGTTCAGTCTGTCCTCCTCATCCCTTTCCACTTCTTACCAGTCTAGAAGAAACATCAAGAGTTCAGCATCAAACGTCATCCCTTTACTCTCCAAGAGAGTCCGCAGTGGTGGAAAACAGCGCCAGTGTTAACTCTTGTTTTGCTTCTATTTATATCACTTCTTTTGTTTGTGGCTGAATGTGGTGTCTTACCGAGAGTGGACGGCGGTCGTTACAGTGGTCACTTGCCAGAAGCTACAGCCATCACTGTGTTTGCACTTGCTTTCATTGGCTACCTGTTCTTAAATGATCTAATCAGGAGCAGAACCTTCATGACTGACAAGAGGTTAGAATACGCCGTCAGGGCAGCAGTTCTACTTCATCCTCTCATGTCGGACCGATTCAACTCAACCCCACAGCGACTCACAATCACCTCTTTAGGTACAAAGAGGTATAATAGACAGAACAGGCCAGGGCTAGCTGGTTAACTGATGGTACCATTTATCTGATGGGGACAATTTTGGTGGTCTACCATGTCTTGCTTGTTTATTAGGAGTCACATTCTCTGTGCATTGTAGTTATATTTGAACTCCAGTTTTGGAAAGTCCTCCTTTGACTTTGATTTATATAAGCATCTGCTGAAAAGTGAAGCACTCAGAAGCGATTTTGTCTGACTCTGTCTATTGCACAATACTGTATGTTGTGTGTAGGTAACATTTTTAATTTGTACTGAATTGAAAACTGAATTTTAATGCTTTTATTATTTCTAGACTTCTATATAAATCTATATTTATATAAGTCTATATAAATATAAATACAAAAAGGAAATTATTAAAACCTTTGCTACGTATACAATTATGCATTATTGGCAGGTTTCTTCACCTTTATCCCTCTCTTTCTATGCTATTTTCACAAATAGAGTTGCTTTAATTTTTTAAAGAAATATAATTTTCTAAAAATCTCCATTTTGAATGCAGTACATATATTCTATCTTTAAATATCTTGAATATCACATCAAATCAGTACATATCAAGCGCCCTGGACTCTATGGCGTTGTTTTGTTTTGTCAACATGTATTGTACTCCTCTCTTTTTTTCCTCCATCAAATAAGCCCATAATGAGGTGGTTCTGCACGGCCTCTCGCTGCTATTCTCCGTGATGGACAGGGCCAAGTCTGTGTGGAGACCTGCAATTTAGTAAAACAACACAGAGTTCAGGGGTAGCAGCGAGCAGCAGAGCTCTCATGATACGCCGTGCCAGAGTGCAATACAGTGCTCTCCTCCTCCAGCCTGTTCTCGTTCATCTGTCTCCCTGTCACCATCCATTTCTCCTTCTGCCCAGTCTTCTCAAAGTGCCCACAGCACGTGCATCACTCATAGACAGAGCAGCACTCGCTCAAAGACTCCCTGAGCACAAACGTTAACTCACTAACTCACAGAGCATACAGTTCATCGCTGTCACACCAGCAGCCTCCAACACTGTGTCCTCTTATAAACACTCTCTCTCTCTGCTGTTTCTCTCTCTCTCTCTCTCTCTTTCTCTCTCTCTCTCTCTCTGCCCTTTCTCTCTCTCGTCTATCTATCTATCTATCTATCTATCTATCTATCTATCTATCTATATATCTATCTATCTATCTATTTATCTATCTATCTATCTATCTATCTATCTATCTATCTATCTATCTATCTATCCTTGTCCTTTCTTTTTCTTCTTTTTCTCTCATTTCCTCTCTTTTTTCTGTTTCTATACATCCATCTCTCTCTTTCCATCATTTGTCTCTCAGTATTCTTATATCTCTTTCTGTCTGTCTCTCTGAGTTTTTCTGTCTTGCTCTCTTTCTCACTCTTTATGTGTCATACTGTTTCTCTCTCACTCAAGCAGATGAACAGATGCAGGTACTCCAGTCTTTGTGTATTGTGGAGGTACCAGAGAAGCTCTCATTCGTGTGTGCTGACGGTGCAGAAACTTTAGTTTGTATCATCAGTAGGTGTGTGTGTGTGGGTGTGTGTATACGTGCACCATCTCCTCCGCCCCCCCCCAGGACTGAAATGTAGCGCTCTTGCTGACAGCTCTATCACTTGCCCTAAATGGGGCGTAATTTGTGAGGTCCAGGCTAGGCAGGGGATCGTGGGTAATTAAAAGGTTGGCTCGGGCCACTGTGGCTTTGGTGATGACAGGCGTCAGCTGCCTGCTGTGTGGTGCGCTCTCATCCCGGAGCCTCCCGGGAGCTTGCGGGCGAGAACGGGTACACGCTGTCCCACAACGGGAAGCTTTTAGGGCTCCAGCTAAAAAGGACTTGGGGGGGTCTGAGAGACACTTGAGTCTCAGCTCTGTGCGTCATTCTCCAGGTGAAAGGGGGCTGCACCGCCCTCTATCAAGAAACAATGACACATGGTGTGAGTGAGAAACAGCTGTTGGGAAGTATTTTTTAGATAAAATATTGGGTCCGCTTTTGTAAAGCATGTACAGGTAGACAGTGCCTGTTGGATTGGGAATACAGTTCTGGGAAAAGGTCTTTGACTGGTGGAGAGTTAAAAGTATTTAATAGATTAATGAAGCTTAATATGTTTTTTTCTGTGCTGCGACCTACACACCTCCGCTGTACTGTGAAAGAAAGGCAGAGTAAGTGCAAATGTTTCATCTTTCCCCACAGGTTTTCACAGGGTGTAAATGTAGCAGCAGTTAAGGGGCTAGTTTAACAGTCGCTTAAAAGTCCCATAAATTGATGCAAACACTGTTCTTTCCATACAGTTCTATATTGTTTGAATCAGTGGAGTTTTCCAGCCTAAATACATGGAAAATATACTCATCAAATAGTGAAATAGGGAAAAGAGGCTGTGTGAAATGTAGTTTTGACCTCAAAGTTGAAGAGGGAATATAAGCAAACTTAAATCTATATTCAGGGTGGACAATGACAAAGTACTTTACTAGAGTACTGTATTAAAGTACACTATCGAATATCTCAATTATGACTCAAACTTATGACTTTTACTCTTCTACATGTCAATGAAGGTTCTCTTTACTCATTACTTTTAAACTTAGTTTGAGGTGAATTGATTTCTGGTACTTTCAAACAAAGTTTTAGCACTGAATTTATTCAAAGAATTCATCAGGCTAAAAACAGGTTTTCTGTAAGTGCTCAAAAAGTAGATGAAAAGAGTAAAATTGATGACAGAACTGATTAGTGATGCCAAAGTAATCAAAAGTACATGAGATAAAATAAAAAGCCATTGAATTAAAGTCAAATCTAAATAACAGAGTGACTTCTGGTCTATTACAGTAACAATCGATCATCCAGTGTAAGGTACAGAGGCTCTGCGTTTTCGCCCTTGATGTCAGGCCTAGACCAAAAGCCTTCCCAAACATGACATCCCAAACCTTTCCCGGCCTTCTCTGGCCTAAAACTCTCCACACCGCTATACCAACACTAACCACACTCTTTCTGTCCTGGAGCTTCCAGATAAAACCAGGGCTCTTGGTCCTCAATCAGTCGTAGCTGGTTGATGTCATGCTTGACCATTCTAACCACCCTCGCTATATGTCAAATCCTTGTGGATGTTCCAAAAGAGGTTTGTTCAGAAGAGTCACAAGGCTGTACAGGGACCAGTTCTTCTTACCGTACTACATCGTTTGAGTAACTCCTATTACACAGCCATGCACGGCAACTCTCAGGACACCCAGAAACACAGAAAGGAATGCTCTTGATTACCTTATCACTTACCATTATAGAGTAAAATATGAGTACTCTCGACTCCTCTAAATGTGATCAACCATATTGTGTTCAACACAGAAGAAAAAACCCAATCACAGTAAGCTACTTCTACACAGTTATTCAAGTTTAAAGAGCTGCTGCTTTTTTGAACAGTCAAACTTGTCTGTTGCAATGATATTGACTACTATAACAGATAAAGGCAATGAAGATGAAGATAAAGGAGCACGCATGACTATATATAAACTCCAAGTTTGAGATTTTTGAAGTTAAGGAAGATCTGTATTGTTTTAAATGTTAGCTCTGTTTACAGGGCACAAACTTCATCAATGCGTTAAGAAATTCACTGCTTAACCTGAGAAAGCATGTGGAGAATTACAGGAAAGATTTTAAACCTGTTGTCTGTGCATTTTTTATGCTATGGTCATATAACTGATCATATATCTTTTTATTATACACTTTTAAATGTTACATTTTTATGGATTTGCCTGCCACGTTGTCACATTGAGACCAATGTTATGTCTCAACTGGGTTTTAAGCTCACTGGGTCACGCACTGTGTTCACTTAACTTCATCACATTTGCCGCAGTAGATCTGAAATGCAACTAATATGATTGTGCATGTGTGATGAGTCTGGTGACAGTGTCAGACCACAACTGCTGCTGGTAACACATAGCGTCAACGTGTACAGGAACCAGTTAGCTTGGAATCCAGCTGGTTCATAACCCTGAGCCTTGTGTGAATCCACTGTGAACCTTGTCAAATGAACACAGAACTATTAGTAACATCATGCAGAGACAGTACTTTCAATTCAGGCTGTTTCAGAGTCATTAGGTTCTGTAAATGCATTGTGGTGACAATATAACAGTGCACTGACATTAAACGAACATGTACTTTTGAATACTTGAGTACTTTAAGTATTTTTATATTTGGCCAGGAGTTTCTATACTTTACTCAAGTACTGGATTTGTGTACTTTGTCCACTTCTGTCTACAGTACATTAGTTTTTTTGATGAATCTGCATAAAAACACACAAAAAAATAACTCTGATGAATTGATACTGGGGTGTGGCATTTACTTTAGTTGTTTACTTTGGTAGGCTGGTTGTAACACAACCAACAGTGTGCTAAAACTAACCCTGCCATGTGGAGGCCGTACTTTAGCTAGCTTTAGCCTAACAGTGCTATATTATAGCCACCAAGAGAATGACTGAAAAGTTGCAGATGACCTCACTACTGAAATTCGAGAAGCTGACCAAAGACATCTTCTACTGGAGCCTGTGTTCCTAAAGAAACTAGCCTCTCTGTCTTTCTCTCAGTCTCTCCTCTCTCTTTCTCAACCTCTCTTTCTATCTTTTTTTGTTGTCTCTCTTTTCTCTCTCTCTCTCTTTGGCTCAGTCTCTCTGTCTCTCTTTCTTTCCACCTATGTATCATTCTGTTCTCTCTATCTCCCACTTTCTCTCTGATTTTCTATCACCCTGCTCTCTTGCTCTCTCTTTCTCTCTCTGTTCCTCACTCTCTCCGTCTTTCTCTTAGTTTCTCATTTCTCTTTCATGTAGCTGACCCCAACAATTAATCATACAGAACATGGCACTGAAATACATGAATCTGTTCTACATATGAAGGCATTCCCAGGTTTCAGGTTGTAGACTTGCTTCATATGATGAAAAGCCATCCCTTCCCTTCATGTTGTGAAAGCCTTTTAGAGGTCTTACTGCAATATTCACTATTTACAGACATTTGCAGATACATGGCCTTCAGCTAAGAACTGTGGCATAATGCTAAGTCACCCCTACTAGCTTTCTGCCTTCGTTAGCAACATTAGCATTTCAAAGAATTATGAAGTATACTGTCTTTGATTTGTTGTTTGGTCAGCATTCAAAGTACAAGGATCTTCTAAAGCGGTATTCGAAAATGCTAGGGGTCACTGTTGTTGGTTTCAGGCCGCTAAGCTGTCGGCTCTTCTCTGGGGACCTAATACATTCTCATTACATCAAAAACAGCAGCACACCCTTCCAGCCTGTCATCCTTCTGTCAGTCCATCAATCCTGTGGTACCTGTCACATTCTGAAAAAAAGATGGCGAGAGAGAAGGAGAGAGCCTGAGATGAACGCCTACCTAATTGATAAAGTCATAATATGAACCATTTCTCTGCAAGTCTCTAATTGAAACCAGGGCAAGGAAGAGAGGAGCTGTCTGGCGGGGAGGGGGACTGAGCGTCTGAGGCGGTCTTTGATCTTCAGACTTGTCTGCCATGCTGTTTTCCTTCAAGCTCCCCTGCCCTGCTGGAGTAGACCACGGACTCCACTCTTGGGGATAGGGGCCACTAATGGATCACTTAAAGAGGCCCTTTTCTTTACGACCAGGGCTAAGCAGATTCAGCTGCCCCTGAAACCAGTAGCCATCCAGTCGCGTTTCTCATGAGGAGCTTGGGCAGATACAACCACCATGAGAAATTACAGAAGGGTTTTGACAGACCAGACAGACCTGGAGGGTAAAGAAAATGGAGGGTTCCTCTGAAATAAACAAAAGAACATCTTGAAAGCAGGACTGTTGCCTTTGGTGGTTATCCCATAGTTCCAGAACTGAAAGTACAAATTCAGAAACGTTCCGAGAGCTGGTGTTTTTGCACATCTTAAATCAGGTGTGGTTTGCCCTGGGCGTGGACGAAATTGGCATGAATGGAAACGTTTTGCCACGAAATTGCCGTTACCTGGTCATGTTGGCGCATGGATGGAAATGGTGATTAAGTGAGATTGACGACTATGTGTGACTGACAAAACATGCCGTTAGGTCATAATGACGATGGTGATTACTGAATTAAACCCCACCTGGTTCTCATAATGACTTAGTCTGTTCCCGATGCCTATCTAATGCAATCATGTTGTTGTTTTGGAACACACCTAATAATAAAATCAATGCAATTCGACGGTTGATCAGAGCTTTCCTCATAGTTCTTTTACTAGCTCTGTCAGCTGATTAGGTTCAGATCAGAATGATTAAGAAAACGAGCATAAAAAAAAACAACCGAATGATTCCAAAAGTCATGCAGCAACAGCATTTGTATCAGCATGTCTAGTCACATGCCTTAAGGGCCACATTTGTGACATTAACTCAATTCAAAGTAGAGGAAATCAACATGTAGTCCTAGTCACTTAGTAGTAAACACGAACACAGCGCATCTGACTCAAGGAACCGGGTCGTAAATGTATGCAATGTGTTTCAAATTGCCCATTGGTTATGGATAGCTTTACGAGTGCGCCTCATTAGTGGGCCAGTGGCTTAGGCTCTGTTGATTTACCTCCGGGGAACAGGAGGTCAATTAGCCCGGCACGCTGCAGTTCATGTATTAGTGAGGGTTTACTCTTTTTTCATGCTGATCTGAGACCAGTTTTGCAGTCTCGATTACAGCAGTTGATTAGGATAAAGAGGAATTTCCCAGTCAAGAAACAATGTACTCTGCTGTGAGCATCCAAAAGTATCCAGAAATGTGGCCTAAGTCTGGCTTTTTCTGTTGGTCTATTTATCATGGAATATTCACACAACATAAAAGATGTTTGCTGTTGTTTTCAAATGATGTAAAAATTAATAACAGTAAAACAGATCCTAAATCTTTGTTGCAAAATGATCAGTTTTTCTTATTTGCATATTGCGTGGTGCTTGGGCTTTAAAGAAGATGTTGATTTCGACCTTGTCCAAAGGAAAACATGTCCCCGTGTTTGTCTATTTTTCTTTTTCTACATTATTTGAACATGGTGTCTTTTATGTTGTGGGAAAATGTCATGATGAATGATCCAATAGAAAAGCTCCAAAATCTTCCTCCACATTATGCTACATTAAAAGTTAAGGAGATTTTTTCGCCAGTTGCAGTTTTGCACATACATGTTTTTCTTTAGACAGCGACAATTTATTTGAATCTAAGTTGCATTTAAGTCATTAATAACAGTTATTCCAAAACTTTAAAAACTAATTGTATTGTGTTTTTGAATAACTGTTACTAATGACTTAAATGCAAGATAGGTTCAAATAAATTGTCGCTGTCTAAAGAAAAACACATACGTTCAAAACTTTACAGGAGAGGGCCAAAAACCTTAAAGTTTTAAAAGTTTTTTTTATTGTATTTATTTTTATTATGTTGCAGTGTGCATATCATGGTTTACAAATAATGACAGAGTAAACAATACAAATAATGCTTTAAAATATTACTTCACTGGTGCTGTATAAAATAAATTTACCTCCCAATAAACTGCAGGTTTATTATTCAGCTATTAATCTTAAGATGTATTTCTCAGTAACTGCTGTCAGTTATTTTATTATATAACACCTACTAAACTAATATATAAGTTGTATAGTTGGGAGAGGAACTGAAACGTGTTCCCCTATACAGACCCTTTGTAAGGGTTAACAGAAGCAGTATCACTTTCATTAGTAGTTTACTTTCATTAAGTCACTTCCATATGTAGGCTCGGAGGTAACCTTTAAAAGATGCAGTTTCTGAAGCAACCTGTCAAATTCATACACCAAAAGTTCAGCATCAAGCTTCATCCCTGCAGGAGCATCTCCAGCGGTAGAAAGCAACACCAATGTTAACTCTTGTTTTGCTTCTATTTATATCACTTCTCTTGTTTGCTGCCAAGCCTGGTGTCTTGCTGAGACCGGACAGCTGTGATAAATGATGCTTACCAAGGGATTCAGCCGTCTTGTCATTTACTCTTCCTTTTACTGGCTACCAGAGGTTATGCCCTCAGAGCAGCAGTGCTACTTCTTCATCCTCTCATGTTGGACTGATTTGACTCAACGCTACACTAACTCGCTATCATATTTTGAGATGCAAAGTGGTATTACAGACAGGATGGGTCTGGGCTAGTTGGTTAGCATGCTAACTTCAGTATATATCTCCTCAACACAATACATAGATGTCTTTGTATTTGACATGCCATCAAATCCAGCTAGCCCTGGTCTATCCTGTCTGTAATACCATTTTGCATCTCAAGAAGTGATCTTTCCTCACATTCTATTGATCATTTTAGGCTGCAGATAAGTTTAAAGTAAATGAAGGATAACTAATAATAATAACAACTAATAAATGTAAACCTTTATATATTACTACATTTCCTTACATAAATCCTTTAAACTTTAAAAAGGTTCTTTAGCAAGAGGAACAGTTATATTTATAGCCATGTGTACTATATAGAACCATTTGACAACTTTTGTTAAGTAAATGTTCTGTTCTAATTAAGTTTATTTGTTTAAATTTCTTTGTAGTCCAAAATGATGAACAGAATGTGAAGAAATGACTGTGTTGACAGTGTGTCACAGACATCAATGTATCATATTGCAAGGATATCTACTGAAGTTAGCGTGCTAACCAGCTAGCCCAAGCCCATCCTGTCTTGCAATATCACTTTATACCTCAAGAGGCAATAGTGTGTCTCATTTATAAAAATGATTCTTTAAAGAACCAACCCTTGAAAAGTTCCGAAGTGTTTCAGATGTGTTCTTATATGACAGTTCATCAAAGAACGTTGCTTATAAAAATTAAACAATAGTTTTCAGGTTAACATTTTGTGGCATTTAAAATGCAGTCATATGCATAAGTTGGGGGCCCCGGTCATGTTTCGTTGATGCTGTAAGTGAAAATAAGTCCTATGTTTGCACATGGTTACACAGTATAGGATTGAATGTTCGGTAATATTGTGTAGTATTTTGCGTTGAGCTGTGTGGAATAGACTTAAACAACACACAACCTATTTCGCTAAACTCTAAACTCTAAACTATAGCTGTGTGGATCTAATGTACGCTCCATGTGGGCCTACAGGCCATCTGGGAGTGACTTTTGCATCTTTACATTCAGGTGACATCATATTGCAACATTCACCTCCTTTATGTTATTAGTTTACTTTTATGGCTCGTTCCATGTTCCAGGGTGTGTGGGCTACGTCTCAGCGCATGAACTGTATTTATGGCGCATTAAGTCCTCTCCCCTTGCGTGCCCTGCACTCTTCATATGGACATATAAAAAACATGTTTTTTGGGGGGAGTTTCTGTGATTGTGGGCAAACGGGGCTCAGTGATAAAGAGTGGGTGGGTGGTCATGACTGAAGGGAAAGGAAGAAGAGTTCAACGCTGTCATCCAAGTATTCCAGGCCGCCTCGGATATGAAATAAAATTTGGCTCCATGTCTGGCTTCACTTGGCCTGAACGTTGGGTTTTGGGTTTCAAAGGCTTATTTGTGCTGTTGTCAGACTTTATTTGTAAACGCTGTTGTGTTTATCTTTTGCGCTAGAGCAAATAAACATGGACAGAATTGCCTTTTTGCCGACCTAGGTTTTATTACATTCTCCTTCTGCTTTTAAAACCATTCTGACGTCCAAGTTTGGCAGCAATCATTAAATTGCTGTTTGCTACGAGTTGGGTGTCAGTTTCAATACACTGAAAGCTCTGACGTATAATCAAGCTATAATTATTTACTTTATTGCAGTTAGTTGTTATCACTTCATTCAGGCAAGTTGTTTGCACCGTCGGGGTGGAAATTCAAATGTGCTTATTTTTGTGAGAAGAACAAACTCAAAGAGACTGGGAGGGTACAGGGCAGAGTCACCTAGCAAATCTGTTGATTTCTGATTATTAGCTCTAATTGTCCATCAGACAAGGTTTTCAGGCAAATAATGCTTTCACATGTTGTATAGCATTAAACCTCTTATCTCCAAAATGATACTTGAACTTGAAAATGTATTATTGTGTGTATGAAAATTACACACAATAAAAAAGGCAACAGCTATTTTCAAATTATTAAAAATGAAAAACAACAAAAAACATGATTCTTCAAGGGTTCATTTGCAAAGGGTTTGGTTCTGTTTAACAAATAGATATCATTTGCATGCTTAAATGGTTCTTTGCATTGTTCTTCAGATTGATGGAAAATGTGTAGTTCATGGGTCTATATAGAACCTTTGTGAAAATGGTTCTATATAGCACTGAAACGGATTCCGATATTGTTACAAGCTTGACATTGCAAAGAACCTTTTAAGCATGAAATCTTTTTTAAGAATGTAAATTAAACAAAGGTTTGGATTCACGTCACATGTTGTAAGTATCCTGACAGCAAATGTGTTGAGGGTCTCTGCTGAGTTGTCAGTTTGCTTGTAACAAAGCAACTCAATTCGCTGCCAAGCCAGTAGTTTTCCTCAAGGCCGGCTTCCTCTGGAAACTCTTACTGAAAGACTTTCCTATTGTATCTCAGTTTGTGATCGTTATATTAATGTCATTGTTGATGAAATGACATTTATTGATAAATTAGAAGTTAATTTTCTGTAGAAGTTAATAAAGTTATGTGTGTGATATATAATTATACTTTCCTTGTTAAACAGTTTGCTTGCATTCATCTAGATGTATAATTTCAGTCTACTTAAAAACTTCAAACTTCAATAAAAAAAAATATTTGTCAACAGGTTACCTAAAATAAGTAAACTAAACTGGTCAGAATTTAAAAGTAGTGGTTTCACTTTACATTAAGGGTCACAAGCTAATTGATAATCAGATGCTAATAAGTAATTTAAAACTTTTTATACATTAATATGCTGCTTATTAAGCATTAGTCACTGATTAAGTACTTAGTAATTAGTAGTTGAGGACACTGTTAACTGATAGTTCAGTTTGTCATTAGTAACAAACAGCATAACAGCTTATTTGCTCATTAACTGTGTACTACCTGCTGCTTATTACACTGCTAAAGAACAGTACTTAATTACTTATTAGCATATAATTATCAATGAATTTGCGACCCTTAATGCAAAGTGTTACCAAAATAGTTGTTCACCACGTGGATTCCGATGTAATTCCTAAAGGTACAATGTCATTCATTAAAGCATGCAATAACTTCAATGTTCCCTAATTCATCAAAAAATGAAGGCATACATATTAAGTTATCGATGCATTGTTATGCAGTTTTTAATATGTGAATAGTTAATGCCAACATGATTACTCAAATACAAATATTGACTGTTTTTAAAGCTTAGTTCTTCAAAAAATTAGACTACAATAAATAAAACAAAACCAATTAAAAGGTGTCCTTAAGCTGTACATAAAACAGCATCTCTCAGCAGCACAGCTTTGAACCTGGTCTAAGTGTTACCGGGCCGTCTTATGCTGGAAAGACAATGAGTTTTAGAGGAGTGTGGTTTGGGCGGCTTTCCTAAACCTCTAACAATGTGATTATGGGTCTGCATAACCCGCTAACAATAGCATAGCCTAAAAGCCACAGACAATAGCGTGGTCAGAGCGGCCCTGCTCGCATTGTTCTGGGTGTTTTCATGGATTTCATGCCTAAATTCATGAACTAAGTGGAGTTCTTTTTTTTCTGTCTTTTTTTTTACACAGACACTTTTGCACTTGCAGAAGAATGTTTGAGAGATATTGGGGAAACCCCAGTGGAAAACATTGAAAGAGAAGGCTCCTGCCAAATTACAATGACCGGACTCTCTGTTTTGGTAGACGAGAGTGAGAAATTCCTTGAGCGTTTTCTTTTTTACGTCTGTTCTTCCAGATAAATAGACAAAGAGTTCAGACGCAGTGACTTTCTTAGCGAACTCATGTTGTCTGGAAAGGAGTAAATATTGGCTTTAAGGGACATGAAAACAAAAACGGTAGGGAGAGTTATGTAACAAAATAACAGCTGTCCACTTTAATTGCAAAATTATCCTGACGTGCCTGAGAAACGGAACGTTTGAAAATACGTGCGACGGTGAAGGAAGCGGGTGTGGAGCCACAGTGTGTGAATCAGCGGTCATGGCATATTAAGTAAAAGGCTTAAACAGCAGCACATTATTCGTTTCTTTTCTCGAGGAATAAGCATGGAACCTCAGGCACATTAATTTATTCATATTTCTCAGTGGTGCTCAGATACATTATAGTTTATATTTGTAGATACTTCAGTTAGTGCTGTGCAAACGTCAGAGACCACACTTTTATTTGCATTCCAGTTAAAATGATTTGTAAGTACAAGTTATTGATTTTTCAGTTGTTGGAAAGAAATCAGGAAACATATGTTAAAGTCAAATATTACACAAAAGCCTCAAATGGTGAAATATATCATTTTTTTTCAGTATTTCGTGCATCCACTCTTTACCTTATTATAGCTTCTATTCTTTTCAGACAACTTGCTTTAATAGAAATTAGAAAGATCAAAAATATATCTTCTTACAAAAGGCTAGATTTGATGAACCTAATATAGATGTTGTTGTGGTGGTGTTGTCTGAATCTTATTGTTTAGGTCTTTAGTACAGGTTGTTTACTGTTTTTATTTTTGATATATGATCGATTGTTTGTTTGTTTGTTTGTGTGTCATATTATTTTTTGGGTGGACTCAGGATAACTAGTGACTGTCTGTTTTCTGGCAGCTTATAAGGATCCAAATGCTCAGTTTTAGAAATTGGTTGCATCTAATCCTAAAAAAAAAAAAACAGCCAGAGGTGTTTCTATCCATCTTTCCAATGTGAGAAGACCACTCAGTGTTGTGGGTCTGAAAGGATGTGTAACTGTCAAGAAGCCCTTAATGAGGAAAGTAAAGAAGAAGCAATTTGTTCCAGAACACTGAAGCATTGAGCGGTTTTCTTACAGTGGAAAGATGGACAGAAACTCCTGTGGACATTTTCAGATATGAAGCATCCTCTCTCTCAAATATGCTTTAAAGGGAACACTGACTAAGAAGACTAGGAACCCTGTTAAGGCATATACGCCTCAGTCTGCTGTACATGTCCATACCACTCAAATATGTTGAATAAACCAAGCAAAACAGACTATTAAAGCCCTGAATCATGATTTCAGTTGTAAGTCTTCAGTGTGCTCTTGTGGTGGTGTTCTTATTGTTGTTCATGCCTTGGGTAAATTAGGAACATTTATTATGAGGCCTTTCAAAGTCTTTCAAGCCTGACTGATTAAAATGCCTTTATAAAGCCTGTCATATGTTTCATTTAAAGTTTAATAAAGATATCATAAAATCTTACTTTGTCCGCTGAGTGAGGAACAGCGAGCTAAATGTCTTATTAAACTCTTATATATCATTCAGCCTTTCCAGCCGTAGCTAGAGTACAACATCACTCAAGAGAAAAACTTTTTAGACTGTCTTGTTTTCTACTCCATCATATGACATCATTGACAACGTTGGCCTACTAATAGAGGAATATCGCCCATTTGTCATGTTTTTATAATCCACCAAACATTCCCATATGCTTTATATGTCATATTTTAATAGTGTTGGACGTGTGCACAGTTTTAAGGCATGTAAGTCTCAACAGTCTGGGTTCCCTTTAAGTGCTGTGTGACAACTTTGGTGGTCTACCAGGTCTTGCAGGTGGCTGTTAGGAGTCCCAATTTTTTCTGCATCTTTCCAGCTGTCCAGTTGTGGAAACTCCTTTTTTCTCTATTTTGCTTTGAATTTCCCCTTTCATATACAAGTGGATTACATTATATTTAATCTCCACAGAAACATCTCCGCTAGTCATGCTAGATTAACATCAGAAAGAAATTTGATTGGCAGCTAAGATGTTTTCGGGTAGCTGCTTGTGTGAGTGTCAGTGTCTCTTTGAAGGGGAGCATAATGTCAGTGGCTTCTATGGGAACAGTTTTTGTTGCTGTAACGTTTCAAGATTGGAAGAATGGAAGAGCTGAAGTGGGTGCACGAAAGAAAAGAGTGAACACAGCAAATGCTCATTTTATTCTTCTTACTGTTGGAAGCGTTTGTGTCCTTTTCTGATCTATCATGGCAAACTTGCCAAAAGCATATACTCTCCGTTTTTGCTGTCTTTACTTTTTTAAATAATTTGCAAAAGTTTGTGTTAACATGTAACGATCAATGAACCAGCAGAAATGGTCCAAAATTACTTAAAAAATATCTTCAATTTCCAATAAAAGCAAAGAATGTTCTTTCCTGCTTCTGCAAATTTTGCTTTTTTCAGACAAATGACTGTATTTCCTTTTTTCTTTTCTGATCCTCAAAACTGAATAACTTGTTCTTCCAAGAAAGTGAACCCAAAGGCTTTTTGGGCCTACCAACTGTAAATATGTTGACAAAAACACAATAATTTTGTTGTCTTTAAGGAAATGCTTTGCATAAAATGGACAAAATAAATCATAATGAAAGTGAAAATTTAAAATGATAAAAAAACGTTTATGTTGAACCAAAGAAAATTCCATTCTAAGTAAACTCAAATAAATTGAGATCATAAAATCTCTGAAATGTTTCAATTTTGTGCCATCAAGAACTAAATTTTATATTTATCCATCAATGTCCTTGCATACTGACTCTCTGTTTGATTGAATGGAAATGTGTGGCATGACTGAATCAATTTCACACAATGAGTTCTTTTTTAAGTGTACTTAATGACCATTTGGTCTGGAAATGAAATAAACGAAAGGTGCTCTCTGACTTTGGTGTAGAAGTCCACTGCTCTTTCTTATCAAAAAATTCGATAGCAAAACATGATCTCAAATGTTCCTTTAAGTCCTCGTTTCAGCTTCATATGCAGGATCATTTTATTTTTCTTCACAGTAAGTCAGCTTGACTTGAAAGTGTTCCTGGTGTGTTACGAGTCATGACATTTAAAAAGAAAGAAAGAAAATAGAAAGGGAGGGAAGGGGGGAAAAAAGATGAAGGCTTAAAGATGAAGCTTGTTAAGGGATTTCGCTTGACTGAAAATGAGGAGTCTAAGGGATAAAAACTGTTTGGTTAACTTATACCGAATGCACGGAGCCAGGAAAGAGATTGCCTTCATAAGCTCTGAGCGGAACAGATCCAGACAAACTGGTGTGTGCTGTAATTCTCTCTTTTCTCTAAGCATTACATTAAAGTTTGTTTGTCAGCTGAGGGACCTGAATGGGTGGGGGTGGAGGAGAGACCATGAGTCAAAACGGCTCCGGGGGAAGAGAGTTATGGAGATAAGACATCTGAATGACCTCTCTGTGTTGTCTTTGGAGTTCTAGATTGCCATCAGTCATAAAAGGCTGCTCTTGAGCTGCGTGACGTCATTTGTTTGGAGAATTTGAAACACAGCACTGCATTTGTTTGTGGTTGAGAACGTGATGAGATCTCTTTTGACAAGTTATGAGACGGCAAATTAAAGCCCCCAATCAGGATTTCGGTTTTAGGTCCTCAGTGTACTCTTGTGGTGGTGGCGTTATTGTTGTTCATATCTCAGGAAAATTAAGGAAACTGATCAGGCCTTTACAAAGCTTAGCATAACTTTCATTTAAACTTAAATAAAGGATACTATAAAGAGTGTTATTTGGAGCAGGGACATGGAGGAACCACTCAGTGGTTCTTTTAATCAACAAGGTCAAATTTTATTCAAAGCAACTTTGGGCCTTTTCTATTTGTCTGTTTATCATGAAACTCTATTGCAATGTAAAGCTGCTATTTTCAAATTAGGTTCAAATAAAAAAAATAGTGCATTAGTGATGAAACAGTATGAAAATGTAATATCCGCAAGGTTTACATTGAAAACCACAAATGAAATTAGCAGCGCTGTGCACTTTTGGGTTGATAAATGTTATAGGTAATATCTTATATAAACATATCTATGTTACTATATCAAATGTGCATTCAAACGTTTTATTGTGTTTTAAATGTTAATTCAGCACAAGCTGATCAGGCCTATCGAAACATCCTAATTCTGATATGTAGTCTATAAATACACTCGTCGTCAAAAAATAGTTGTACAAATAGCTGCACCCAGAAGGAATCAACCGACAGGAATGAAACTTGGTGGCATTGTGAGACGTGCGAATGATTCAAGATGGCTTGGATGACGGCAAGACAACATGCAGACCATTACACGTCAATGTCACCAAAGACTGCAATGGTGTCGTGCCAGTCCGTTTTGGCAGCGGGTCATCTTCAGTGATGAGTCCCGCTTTTGTCTTGGTGGAGACCACCAATGAATCCGTGTGTGGAGGCACCGTGGTCAGCACCAAGATGAACGTTTTGTTGTCACACGTCACACGTCCAGAAGGCCTGGCCTCACTCCACCTTCACCCCTACCGCAAAATCTGCAGGAACTGTGGGAGAATATTCAAGCTGCATAGGATAGATTATTGCAGGACACCATTAGGAACCTCTACAACTCCATGCCGTGATGTTGCGTTATCATAATTTGTAGTTCCTGGTGACCTTTATCTTCCTTCCCAATAGCATTGCAATCTGACACTTCCTTCCGGGTGCAACTATCCTTTTGGTGATGAGTGTATATACAGAGATACCCGTATGCTACAGTAAGGTATTACTATTGCATTGCTCAAAACTACCTCCAAAGAGCCTTTTGTGACACATTCAATTTTAAGAGTATAGTTGGCATCATGGCTGAACATTATGGAGGAAATCACTAATTCTGATGGTGACCAATATTGTGGTTGTGGTTTAAATTGTAATTATTTAAGGTTTAGTGGTCACATGCATTTAATATTTAAGTGAATTTTGGCCTTAAGTTTTTCCCCTCAGAGCTGTATAAAATCTAATCAGGTATTGGTTTAAGTTGAAAGTGAGGAAAAACAAAAACTTTGATTGTAAATTGTAGAGTTTTAGGTTTGGCACTTCAGTTTTTGCCTGTGGTGAATTTAAAATCTTAGGGCATATCTGAAGGCCAGCATCTCTGGGCATGTTATATGGATGTTGGGTCGCTTCTGATTGGTCTAGCTCAGCATGAACTGCAGCTCTTGCAGTTTGACACCAACACTCTTTAAACTGCGATGTCAATATAAAAACGCTGAATCTTTTAGCCCTCCATTATTAGCCTCAAAGGTCTCTTTCTCCCACACACATGCCTGCACAGTACCAAGACGAATCTTAGACCACCGTGTTAAAGACTACATTACGGTCATCCCAAAAGTCCTATCAAACGCTTTGTTTAGTCCCACACCTTAGTAACACCCCAAACAATCTTGTAAAATGCTGCATGGGTTTCATTAAGTGAGGTTGGACCTATATAACCATCCCCTTGGACTAGCTGGGCATTCTTAGTTTACAATGATGGGGCACCTTGGCAGGTTTAGGGACTGTTTTGGGCTGCTTTTAAAGATTACAGTGCTTTGTTTATTGCTGTGAGAGAAGTTGAACATTTGTTCTGATCTAGGGTCAGTGCTCTTACAGTGAAACAGCTCACGTTAATCAATTCAATCTTGTCTGGTATGGTCTTTTAGGTCAGGAAACAATGTTGGAAGTCTTCTTTAGCTTGATTTCAGCACAATTTTGAGTTTATGTACTTGGAGATTAAGATGTTAGTGGTCCCAGATCAGCATGAAAAGGTTACTTTTAAACTAAATTAACCTAATTAGCCTCTTAAACCCACCTCGAGTTACTGGGCCTGCCATCCCTATAATAGACTTTGGCGACATCCCCTTTAAGCAGAGGCTGTTTTCTCATTAATTCCTAAAACACACAACCCAACATCATGATGCAATTTGGTTTTATCACCGGTTGAATAGTTATAGTGTGGCTGTGCGATTTCCTGTAGCAAAATGCGTGTGTTGTGCCATTAGCGTGAGTAATTTCACACAGCGGGTTGCCAGTTGTGCGTGTGATCCCTCATCATGAGGAGGGGCGAAGTAGCAACCGCTAATGGAAAATTTGGCTCAGAACTCTTCATTTGTCTGGCCTTGTTGTGGGTTTGCCTTGTTGCCACGTCATTCTTTGCTTATTAATGGAGAAGATGACATGCAGCACAGATAACAGGGAAAATATGTCAACGTGGCGGTAATGTTTCGTCTAATATGCCCCCAACACGCACACGTGAAGCAACCTGCTGACTGATAAACAACTGTTTGTACTCACACATGCTCACATGAGCAGTCTGTGATGATTCAAACTAAAGGAATCCAAAAAAAAAAAAAACAGATCAGGACCCATACTGAGACTTGGGGTTATCGACGTAAAGACTATTCCTCACGGTGGTCAAATGATTCTGAGGGGTTCCTCAGGGTTCAACATTAGGCACGCTAGAAAAGTAGGCTCCATCTGCTGAATGGCATTTCATAGTAATATCCCAGCGCCCAGGGACATCCATTAAGTAAATTCAAAGCTAA
This sequence comes from Semaprochilodus insignis, assembly GCA_034552555.1. Taxonomy (NCBI): domain Eukaryota; kingdom Metazoa; phylum Chordata; class Actinopteri; order Characiformes; family Prochilodontidae; genus Semaprochilodus; species Semaprochilodus insignis. The sequence goes on from CM067495.1 coordinate 13,408,947, forward strand.
CCCACCATGTCTCAAGTATGACCTCCTTTGAATCCACCGTTCTAAATCATACAAGCTCCGTCAACACAGAAGATCAAGCAGAAATATGCCCTGTGTTAAGTGGGGCTCCGCATACACTAGACGGCACTGGAGCGATATCAGATAAATGAGATCAAAATTACATTACAGGGCTTTTTTATGGCGTCGTGAAAGGACGTAGCCCACAGGTATGTTGCTTGGCCTCGTAATATGTTTCAGAATTGTTACCATCTGGGTGGACTGTCGGGAATGCTTCTCTCTTTAAAACCTCAAAGCAAATGATACAAGCAAAGTGCTGTGTTCGTAGCCCGGTGTAGTATTACTGCATAAATACACACACGCGCACGCACAAACGCAAACGTTCACACACAGCGTCCGTGGGGACCGGGCTCTGCGGTATGTCAAAATGAAAATGATACAGGTCTAAGGTTTCGGTATCTTCGAAACCGTTTTGGAAACTACGCTTGGCTGCTTTTCCCCAAACAGATGTTTGTCACGAAAAAAGGTCAAAAGTGAGGTGTGAGGCTTCTGCTGTTATGCCCCTAAACGAGGATTAAGGCAGGTGTTACATGGTAATAGCTTCACTTTCTACAGCTTCCTTACAGTTTGGTAGCACCTGCTTGAAGAATCTTCCAGAGCGGGGCTATAGTACCACTTCTGTGCGTCTGCGCTTCAGTGTTTTCTGTGCTCTGAACACACCTGCTTCAATCCATCAGCTTATGAACCAGTCTTTACTGCATTTAACTACCCTTAAAGTCAACCTGAAATCAGAATTGACCTTTAGTTCGTATGGCTCTTCATATTAAGCCAGTGGTGATCAATAATTTCTTAAAATTCACTACATTCAAAGTGCAAAATACAGGGCATCCTGGAAAGTACAGAGCCCCCTAAGTAACATCTTGGATTACAATATCATGTTCTCCATTAGGTAACAATAGATGTTCAAACTTGAATTCAGAGAAAGGCCATTGTTTAACTGCTTTACCCACAACAGGTAAGATTCTGTTTTTGGTGTTCTTGACTAATTAGAGATGCAGCGCTGGTCTGCCTCAGGGTGGCACTGTAGCAAACTGCTTCATCCAGTTGGTCCTTCATAGCTTATAACTGTAGAGATACCACTGAAATATGCTTGCTTAAAGCTTATTTGTAAACCTGACAACTTGCCCAATTTCCCAAGAGACTGGTGGAAATTGTGAATTGTTGCTCATTTCTCAAACCAAAAACGAAAGAGAGTGGATGTGTGGTCAAACTCATTACCAAACCAGAAAAGAGCATTTCCAGAAGAAAGAATTGTTGAACCAAATGTTTTGTTGCCATTAAAGTTTGCATCAGTGCCACTTTGGCGAGTGAGCTAGCAGCCAGCTAGTCTCAGCCACAAACGTTCCTCTCACACATAGACAGAGAGTCTGATATCTTTAGTACGCTAACCTGGCCACACTGTCAGGATTGTGTTAGCTGCTTTCTGGTTGGTTATCCACGCTTCCATGCCTTTGCACTTCCATGTATCATTTTGCACTGATCCAAACTGAACCAAAAGTTTTATTGTTCCAGCTGAGTTCAGCCTAGAGAACAGTAGACTCAACCAGAGATGCTGCACCCATCATATATATCTGTGTTTCCTGAGGGGCTGTTTATGTCGCGGCTCCTTCTATACATTCTATACATCATGCCAAAGAGCAGGTTTGTGATTTGCTCTGTTGTGTGTCTTTCGAATTTCCTTTTCCTGTATTAGTATTCGGTTCTTGCCCACGTTTAGTGGAAAAAGTACCAGACTCTCACTCTTAGGCAATTAGCCAATGCTGGAGTCACCAGCCAACATGAAACACGGATTCCAGGAATATATTTCACATGCTGACTACATTGCACAGTAAAGTATCCTACTTTTTACTGCACACTGTAAAGTGAAAGCTACACTTTCCATAATATAGGAAAGGATAGGATCCACTTTCACAAATAAGTTAAATTAATCATAGAACAGCTTTTCTTAAATCCCTCCCCTAAACACTGGACATCCAATCATGGGATAGGAACTAGGCCCAGACACCTCTGACAAGCTTTCACAACTAAAAATAATGCTTTAAAGGGTGTGGAATCAGATATATCCCTGGAGTTGGGATAGCAACTTTTGTTGTACCCATATCCTAACCTGAACAATGCTGAATTGTTATAATCTCATTGTACCTTTGCTTTTAATACTTAAGCACATTTTAAACAAAGTACTACTGTTTTTTTTATTCAGGTAACTTGAATAATATTCTACCACAGTTGTCTCTAGTTTCACCCAAGTACTAGAGTTGTGTGGCCTACTTTGTCCACTATTCATCAAATCACACAATTTAAAAGGTAGAATTCTCTTTTTCCCATATTATTTTGTCAACCTCTAAAAACACCTTCTTATAATAAAGGGTAAAACTGTATTAACCACTAATATCATTATTCTTACTCCCACCACCCCACCTACTGTGTGGTCCAAAGTCTTTCATATTCCCTTCTAATGTAATACAGTTTTTTTCATTACAAATCATGTTATCAAAGAGAGAGAAATTTGATGGTGAACATGAATTTCAGACTATATGTAGTATTTAACACGTCCCCCTTTTGCTTCAATGACAGTGTGCACTCGAGCTGCATGGACTTCACTTGTTTGCACAAAAGCCTCTGATGAGTTGATCAAATCCACCAGCGAGTCATCAGAACACGAGCTTCACTGGAAGAGATAAACCGCCAAAAAAAACCATGGGCTTTTTTATACAAAGGCCTTAACGTAATCAATGTCAGAAATTTACTTCAATTTGAGAAGTGGCCTAGAAATAAAGCAGAATACTGAATATTTCTTCCCCAATGCAAGTGTCTTAAGTTTTGTTTGTTTCAACTCCTTCAAGATTGAAATACCTTCTGTTGTATATTTCCAGGCTTAACTAAAAATGTACCAGATTTTCATGTGATCTCAGACTTTTGGACAATTGTATGATTAAGGGAAAGCCTTAACTAGCTCAGAGACCGTCCCTTATACTGTGTTCAACTCGACGATACCTCAAAGCACGAAAAGGAAAATCTACTGTGATTTCTCAGTTACTTTGACTCCCTAAAGAACTTTCCAAATATCCAATTTCAATTTCATGAATGAGTGTGAAAAACCTTTTTAAAGTTCAAATATTTGTGCAAAAAAAATCCATTTTTACAGAATACGCATGTTAAGGACTGGATGTAATAAAATGATTAGTGTGTCATGCCACACAGGCCTGTGCTGGAGAAGAAAAGGCTATTTCACTGCCACAAATCACTTTCAGCTTCATCCAAAGGTTCACATAATTGCTCGGAATCTCTCAGCATTGGCTATTGTTTGAATTCGCTTAAAGCCCATATCTCATGGACGCTGAAGCCGTTCCAAACCACACAGCCCTGCAAACCACTTTTCTCTTTTTCGCATCTCTGACCCGTCACCGCTGACGAAGGGGCCAGCGAAGGGGACCCGATAAGGGCACCGGCGGGTCTGCCAACAGCCGCCCGCTGTCCAGCCGCCCCGAAAAAAAAAAAACCAACCCCGCTAGCCCCGCATCCGTTTCGGAGCCAAAGCTGTTGTTAATAAAAGTTTAAAAGGAGGAGGATGAAAAGAGGGCGAAATTGAGCAGCCAAGGCACTATTATTTCTTCTCTGTATGAGAGCTGCCCTCTTGCTGAGCAGGCTGACAGTGTCGACCCTTGGGGGGGTGGGAGGGGGGTCTGGGGGACAGAGGATGGAAGTGTGTGTGAGAAGGAGGAGGGGTGTATGTGTGTGTGTGTATGTGGATGAGTATGTGGCCACTACCAGCCCCAGGGCGAAGCAAATCATTTGCCTCTCAGAGGCTTCAAAAGGGGAGCAATTACACTTAAGTAACCAAATGAATAGATAGTCCAGCCAGGCAGCATTCCAGGAGGAAAACAGAGGGGGACTTTGAGGGAGACACCACGCCTCGCCGGTAACGCGCAACAGACGCAGGGCTAAACATACATTTAGCAGGCGGAAACTGCAGCAAGATCATCTTCGGCACACAATAATAAACTAATCTGGAGCCACTTGGGATGAAGATGCGCATTCCTGAATACCGGAAGAGCATAGAGTAAAAATAAATAAATAAATAAATGAGGAACTAAAGAGCTTGCTTGATTTATCAATCTGACAATGTCAGCATGTCAATGTCAACGACAGTTTCAGCGGCATTTTATATTGCGGTTGCAAAGTTTGTACAGGTGCCAAAAAAAGGTTCTCGGGAGCGATGCCAGTGAAGCACCACTGTTGGTTCCCTACATAAAGGCTCCACAAAGTGTTGTTTGAGTGATGCCATGGAGGACGGTATCACCGGCATTGATTTTGTTTCCTTAAAAAGCAAAATTGTGAGAAAGAACCTTCGCTAAAGGTTCCAACCTCCATCATATGCATGTTCTTCAGTCTTTCAAAAAGGCTCCATACACTAACACATCACATTTACAAATAGAATTGTTCCATGGGCAACCAAAAGTGGTTCTACAATGGCATTGCCCAAAGAAACCTTTGGCTACTTTTTAGGAGTGCAGAGAACCAAAAATGCATTCCCTGGAGAAATCCCAAATAGGTACCATTTTTGGCTCCTCTTTGGGATGGCTCCAGAGAACCCTTTTTTTGGCACCTGTGCTACTTTGCTCCCGTAACATAACTTGCCACCATAAGTTCAATGGAGGGCTCTTTAAAGAACAACATTTGTAAAGGAGATGTGTAGGAGTGAAGAGCCTTTTACAAGTTAAAGGAACTTGGCCACAATTTTCATATAATGCAACAGTTTTAGGAAGAACCCTTACGTTGATGTAGAACCGATACATTATGTGGCAGTGTTTTGAACTTTAACACATTTCCTTACATATTTACAAACATGATTATCCAAAGGTTCCTCATGGGAACCAAATGCAGTTCTTCTGACATTGCGTAAAGAAGATTTTTGCCACGTTTTTATTTTGAAGAGTGGTTCTTTTATGGCATAGTGCAAAGAAGCCCCTTTGAAGCCNAGAGAGAGAGAGAGAGAGAGAGAAAGAGAGAGAGAGAGAGAGAGAGAGAGAGAGAGAGAGAAAGAGAGAGAGAGATTCTTTTCAGTAGAAACTCACCTGCAGAGAGAGGACTATAGAACTCTGTGGGCGAATAGAGAGTGAAGCAGCTGCCAGAGCTGTTAGCCTCAGCACCCAGCCGAGAGGAAGAAAGGAGGATGCAGAGGCCTCTCACGACAAGGCCACTTAGTCCACTTAGTAACAGCAGCCTTGTGCCAAGCCTGCGAAATGAGAATAAGAAGCCCATCAAGTGTTTTCAACTAAAAACCACTGAATTTATGTATCTCCCTCTCTTGACCCCCCTCTCTCTCTCCCTCTCTCTCTATCCCTCTCTCTCTCTCTCACTCTCCCTTTATCTATATCTCTCACTCGCTCTTTCTCTCTTGTTATGTTCTAGGTCTCAGTTCTCTTTGTTTGGCTTTCATATTGAAAAAAATATCAACATCAACAACAGTGGTGCAGGAATTTGGTCAAGAGGTCTCAAAATCAATCTATCCATTTAATACCAACCAGAGGTACGAAGTATGGAGCCAAAATCAAGCAATGACAGAAAAGAAGCATGAGGTACAAAGTCTGAGCAGAAAATAACAGCTACATTTAGGATAATGTGCAAAGCTTTATAAGGAGCTGGTAATTTCACACAGATCAAGTCAGAGGTTGTAATAATTATTACCTAAAACTGTGATTGGAACAGGTTACATGATTAGTGAGCACTGTAATATAATAATATATGTAATATAAATTCATATTTTTGAATATACATGTAATCAGAGTAGTTAATGATTGCTTAATATGATTATATAACAGTAAATATGTATAAAAAAATCTGAATAATATCTTAATCATATCCCTAAAACAATCATTTTAGTTCATTACCTGTTTACTGTACATGATTCGCAAACCCCCTGATCAGCAGCCATTTGATCTGAACCCAATAACAGTAACCAGTTAGTCTATAGGTAATGATTCAACCATCATCTCAAACAAAATCATGCTGTTGCTACTCAACTTGCTTGAATAAAAATGTGTGGCATGATTAAATTGCATCCAAATGACAATTTAATCTTTCCTTCCTTCTTTCTATATTCCTTCAACAACACGATTTAAGAGTCTATAATTCAACTCCATTAAAAAGAACTGTGAGCAAATTTCACCTGGACTGTTTAAAGACGCATTTAATTAAAGAGAGAGCGTAAAGAGCCTTTATTCAAATGTAAAGAATATCCACATAATGTAAATGCAAACATTTTCTTTCTAGACCTGAACATTCAAGCCAAGAACTGCTGAAGAACCTTTCTATTCCTAAGACCAATGATTGGTAGTTGAAAAATAAGCCTAGACTTGGGTAAATCAAAGGGAGCCAGGGGGACAGAAATGCAGCAGTAGATTTATGTGAAGGACAGACGGACAGGAGCATGGACGCCAACTGTGGCCTGCGGAAAAGAATGCCTCAGCATGACCAGATCATTAGAATGCACATACAAGCAAATAAAAAAGACCATACGCAACAGATGCCAAGCGGGAGACCCTCCTAAAGGATCACGGCCACGGGGCGGCGGGTAGTGTGGGAACTGACGGCCTGCGCTCGCCGGTCACCCTTGTATTTACAAGCGCTGATTAGCTAATGACAGCATAAAAATAGTTTCCCGCACAACAGCAGTCCACTAATTGTTTTGTCTCCCTGACGTCTTTTATGATCTAAGCTTGATTCAATAATCAGGTCAGGATGATAGAGTGCAGATTAGTTACAGTGCAGAGAAGCATTAAAACCAAATGACAACAAATGTCCAAAGTTCATGATAACAGATTCAAGTGCTTGGCAAAACTGCATGACTGTTATAACATGGCTGAATAGCTTCTGTTAGTAGTTGACATGTTATTTATCCTTATACTGAGTTTTAGGTCTGTTAATACATTGTAATAACTGAGGAATTGGGTGATTCAGGTGCAAGTTTCAATGGAACCTATGTGGGTTGATTGATTGATTGTTATTGCTTGTTTTCTTTTTTCTTTTGCACACAATGAGGCAGGGAGCACGTTCCGGTCACGATTCGGCTTTGGCGAAACGCAAAACCCCAAAAAGGTGACTCAACGGTGGCTAATCTGCAAAATCAATTCCCCCCTTAGTTTGTGCTAATTACCCATCTTTTAATGATTCACTTCAGAGAAGGCTTTGAAATGCAACAAGCCAATTACCTGCAGCTTTTCCTTAATGTAGGCTTAAGAGGGCCTGTGATCTTCCTCTTGCACCTCCCTGCTCTGCTCCCCTATTCTCGCTGCACAGCAAGAAGTCCTACGCCTTTGGGGCATTTCCCAAACGTTTCATTTACAACGTCCCACCGTCCGTTTTCACAGTCGGGAAATGTGCAATTGTGTTTTTCGAGCTCATTTAAGGTTAACAAAAGCCTCTCTCTTTCTCTTTCTCTCATGTCCCTGAATGACGCTTGGCGTTGCGAAATTAGGAGATCCTGATGAAACCAGCACTGCTGTTGGACCAGTTTGCCGGCAAGAATCTTAACCTCAGCTGTTGTAATCGAAAAACCTCAAAATTGGTCTCAGATTACTGCTTTCTTCAGCAACACAAAAAAGTTGCCATTTTGAGCTACTCCCTCCAAAAACAGAGGAACTACTTTTCCCTAAAGAACCTTTCAGTGGATGGTCCTGAAGAACATTGGGTCTTTATCTACTAAAGTTCAAAGAACCTCCACATGATATAAGACTTGTCCCCGAACCCTGCGTCCAAGCCAAGAACAGTTTTGAACCCTTTATCTTTAAGGATGTAGGACCGATTTCCAGCAGCCAGATCCTAACCTGAACCATCAGAAACTTCAACGCTGCCCTAGAATCATTGTGAACTTCTTGAAGCAGACATCTGCCTAGATACCACGGCTCCGGCCTCCTACCTCACGTCCTGTATGTGTTTTTAAAAGCCCTTTGCTCTTTCCCGGCGTGACAGAATTTGCTTATTCGCGGTGATCTCAGATCAGTTTCACTGTTTATCCGATAGTGGTTAGGGCTGGGGTCTGGGTAAGGTGGAGCTGACCCTGGATCGGCACAAAAGAGGTCATTCCGCCCTGCGCCGTCCCCTCTATTCACATTGAGAGAGACCAAAGAGTGTTTATTCAAAGTCTCTTTTAACTGGCGGACCCCCTGGCGCCCAGCTTTTTCATGGGAGGAATTTCAAATTGTAATCTGGGGGCAACCAAGCACACATATTTGTTCATGGCCCAACCTCTGCGGACCACATAATTATGTGATGGCAGATGGAAGCCTAGATGAAATGGTCGTAGATGCCAGTGGATTGTACACACTTGACAGGAGTAATGGAATGTTGTAGGAATATGCATGGACTCACAATCAGTTAAAGGGGAATGTCACAATTTCTTCACAGTGTCTGCATTATTCAGTCGTTAAGATGATCACAAATTCAGAATTGTTCACAGTGATGGTAATGTGAACTGGAAATCTGAAGCATCTAAAAGCCACTCACAGAAACACATTCATATGACATATTCCTGATTGCCTGAGACATTGGTTGATTATAGTTTTTGGCCAGGTTTTGGTGAAAAACATGATTTTTAAATAGTTCCCATCACATTTTAAATAGTTCCCAAAGGAAAACTTCACCACATTTTACCATTTTCATCATTACATATTAAAAGTCATATTTAAAGTTACATACATACATAAAGGCAATACATAAAATGGCTATGTTTGTATTGTAGACATGTGGACCCTTGGTTCCTATCACCACCACTGTAGAATAATCGTGAAAGTTTCTCTGCAAAGTACCATCCAACTTCAAAACACTCTGGATGACTCCGTTTGCAGCTTAATGACTGAATTGTTTGGGAAAATCTGTGAAATTCCCCCTATAATGTTAGGACTGGGGGATGTTTCTAATGGTGGTAACTGTACCTAGGTCTCCCTTTGCAAGATAAAGCCAATAACTAAGGCCAGTTTACAATCTAATATCTGTATAAAGTACAACTAACCAGAACATAACAAATTAACCACAGGGCATTTTTAGGTTGTAACTTTGTCCCTTAAAACCCTTAAACCGGACAGTCATTCTTTAGTTAATCATCTTAGGAGTTTTATGCAGTATCCACTCAGTAACTAGAATGAAAGCAATGCTGAAAGTTATGCAGCTGTGGGAAATGTGGGTCCACACATAAAAAAAATGTTCAAACTGGAGAAAACCAAATATTGCTAGGTCCAGAAATTTTGTATGCCTTTGTCTGAAAGAAATGATGATGAAATGAAAGTAATATGTGAGCAAGAAGCTTGGCGTCTGCTCTTGTCCGTGTGATGAGGCGTCGCCATCAAATTGAGCTCAGTTTTAGGTCACAAGACCCCTCACTGTACCATACTGCCACAACCACTTAGTGTGTCTAGCCTCAAACGATTCGTGACAGCGTGATTGACCCTTGATGGTCTCTGTTTAACAATCAAGCCTCAAGTCTCATGTGGATCATTCATATCGCCTGACTTGAAAAAAAGGTCATTTAATGTTGTGGGGAGGACAAAGTGGAACCAGATAAGATTCATCTTTGTCACAAGTTTTATGGATGCATGTCTACGAGTGATGATTCGGCTATCAGCACTTTTGGAATTCATTAAACTGTGAAGGGTTAACCTTCATGGCCATAAAATGCAGTTTACGCTTGTTGAGGCAGAGGACCCTCAGTTAAAATGTTTGCTTTTTCTTCAGTAACGTTTATGAAATATATTTCAATGGGATTGTGTATGATCTGCAAAACCAGAAGCAAACTACATTTCTGTCTTCTTCTTTATAAAAATGCTTTTATTGAAATTTGATTTTTTTTTTATTATTGTGGGTTTTGTAAACAATTTTCTGGTTCTTTAGTAAAGAAAACGGTCCTGTATAGGACTATCCATGAACACTCAAAGAAGGTTGACTAAAAGGGTTTTTTTGCATCATGAAAATGTTCTTCAATGCTGTAAATAGTTCATTATAGAACCTTATTGGATAACCCTTTTTAGTGCTGTATCAAACCTTTTTCCAAAAGGTTCTGTAAAGAATCATCTACAGCACATTTACCATCAATCTGGAAATCTTTCACGATGCATAGACCCCTTCAAACCCATGCAAACGATTGTTTGAATGTTCATGTTTCTATATAGAACCATTTTCTTTACTAAAAGACCCTTGAGGAGCCATCATTTTTTAAGTGTACAAGGAATCTTTAGGTTATGTAAAGGGTCTTTATCTTTGAAAGATTCTCCAAACTGTCTTTAGGGATTAAAAATGGTTCTTCTATGGCATCACTCAAAGAACTCTTTGTGGTCTAGTTAATCTAATAACTGAGTTACATGGATAATGTTTCATTAAAGGATACGAATTAAATAATATCCAAGTCGTTTTCCATTCCCCCAACGGAATGGCCACTAGGGATCCCGCAGAATGAGGTTGCAGGACAATTTGGGTCAATTTGTATATAAGGACATATGAAATTTAGTAAATTCTTAGCTAATTCGACTCAGTGTGGGAGTAAAATCCCTGCGTTGACAGAAAGGGAGAGAAACAAAGTGCTTTCAGCGAAGTGTTCCCGAGAGCTGCAATTCGTACAATAGCTTTGTGGCGAGAATTTGCCTGAACAGTTAAAGTGTAATTTAGGGAGCTGTGGAGACCTGTGTGAAAAATAACACATGGCTTGCTTGGCCACTAACAGTCTATGGAGGTGTGTGGACATTCCTTCCTGGCTTTCTGTGACCATGGAGTGGCCACAGTGGTCAGCATGCAGACACAAGCGCACACACATATACACATAGGCACTCACAAACACATAGAGTCCATGCCTGGCTGGTTTGTGTGAGTAGATATTGTCTGCAGTGCTTTTTGTTGCCTTTATTACACACATGCACTTTCCATGTGCATCACATCCACAATGGTCTGCATGCGTGGGCTGCCTGGCTGCATCCTATCCTCAGGAATTTATAGAAATGCCAGCAGAGCCTGAAGAAATGGTAGTTACTGCATGGCCGTGCTTTAGTTGCGATAGCTTCTTGCACAAAAATGGTATCCATCCCTGAAAAGAAAAGAATTTATTGCCTGGGAAAATGTCTGATTAAGTTCTCTGTAAAAATATCACATTGTAATGCTTCAAGATGTTTTCATGAAGTGCACTGCATGGCGAAATTTAGGACTGATAGGTTGGATCAGATAAAAAGAAACAGAGCAACGTTTTATATTATACTCATACTGTAATGAATCATGCATGTCGGTCAGTTTTCTTTAAGTACTAATGATATCAGACCATACAAGCATATTGAGATATTGTGACATTATGTACCACAGTGGCACTAAAGATCATCATACTGCTCACCCTTAGCAGCAACAGCAGCAGACACGATGAATCGCTTTAGCCACTGCCCTGTTACCGTTCCTCCGTCTTCTCAAAGGATGCCCCTATCCAAAATAGCAGGCATGCATATCAATGCCAGTTCTTGTAGGATCCCTTGTCCATTTCACAACATTTTGGCAGCCACCTCCCTGCTGAGAAAGTGAATGAGGAGAAAGCGATCAAGCCCTGCATGATCTGACTTTCTTTTCCAGACAGAACTTTGTAGACAGTCTCCGGCATACAATGTAGAAACAGCAGTAAGTCCTTGGCACCTCCTAGCAATAAAGCCTAAGGCATATAGTACATGCATGTGTCTGTGTGTATCAGATTCTCTTGATCCTTCCTCACAGTTAAGAAGAACTTGTTGTCCTGCTGGCATTTGAGTCACAATCTAAAACCAAATGAGTGATAAACTGATTCAACTTCAGACTTACTATTTAATCTTGGTAAACGAGTAATTAGTAATTAAGTAATGAATTAAGTCACTAAAATTATCAACAGAATGTGAAGAAGTAAAAGCATTGCTGGTACATTAATAATGTCTATGTGTCGTGCTGCAGACATTGTCTGCGAGGCGACAGTCAGTCACCGTAGCATTGAGTGTGCCCTCAGACCAACATGAGAGGATGAAGAAGTAACACTGCCCCAATGGCGTTTTACGACCTGTCAATCATGTTGAAGGTAATGAGTGTGTGTATATATAAGTGGACCTCTGGGGGCTAAAACACTTTAATGGGGTTAAAGGGAACTAAATTAAGTTTGTTTGCTCATTTATTTATGACAGAATTTTGTAATTAGATGCTATTGAGTGAGTGAGTGAGTGAGTGAGTGAGTGAGTGAGTGAGTGAGTGAGTGAGTGAGTGAGTGAAGGAGTGAGTGAGTGAGTGAGTGAGTGAGTGAGTGAGGGAGTCAGTCAGTCAGTGAGTAAGTCAGTGAGTGTCTGGGTCAGAGAGTGACCCAACCAATGAGGACATGTATTAGGAATCAAATTCATGGCCTAGTAAATCCATATACATCAAGATAAAACCCATTACACTTGAGGACTGTCACAGTAGGGCCTCCAGAATTCATTAAATTGAGACTGACAAGCACAATCACCAACATTTGAACTTTAGTTTGGTATTTCTGTGGTAAATTTGCCTTGGCCCCAGCTTTTATGAACTGGCTGAGTGGTTCCATCCAAGCCTGAAAACGAATTGGAAGAGACTCCATGTGAAAAGCGCCATTATTGCCTGTGTAAATTGTGCGGCCTGTTGCGGCCTGACCTTCAGGGGTAAATCCTCTTTCAAACTGTGTAACGATATCTGACAAAAAGCAAAAGGCTTTCATGCTGCTTCAGATGGGTGCGCGTTACTGTGTGCGTGCGTGTGTAGGTTAAAGGAGGAATGTTATGAAACCAAATACATCAGCACAGATACCTCTTATATGAGGTACAGTATATACATTTACTTAGACTCAAATTATTGTTCCTGGGGCTCGCTGTAACATTGTTCCAGTGAGAATCTGGAGCTTGCTGTCTTGGTTCTTGCACCCTAGGTCATGTAGGGTTGGTCAGAAGAAGATGGAATTTTGACCAAGTGCTTTCTCCAAGCACATGGTGCGCGTCAAGGTCCTCACCTTCTGGAAAGCCAAAGATTCGCTTGCACACCTGTCTACTACATGAACAGGCTGTCTAGATACCCTTGTCATGGCTGTATTCAGCTTGAAAGATGCCTGCTTCAATTTAATTAGTCTTATGCCACTGAATAGGCACTAGCCATAATGACCCTAGCTACTTTGCCACATGCGAGTTGAATAAATTACCAAGAGAACCGCGTTAACCGACTCTACTTCGTCCTTTTACGTTCATTAAAATGCCTTCACACCGTAATATGACCTGCTCGGTGGGAATCGTTTGCATTATTGAGAGTTTGGACGAGGTTAGCATGGTAGGGGGAAGATGGCAGGCAGCTAGCTGCTGTGTGAGCCGTGCTGGGGGGCTCAGTAGGCTAGGATTTATACACACCATGACAGATTTGTCACACCAACAGGCATGCTTGTGAGCCTTTTTAGCTTTTAGAGAATATTAGGACATCTGATAAAGCTTGCCAAATCTCTTAAAGCAGCCCCTCATAGTGGCTTAGTCAGTTTGAATAAGCAGGTTTTGGTGGACAATTGCACCAAATTGAAGTGCCACTTGGATCTTAGACCTTGTAACCCCTTAAAGATATATATTATTTTTTGCATTATTTTCCAAAAATTTCTGAATAAAAAAAATTAACAATAAATTAACACATGCTCGTGAGTACGAAGGTGTAAACAATTCTGCGGTTTACGAACCCATCACAAATCTGATGTAGACTTTTTCTTAGGACCTTTCTCAAGAACAAATTTAAGAGAAATGTCAGTGAATGGGGTTGCTCTCTAGCAGTTCAACAGTTACAACATTCTACAAACAGAGAAGCAACAGTGTCCTAGTTAATCTGATAGCTCTATATAGACCCCAAAACACTCAAATAACCATTTGCATGCTTACCTGATTGTTTGCATAATGACATGGTTCTTACTATGGATGTTTCCTATACTAAGACTTACTTCTTAGAAGCTACAAAGACTACAATGCAAACTTGAGGGGTTATCCTTAGGTTATAGATATGTGTAGTAAGACTTTGGGCCAACAAATGGCCCTGGCCTTTTAAGGGGTTAATGCTTTTTTATGTTTTAAGTTATTTATCTTGAACATGCACAATTCGTTGTTGGCAGAACAAAACCTTGTATCGCCAAAGTGACAGCTATGCAGGAGAAGAAAAACACATACTTTAATTTTAATGTAAGTCAATGGAACCAGACTTTTTGTCCAAGTAATTTTGGGCCATTTTTGGTCCATTCATCATGAAATTTACACACATTGTAAAGGGCATCAAGTGGTTTCAAATCATATTTCAAATTCATAATGGTGATACATGGCTTTGTTCGGATATCCATTTGCATGCTCAGTTTGCATTGTTTAAGGTTTTATTAATGTTTAAGTTAATAATATTGAAGAGGTCGTTTTTACTGAATGTGGACATACTGGTTATGTTTAAGTTGTATATCAATGGGCCCAACCCACACTTTAACTGTGGAATCACATTGACACTTTGTATTGTTTTCTCACAGATGAATGAAACAGCAGAATAGGATGTAGCCTGTTTTTTTTGGGGTGTGCTGCTTTCAATGACAGGCTAATCCTTTTTCAAAAGTCGTTGCAATTTGGTGTGCTTAATCTGCTTTTGTAGTATGAAGTCATATGAAAGCTTCCCGAATGTGGTCAATGCAGGCTATATGCTTCAGCATGAAAACAAATGCGTGTAGATCTAATCTGTGGAGAGAGTTCCCAGAACAGAAACGGTTAATGTTCTTGATGTAAGCCGTTGGCCTTCCAGCTATGCACTACTGGACTATGACATTATTTTGAGGACAATTGGTTAAGTGGAGTTAACTGTTGCCTTTTTCTCCCTGAGGTAGCTTCTCTTTTGATCCTGCCCTGCCTGGCGCCTTCCGAAACGCAGCTCGTCTGGCTTATTAAATGCCCAGACCGAGAGAGAGAGAGAGAGAGAGAGAGACAGAGAGAGAGAGAGAGAGAGAGAGAGAGAGAGAGAGATGCCTGTTGCTTCCTAGCTGAAGCTTTTGTAACTTTAAAAGCCCATGACAGGCTTTAAATTGCGGAAATGTAGTGTGAACTACAGCCCTATCAAATCAATCCCCTCTTCATAAAACAAACACACCGACTTTTATTTCCCGGCTAAACGTGTTGCTTTAACCAATTACATTTCTCTCTCTCTCTCTCTTAGTGCAATAGGACATTTTTTCCCTCTTTTGATTCACATTTTCTCTTTTTTCCATGTTTTCTTTTCCACATGCTCCAAACTGATGAACCTTAGGCTAAGCTAGGCCGTTTGACCATACAGGTTAAAAGTTTCAGTGAAGGCTAAACTTAATTCTTTTGTGTGGTTTCAGCGACTATTCAGCAGTTGGATATGGACACCTCTAAAGCCACCCCACTGTTTAATTGCTCTAAAATTGGCCTTCTTGGGCTCCAAAAAGAGTCCGGAGCCCTCAGGCCATCCATGCATCAACCTCAGCAAGACGCCTGCCATTATCAGCGGCTCGGGGTTTTTTTCACAACGTCCTTTTCGCGGGGGAGGGGATCCGGACCAATAGGAACGAAGCTCGCGGGGCGTGACGCTGCCGGGCGGACGCGATGATTGGACTGCGCGGGTCGAGGGGCGGGGCTTTCGCTTGTTTATATGCGTCGCCGTGCGGAGAGAGTAGCTAACGGTCTGTCAAAACAAAACAACAGAAAAGTTAAGTGAGTTTGGAGATAAGAGGAGAGGAGGAGAGGAGGATCCAGAGGAGGAGACGGGAGAGCTACACCACCTGAGGTAGCCTACATGCTCAAACTTCACGGTCCCATGCCCATAGGAGCCCGAAGATGAACTCTCCCGAGGGAGCACCGGTGGCTTTCGAAACCGCGGCGGCTCATGGCAAACAGGAGCAGGAGGAGAGCGAGGAGAGCAAGCCGAGGGAGATGGCCGTTGGTGCAGAGGCTAAAAGCAAGCTGAATCGCCACCCGTTCAGCGTCGAGTCGCTCATCTCCAAGAAGACACCCAGCAGCCCACCCCCGGCACAGCCAGGACCCTTAACCCAGCCCAACGTGGGCCAGTACCACAGGACTTACTTCACAGGCCAGAAGGGCAAAGTTTCGCTCGCTTTCCCCAATGTGTCGGACTGCCTGAACAACGACGAGAGCGAGGACTCGAGTGACAAGGAACAGAGCACTTGGCTGAAGAACCCAGCCTTCAACTCCCCACCGAGTAAGACAGCTTCAAAACTTCCTTCTCACTGGGCGGATTTAGAGCTGGCCTGCTTCTGTGTCTAAACAGCGCTGCTATCGCTCAATACCGCTATAAATAATGGCATTAATTCATATTTATGTACATTACACGTCCAGTAGAACATACTAAATACTGACGAATAATAGTCTAGTTGAAAGGAGTAAAGAAAATATAATCATTAAAACATGCTAGCCTATTTTTCCCACTAGAAAAATAGCAGGACACTCGTTTTTGTTTATTATAACAGTAATAATAATAATAATAATAACAATACGTACACTGTAAAAATGGTTAGTCAGTGTAATCACTATACTATACGTTACGTGGTTTCAAGTAGTTGAAAAAGTTAGATTACTTTAATTGAAACAATGTTTTGTTTATATGAATTGTTACCTGTTACATTAAGTGTTTTGGATTAAACTGACTGATCTTTTTTACAGAGTATAATAAATAGTAATAATAACACATTTTTCTCCATCATATTATTATTATTATTATTATTATTGTCATCACTGTAACCCAAGATTCATTGCAGCACTGACTGTTTACACGGTAACTGCAACATTATGACAGAGTGTTGAATTTAACACCTACAGTGTTCAGTTTATCAGCTACCCTGGTGAATTAACACCTGTTCCATTCCATGTGGAGCGCCTGTGTGCAAATTAACTTTTAGCATTGTATGTATTAATTCAGCACTGTAGGTTAGCTGTTAAATTCACAGCAGTATATATTAACCTACTAAACTCTGTATGTGGGCCCACACCTCTGTTCCTTGCCTTCAAAATCTACATTATTTAAGTGCTTATCCACTAAATAATCTGCATGTCATACTATATACATAATTAGATATGAGTTTCCTGGACACTACTGATTTATTTAGAGTGCTTTCTAAAGTACCTGCGGTTTAAGAGTTTTTAAATTTTGCCCTGCATTCCTGGATCACCTGACTGCTTTCTATTGTGGTCCATATGGACTTCCATGTTCTCCAGAAAACATTTGTGGCAAAGACATTTTAGCACTTTCATTAGGGACTTGTATGAGCACGGTGTTTATCGTTTAACATGTTAGGTATTGACTGAACAGCAATGTTTGGTGTGCTAATACAAGAGATTAAACGATTTAAATCCATATTTAAAATGTTAAGAATTTATTTGCACATATGCTCCCTGGGATTTTTATTTAATTGACCCAAAAAATTGACAAAGTAATTTTTTATATAAATCTGAAGTCTTTTTGTCATGATAGACATAGTCACATTTTTTTAACAAAACCACAGAAAATGTAATTTGATTGTGAACAAAACTATGAAAACTATGAAAATGACGTGTAACCAAAAATAAAATAATAATAATTTCAGAACTTTAGACCCATCACAACAAGATCAGTCATCATATTGAATTTACATGTTGGTTGACTCAGCTCTGACACACATGGGGACACCTGAACAGCTTTAACAATTTCCCTCCGCATTACTCTGCTGTTAGTCGCTCAGGGCTTTCGGTGGTCTCTCCTGTTTTCCTGACACATCTGCTCTCTGATTGTCGTTGCTTCTAAATTCCTGACAGCCCTCACCCTTTTCTACTTTCTCCAGGACACCCGAGTCCCACGCCGTGCCACCTGCGCAAGCATAAGAGCAACCGGAAGCCACGCACGCCCTTCACCACGGCACAGCTGCTCTCGCTCGAGCGCAAGTTCCGTCAGAAGCAATACCTGTCGATTGCGGAGCGCGCGGAGTTCTCCAGCGCGCTCAACCTCACCGAGACGCAGGTGAAGATCTGGTTCCAGAACCGGCGCGCCAAGGCCAAGCGACTGCACGAGGCCGAGCTGGAGAAACTCAAGCTCGCCGCCAAGCCAGTGATCCCAGCACTCGCGCTGCCCTTCGCGTTCGGCGCGCACGCGGCGGCTACATCAATGTACGGGACCCCTGGGCCTGGCCCTCGAGCCGCTGTGGCCGTGCCCGGCCTCTTCAGCTCACCGTACGGAATGTATTATCTGTCTTAACGGCCTTAACGGACGGAATCATATTGCTGCATTTTGCGATATGCACAGCAATATGCATAGGTGAAGGTGCCTGACGCGTCCGTGTGGTTAAAGATTAGTCCTGGTCACGTTTATATTAACGTGCGCCAAAGGACTGCACGGTATGGACAGACTGTATTGTTATGTATTGCCATTGCAATATTTCTTGAAATATACAAAACAATACGTTGGTGAACCCTGGACTGCCTTATTAGAAGCCTGAGTTCGCCTTAACGTGCGCGTGCTTACGTAGCAATAAGCCTGGGACAAGACAGTGGACACTTGCAGTACCTCTGACTGAAGCCATGTGCACATTAATTGTTGTTGGGCTTCATCAATTTATCCATTATTGCAATTATTGTAGCCTAACACAGCAAGATCCCCACACTGAGAAAACACCTTGTCATAAAGAATCGATGAGGCTGGAGTTAGCTTCCTATTCTCCAGCCTCTTGTTCAGATTTTCCCATTCGCAACTTAAATAGTGCACCATTTAAGGTGGAACGGAGAAATAGGAACAAGAAGCTGGCCAATAAGTAGCGGATTCAAAACACTTCTAAGTCCTCTTTTGCAGTGACCATCTACAGTGTGGACTCCTGCAGTTAAGCCCACCCGAGCGAGTTAGATTTGTGGGATTTTGCTGTGTAAATATATACGAATGTCGCACAAGTATAGTGGAGTGAATGCAGCCTTCTTTAGTTGTGTGTATGTCTGTGTTTATGTGTATATGTGAGTGTGATGGATGTTTTCATGCTCTTGTGGAGCAGCTGGATAATTTCAAGAATATTGGGATGTATAAAAAAAAAACTCTGGGGTTGTCCGGTCATGTGACGAGGAGTACTTACTGGCCTTATCTAAAAAAAGTGCCTTGAGAGACCAAATATTTATTAGTCAATAAAGATTATTCTTTTTAACATTTAACATGCTCTCCGTTATTATCTTTAATGGGTCACCACTCAGAGGTGGGTCGTCGTTTTAACTCACTACTTTTGTATTTAAGAGTCTTTTCAGTCTTTAAGAATCAAGTATGTTTATAAGAGGGGTTTAGTCCCTCAGTAGCTGAATTATGGGTTTAATTGAATTCTGTTCAGCCATAGCTCTTTATTTTAGACTAAAGGGACTAGTGGTGGGCGATATGGCAAAATATATAAAGTTATGATACTTTTCATGGTACACAGTGGCACAGTATTTATATTTTCTGACATCTGATCAGTTGCAACAGAGAAAAGAGAACCAGCAGTGTTATATAAAACTATGCACTATGATTGTTTAGTATTTGTACATACTGTGTTGCACCAAATCCAGTTAAACGAGACCAATTTTTCTCTCTTTATAATGAAGTATGCAGTTGGTTGGTGCTATACAAGTGGATATATATGATATATATTTACATCATTTATCACAATAACTATATATATATATCACCCAGCCCCAAAAATAATAAAACAATAATTTCTCCTAACAGACTTTAGATCTTGTTCTGATAGACCCTGGATGTACAGTGGTAGGCTACTTAAAGAGATTCTGGACCGTAGATGTGTTTGACTCATATTTAGTCCCAAAAGTTTTAATTTTTTTAATATGTACTTTTATTTGTATTGTTCCTTTATTTAAACACATTAAGGCCCATTTATAACGGTGCTGTTTCAGGCTGTTCTACTGACCTCTGTTTACAGATTACAGTCTGGTTGTCAGTACATTTATGTCCTGATTGTATTTGTTTATATGTTTGTAAATTAAATAATTAAATTAATTAATTAATTACTGAGATACATACTCTTCCTCTAAACGGGAAAAAGCCTAAAACACTTTAATTCTGAGAGTGCTATCATTTCATGTTGGTTCAGCGGACTGCTTGACAGTAGGCTTATCTTTCTGTGTTCACGGCCGCTGTTACTGAATTTCGTTTAGTCTATTAAATCATTACAGTCTGTGAAAGTATTGGGTTATTCGCTCTTTCCCCTCATACAGTACCAATGGCGCTTTATTGAGCGGAAAACGCAATAAGGCGCCTGTAATGAAGCCTGCAGTGCAGCAGACCAGCAGGACACCACTGCTCAGTCCCACTGTTCCTCAAACCACACAGCATTAGCGATGTAACAGGGCAATATTACAGTGTGCTAAAGGGGTATTCCACCCAAAACTGTCAGTATAATTCAAACCTCGAAATCGTTAACTGTAGAGAAAAGTCTTTACAGTGTGCTAATGGGCACCAGGGCTCCACATCGCATATGTTCTGTAAACAGCCATTTTTACTATCGAAATCCGACCAGTAAACATAAGTAATGATAATGAAACACCGGGAAAAAGGGCTTATTTTGGGAATATTTCGCTTTATTTCCTTAAATACGTTTACTTGTATTAATATTTTTATTTATTATTTATATTAAAAAGTTTAATAACAATTTTACATGCAATAACTGTCTGTAAAGACGAGTCAGCTTTTATAGAAGCAAGACTGTCTGGTTCCTATCACCACCAGTGTGAACAGTTCTGAGTTCTCCTTCAAAGAAGCGGTTCACATCAGACCACTCCGAATGACTGTTCACATCTTAAAGCAGACGTCGGCAGAAGTCTTCTTTAATGTTTCAGGTCAAAACCGGCGAGAACCGAGAAATCTCCCGGTGGCCTGTCGGGTTTACCGTTGCTGTGATAGTTTACAATAAGCGGCGTTATGCGTCCTAGTTTAACCGCAGTTAAAGCGGAATGAAATGGTTCGGATGTAAAGAGGTCTTTCAGAGTGGTCTGAAGTAAATTGCTCCGTTCTGGAGAAACTGCTAGAGTAGAGAGAACTGTTTATAGCGGCGGTGATAGGAACCAGACTTCCACCTCTAAAAGCTCCCTCACAGAAAGCTGTTATATAAGCTGGGACTCTGTTTCTGACACGCTGTACCCGGAGAGTTTTGGGATGAAGTTCTTAAAACGTCTTGTTAATCCATTTCTTTTAATCCATTCATGGTGGAGGAGTACATCCATGGCGTTCCACTATGTGACCATCAGTGACGCCTGGTTCCCATCCCCAACACTGTAAAGAACCATTTACAGTCTGTAACTTTATCTACAACGAACTATTTTACATCAACCCAAATGGGTGGAGTTCCCCTTTAACGTTATCACCATGAGGGCGTCGCCAACCTGTCTGACAGTTAGCAACCTCAGGTTAGCCTGTTAGCAGGGGGCTGATGCTCATTCGCTCATTTTCTGTGGTAAACCTGTGGAAACTGACAGAAAGTTAGCAGTCAAATTAAAAAGACATAACAAGGAAGTGAAGGCAAAAAAGGAATAAATGACCTCGAAATATTTAAATAAGCAACGTTATCCGGCAGACACTCCCAGCCTAGTTAGACATGATAATAAGAAGACACGCTGGCTAATACCGATTTCTACTCACTTGGGTCGGCTTTCTTAAATATCATAGACTATTAACTAAATGAAGCTTAACTAAACAAAGAAATGGAAAATAGCCTCCCCACTGAAACTAACCCTGCCTACAAAATACCGGGGGTTTTCTAAGATAAATACAGAGAAAAGACATTTTGTTTTAAATACTAATATTAAATACTAATAATTAAATAATAATTATAATAATTCAATATTTAATGTCATTCATTTGAACTCCTTTTCTGTTTGTGGTCCGCTGCGTGCCACATAAAATCAAGTTTGGCTACAGTGTAAGAGTGTTCACGAACCGGGTTTCTCATAGATTCCTTGCCTGTATATATCAGACCAAACACACCAAATCAGGAGAGAGGGTTAAACTGATAACATGTGGGGCTTCTCAGTCTCTTTCAGATGTTGTCATATTCATTGTGACGTCTTCTTGAGCTTTATAATTTGTATTAAATATGTCTGTTCTAGTTTCTGTTTGGCTGCTTTGGCTTCAGACTGTTTCCACACTTTAATCAATGCTTGAAACAGTCCTGCGTGCTCACATTACTTCATTCCAGCCTTTGCAAACATCAGATACATCAGTGCTGCATTTGACCACTGTCCATGTTGTTTGTTACAACTTCAAACTTCTAACAGAACCGGGATCTTTGCAGTATGTGGAATCGTTGATTGCAAAGTGATCCTAGAAAAGAAACCTCTCAAATACTTTGGCTGGAAAATATTATATTTCCTAGACATTAGTAACAGTGAACACCACTTTCTCTTAATTGACTACATTTTGAGTAGAATATACTGTACGGTTTAACAGAACACAATAGATGAGTAGCCTTTCTTTCATCTTTACTAATGCTAAGCTGAGTAGGCTGAGGCCGGGGCATCTTGTCACACTTTTCACACTTTCTTTATATATTGTGGGATCAAGAGATCAGATTGCGTACCTAGTAAAAGAAAAAAAAGTCCCAGATCTGTATTTTGTACTTCATTTCCACTCATAGCTGTACACACACTTAAAGGCACTTAAGTTGTGAATGTGCTGTTGGTACAGTTTTTGGAGCAGAAGACCTTAAATGCTTTGAATGACCATCATTAGGTTGCTGGTTGAAATCCTGCTCGAAGGACGGACTATTAGCTGGTAAATTGTCACACTACGTGGGGTAGGATGTCACACTGGATTTTGTTACAAATAAAAGCAGTCAATACATTTATGTCTTCAAATGAACATACATTTTTAACTTTAAACTAAATTAAATGGTGCATCAGGGAAAGATAAACCCTTTAATAATCATTGAACTTGATTAGAGGAACAATTCCTAAGATGAGGAAAACTGTTCATATTCATACTCCAAGCAATAGAGCATAACATATCACCAGAAAACGCACAGGTCCTGCCCCGGGTCATCAGTACTTAATAGTCTAAAAGAAATGTTTTGACTTCAGCATCAGACTTTATCCGTTTACTGTCCAAAAGCTCCAGTGGAAAGCAACGCCACTGTTAACTGATTTTGCTTCTATTGATATCACTTTCTTTGTTTACTGCCGAACGTGGATTATTGCCAAGAGCTTCAGCCTTTGTTATGTTTTCTCTTGCTTTCATTGGCTATCTGTCCTTAAATGATCTAACCAGGAGCAGAACCTTCAACAGGATTAACAAGAGGTAACAAAGTCAGGGCAGCATTGCTGCTTCTTGACCCTCTCATCTTTGACTGTCTTGACTCAACGCTACAGTGACTCACTATCACCTCTTGAGGTGCAAAGTGGTAGACGAGATGGGCCAGGGCTAGGAGATTAGCATGCTCCCCTCAGTAGATATCACTGCAGCTTAGTACACATACTGTCAAAACTGTTTTTCCTCACAATCTGTTGATAATTTTAGTTAGTCTTGGAATGTTTTCAACTAAAAATGTTACATATTGCTCCTTTAATCATTAATTCCTTGGTGGCCCTCAAGTGTGGTAGTCTAAACAGCCTACAACGCCTGGAAAATCATGTCAAGCAAAGTTACAAATGAAACATTTTCCGGCATTTAAACAAAACTGAAATTTTAAAATTATACAAATTTTTCATATGTGACAACTTATCCCAAACTGAGGCAAGTTGCCCCAAACTGCTATATTTGCAATATATATTCCCTTACTGCAACACAATACCAAAAGGCACTTTATTCTGTCCTCCACTAAGTACAAAGATAATTGTTGAAGATTGTAACTATAACCACTTCATGCAGAGTAACACCAATTCTACATTTTAATTTCCCCTTTTTATGCAGAAATGCTAAAATCACCAGACAAAAAATGAGTCACCTATGACTGAGAGTACCTAATAGTGTGTAATACCTCCATGAGCATGAATAACAGCTGCATATCGATTTGGCATGTACTGGACAAGTTTCTGGATGTAGGCCACATCAATGTTCAGACACTTTTGCATCAAAGAATTGGGCAGTTGGCACAATTCTGATGAGATTTTCCTGTAGACTGGGATTTTTGCCACTTTGCTGGTAGACCCATATGACCATACGCTTCCATATAACTGCACAGCTATTTCCTTCACACTATGGCCTTTGGCACACCCAAATGCAGTCCCTCCTTTTAACCAACCATTAAAATCTGCTTTGGACCCATTTACCACACATGGAAGGAGACATTCACTGCACCGTACCACCTCCTCTCAATCTACGAATCCCGTCACACACCCTGCAGGTATTTAGAGCCTGATATTCCTCGTGTAACGGCACCTGCAGGAGCCAGAAGTTACTACCACCTTAAACACGCAAGGTGACAAATTTTTGTCCATTGAGCTTATCACTGACTTATCTCTGCTGAAAGAAAATCGATCAAAACCTGAAGATTTTTGGGAAGCATAGGTATATCGTTCACACTTAAGTCTCCTCATATTGTTATAAAATGTCTCCAACATCTACAGCACTGTTATTGATTTTGATGCTTACAGGTACAGTTGTACACTCAACCTAAAGGATCAGGCAGAACTGTGGACCTGCAGCTCTGACAGCATTATCACTGCTTCCTTTTCACACATTTGATGCATTAGTGTATCCATCTCAAGACCTCATAAGTGCTAGAGCATGTGATTTAATAAATTAAAGACTTTCTCTCGAAGTGATACAAATACAAATAAAAACTAATTTGCATGATTTCCCACCTACCTCAAATGCAGTCAGTCAGCCACAATAGTGTCCGAAACGTGCTCCTTTAGTTTAGGACTAGATCTGCTAAGCTAATGGTGCTTCTGTACTGTGAATTCCTTTAGGTCCATCTTTGGACGACTCCCCTTACACATCTGCGTGTCTTCCCACAACAGAAAGCTGGTGATGTACTTGTGGGAAGTGCCAGATGAGGCTGACTAAGACTTCCTCATTTTTCAGATTTATTGTTATTCAATATGCCACTTTCAGCTCTCCTACAATAACCATGCTGTACGTATTTAAGTGTTACTGTGTTAATACTTTGCTTAGATATGTAAATAAAGTTATTACTTCATTATTTCACTATTTCACTAAATAGGTCTATTATTATTATTATTAATTCAGAATTATTTTGAGTGACCATTGACTTCCAGTATTTGTTAACAACATTAGCCTTGCGGCTCTAGTTCTATATTAAAGAAGCAAAATCGGGACACTAAATATTTCTAGGGTAAAAGGAGAATCATATAAATCATGCTGAATTTTCTACTGAACCATAATTCATGTTTATTCATGGCATTGCTTTGAGTCCTTTTAGCACATTTATGTTTTAGAATGCATAAAGTTGTCTGATATGCACTTTTAGCAGGAAACACAAACAGCACAGTACTTAACTGAACTCAAGACTAAAGGGTATTTTCTGCCAGTGTTAACTTTATTTACCTGATTCAGAGAACAGATAACGCTCAAAAGTGAGCAGCTTAAAAAGCAGTGCTTTTTACCTGTCCTGCTCTTATACACTGACCTAAGATCAGCTGCTTAAATGCCAAACTTAATCTTTTCAAAAGAGACACCACTATTTTTCTCAGAACAGTGTGAACCAAATATATTTTCAACTGTCACTTCACCTCCCGGTATGGAAATGTCAAAACATCCTGTGAGAGAAAAGCTGTACTCATCCATTCAAGTTGCATGTCTCCCCCTAGTGGAGCTTAGAGGTTAAACTCACCTAAATTAAGTGTTAAAGGTAAGTGTTGCCTCAGAATTGCCTAGATCCTGTGTTGGTTATATATATATATAATTTAGCTAAATAATTGTGCTATATAATTATAATATATACACTTTTGCTAATTGTATTGTATGGTGTCATTTATAACCAAGAAAATACATTATACTTACAAAATGTCTGAAAAAATACAAAATATGCATAAAAATAAAGTTTTTAACGAAAGCTGTAAACATAGTCTCAGAGTGCTGTGTACATCAATTACAGTCCATTAATTCCATATTTACATAAAGTTGCTGTACGGCAACAAATTAATTTTTACCAGTTTACAAAACACCTATAACACCTAAACTGGTTGTAATGATGTAAATTAAAGTTACCTTAACCCAGATAGTATTTAATTATTTCTTGAAGGAATTTTGTCTAAATAGACTTTATTAGTGTACACGGTTCGCAGACATACAGCTGAGCCACTAAACCAGGGAAGAATCTGTTTATATAGGCAGCTCAGACCATTGTTGCCTGGACCCTTGCCAGTATTATAATATAGCAACAGGTGTGACTAAAGTGACCATATAGCTAGGCCAAGATAGCTAAAGAGAATGTCACCTCTAAATGTCTTCCCATTTTTTTATATAAAGCACACACAGATCATATACATATTATAACACAAAATACTGGATATACTGTAGAGAAGAAAATCAAGCTCCATTTTAACTTCAGATCTAAAAAACATCCACTGTGTGAGGAAGGAGGTTTGTTCCATCCTGTGGAAGCTGTGTGAATGTGCAGTACAGCATGATAACAGCCAGTGGTTCATCTTCTATAGCAGACAAAAGGTAGCCAATAGCATCATCAGTCCTTCACACTGATGTAGTATGATGATGAAGCAGTGATGACCTCTATGAGTCATTCTGTCAGGGCCAGCACCACTGGTGGACGGCTGCAGAACACTGTGGAGGAGTTTTAACTCTTCTTTGCAGAACAGTTTTAATTTGGCTACATTGCAGGGCTTTTGAACATGAACCTTCCACAGCCTCTCAATGGGATTCAAGTCAGGACTTGAACTCGGCCACTCCAATACCCTTAATTTTGTTTCTTATGAGATATTCAAAGGTGGACTTGCTTATGTGCTTTGGATCATTGTCTGAATGCATAACCCAGCTGCAATTGAGTTTTAGGTCAGGAGCTGATGGGTGGACATCCTCCTTCAGGATTTTTTGAAGAAGAGCAGAATTCATGCTTCCATCGATTATGACAAGTCATCCAGGACCTGCAGAAGCAAAGCAGCCCCAAACCATCATGCTGCCACCGCCATGTTTGATTCTTGGTATGAAGTTCTTGTGGTGGAATGCGATGTTCGATTTTTTGTGTCTTTGTGTTTTTGTTGGTATGCGCCTTGCAACTACAGCACTTTTAGTGTTCTTTTGTCCTTTCGTGATCTCCCGTGAGAGTGGTCAGTGTGATCTTGATGAAATTTTGGCTGTCATTGTGGTTTACTGGAGTCCCAGAGCCTTAGCAGTGGCATTGCAACCCGTTTCCAGATGATAGATTTTAATAGAGTTTGTTTCTCAACTGTATTTGAATCTCTTTATAAAGTGGCATCATGCGCTGCTTTAAAAGACCTTCTAGCTGCTTCTCATTGCCACATACCTTCTATATAAGCGATGTTTAGAACTCACAAGTCTGGCCATCATCATGTCGGGTGTAGCTAGTGAAATGAAATTCATTTAGTTAACTGAATTTGGTTAACTGGTTGATTTAGTAGCTAATGGGGCGATTACTTTTTTTCCCCACATAGTGCAGGTAGAGATGAAAAGCAGCATTTTGCGTTTACTTGGGTTTCTTTGTTTAATATTAAAAGCTAAAACATTCAAGTGTTACAAATATAAAAAATATAGCACTGTATGACGAGCAATCACAATGACTTCTCCTTGTGACCTTCTTAAAGATCACCTTAGACTGTTTGTCTTAACTCTCACAACGATCTTACCATGTAATTAGTGTACTTACATTTCAGTTGCAGAGATCAGTACAGTAGCAAAACTCACATTTTCAGGCCTGACTTTTAATGCTGAGCAAATACCTTTACTGCGTACACACTTTTTCCGATTTTACTGGAATAACCAATTTCATATCGAATGCTAGTGACTATACTGAATTAACAAAGTACTCAGTTTGGCATAATACTGTAATCTTAGGTTGCAAAGCCCCAAACTGGTCAGCCTCGCTAGCAGGTTTTATTCAATGGTGGTTGAATTGTTCAGACTGTCTTCCACTCTGTGAGTTCAGTTGCAGAGGTTAATGCTGCAACAAATGGTCTACATGTCTAGCATGTTCTCAAAGGTCCAGCAAGCAAGCATGAAAAACAAAATTTGCTTCTTTGCACCAAGATGATGTATTTGTAAACACAACATATGAGACTTGTATAGGGTACAATGGAACTGTAATTATGTCCAAACACTATGTCCAATAGTGATGTGTCATTAACAAAAGCATCAGAGCAACTGGATCAGCTGTTATGTTCTAAAATTTGTTTAAACAAAAGATGCAAGTCCCACTCGCTCAATTCTCCAAAGGCATCTTAAGGGTAAGATCATCTTAACTGGTAGAGACAGGGTTGAGCATGCTGCCCGCCCTAACATTTAAGAACCATTTTGGGGTCAAGAGATCATGTGTCATATATAGAGCTACAAAAATGACAGTCAACTTATATACAGTCCACCAACACTGGCTGCTGTTTTAATGGCAAGTAAACCCAAATAAATACCTAAATCAAAATGTAAACACTCTCTTTCTCACCCAGAACCAGCTTCAAGACCCCAACCTCTGGCTTCAAAATGACACACCCACAAGATCCTCCTGTTGGTCCTCAACAAACCCAGAATTAGTGGTGATGCATGATGATGCAGATTACTCCTCCAACGGAGGATTTGACCTTTCTTCTCTCAAGAGGCCACCCAGTTGCTAGTCCAGTCTTTTGTTATTTCAGGGCAAAAACTGTAACTGGCTCCTGGCTGGTCTTCCTCTGCAGGCCATCACGCCCTTGCAACTGATCCAGAATGCAGCAGCTCGGTTTGTCTTCAATCTTCCCAGGTTCACTCATGTCACTCCATTGCTGCGTTCCCTTCACTGGCTTCCTGTAGCTGCCCACATCAGATTTAAAACTCTCACGCTTGCCTACAAAGCCAAGAATGGACCAGTCCCTTCACACCTTATGGCAATGGTTAAGAGACGATCTGTACTTGAAGCTCAAAGGGCTTGAGATACAAATCGTCTCAGCTGGACCCGCGATCCGTCAAGATGCATGGAACATAAGTGTCTAGACTCTCCTCTGTCCCGGTACCCAGATGGTGGAACCTTCACTTGCTGTCTGAATAGCAGACTCTCTCACGGTCTTTATATACAGTAGAAGTTGAAATGCACTGTACTGTACTTATGCTGTCTGTCCTAAGCTTATCTTCTCTTTAGTTATGAGCACCGGCTTGGGTTTGCTAGGTAGTGCACTTCTGCTGTATTTAACTCTGTATTCTTCTCTCTAGGTATCAGCACTGGCCCTGGTTTGGGCAGCATCTGAGCTCAAGGGGAGTTTGGACTCTACCCTATTTGTACTAGCTAGGATACATTCTCTGACTGAACACTAAGCACTTTTATTAGTCGCTCTGGCTAAAAGCATCAGCTAAATGCCATAAATGTCAATGAATTATTCAGAAAATATGAAATATGGGTGGGATTCCACTTTAAGTAAAACCATAATGCAGGCACCAGACTGTCGCAGTAATCTTCCATTGTTCCATCTTTGTTTGTCAACTTTTTAAGGTTTCTAGTCTCCAACCGAAAAGAACATGAAAAGACGTTCAGTTATAAGGGGCAAATAGAGAGACCAGTTTTCAGGCTAACCTACACTTTATTCAATGCAAATTACAGTACCGGGTAACTACTTCTCTGAACCATTTTACACAGAAGAACAGAACAGTATTTACAGGGAGAGACATTTAGCATAACCATCACAGGAGGGAAAACAAACAGATTGGTTTTGGATGAAATTATATTATATATATATTTATATATGTATATAGATATATGTATATAAAAAAAATATTAGTCAACAGGCATTCAAGTAATAGCAATGTCATAGTCGTTTCTGTCTGTAGTTATAAAGTCTCTTATGACTGCCAACAGCTATACACAAGTTTACGTCCGAATACGCAGCAACCGTTTTTTCCTTTATTTATAGATATTTTTCTTTTTAAAGCATTTTCATTCAACCTGCATGACTTGACAGGTTTGCCGAAACGACACCATAGAGGTGTTCTCCGTTTCGTAGTCGTTTAGGAAGCGACATCTTTATGGCTGTAGATTTTACAGGCAGAAAGCATTTACATACGCTTACATGTGTTAATATTATTATTGTTATTATTATTATTCTTTTATTTATGTACTTAGTGCTACATGACATCTCTCCCTTTGAGTGCTGCTGAAAGCATATGTTACAGCTTTGTAGACAAAAAGAAAAAAAAAAAACGTCCACTTGTGTAATACTTATTGCCATAGTTGATTAGGTAATACTGCAGAGCATGACATCATTTATATCCCTTTCTTAACAGTTGGCGGATAAAGAAATAATAATAATAAAAATAAACAAACACAGAAATAACAGCTACTTTAAAAACCCCTAAATGAGTACACCCTTAAAACAGAGGGATTATCAGTTATGGCTGAAAGGATGAAGATAAAGTCTCTCATTACAGATAAAACTACAGCGAGAGGAAAGGGGATGAAAACATAAGAGCACCATCAGAGAGGGGTTAAAAACAAAACAATGCTCAACTCAAGCAAGCTCTGGGGTTATAAAGCAGATTCTAGATCGGTCTATACATCTCAACTCCTAGCGAGTGAGATGGGCATGAAGGAAAGAGCAAAACCTGATGTTAGATTTACATCCTCTAATCTGAATCATTAACTCATTGTTAGAAAAGTACAGACTCCATAAAACCAGGGTTTTAAAAGCAAAACTTAAGATCAGGTCTTGCTCTTTCACCTCCAGATAAATACAATTAAACAGACCACGAGTGTCCGGCTCTGGTCTTGGAAGTACCCTGGTCCAGCACAGTTTAGAGATATTCCTGCTCAAACACATCAACAACTCTAAACTAGCTGCATGAAGTTCATTAGGTAATATACTTTGATTGATGTTCCAGTGGAAATTGGCTATTTTGCTGCCTAACTACCCAGTCTTTGAGCAGCACCTCACCACATGCACAACCAGGTATATCAAGTCAGCACCGAGGTCTGAACCTGCAGCTTGCCAATTGCTGGAAACTGGGCTACTGATCATCCCAAGGCAACTAAAAAAAAAACAAAAAAAACTGTGCTGGACTGCAGACCTCCAGTAACCAGAGCTGAACCTGAAACAGACCAAATGCAGTACATAAGGTAAGACTCTCAACTCTTACCAATTTTGAGCTCAGCTGGTTGTAGTGAGTAACCCCAGGTTAAGGGGAGCTCCAATTACATTATCTTAAACACGGGTAAATACAGGCCCAATAATACAAAAACATAAATGGCACAGTCAGCAAGATCAGGACTACAGCCGCATACTAGCAGCTACCAGAGGCTGAAGAGAATACAACAGAAGAGCAGCAGCCTTTCAGCAGCACTCCAAGGAGGTCCATAAGCTCCAGACCAGGTTGCCCATTTCAGGACTAGCTCCAAACTCAATGCTCATCCAAGAAAAGCGCACATAAGTCTCGAATCAGCATCAAATCTGACAGACGGCACCTTTTTTTTGGTGCTGAGAGAGGACTGGCTTCTTTCAGCATCATGATCTGTTTTCATTTTCAAAGCAGTGACAAGAAACAGTCTGGGCGGAGAGACTTTAGAAACAACACTACACACGAAAGCCATCGCTGCCCAGCAATGGCGCTTCACAAAGATCTCTTAATGCTATTTTAAAACGAACAATCACCCCCCCTGCAACTTCAGCCTTTGAGTCTCGTAACTGAGAACGTAAAACAGGTCAAACATCAGAAAGGGGAAAGGTAGAGTTCTACAAAGATCAGGACAGAGAAACAGAATGCATGGAAGCAAAGGCACTCCAAACTATTACATAAACTGCATGGCTCTGCTGGCCATTTTGGACTCTATGGCTGGGGAGGAAACTTATGTACAGTTCAGGATTAAGTTAGGTTGAGCCCTGATCTTCGCTTTTGAACTTCTTTGTTCCTTGTTATTTTTTTTTTCTTCTGACTGACACCTTGAGGGGTGTTCTGAATACAGTAGACATACAGCATGCGTGCCCATGCACGCACATACACACAAACACAAAATGAACCAGGATTTGGTGTATGCCGTTAGCACACACACACACACACAGTTCAGTGAAGCATTTCAGGGTGACTGTACATAGTAAACGAAGGGAAGACTAGCATGTGGAAGAGGGAAAGGTGAAAACAGAGGTATACTCCTTCAAACACATGTTTAAAAAAAAAAAAAAAAGAAGTAAGAATAAAGAATGAATAAAGCAGCATACTGTTGAAGCAGAGTACACAACATATCAACCCAACACAGAAGTGGAAAGGCAACGTTATGGACAGGGTATTTCACAGGAAACCAACATACAGTTCTCAAAGCCTTGGAAATCTGCTCTCGCCCACTTTAACGCTGTCGCAGGTGGAAATAGCCCTTATAAGCTGATCTGGGATCAGAAAGCCTAACTCAAATCTTAACCTTAACCATTATGAGGAGAAACTGCAAGAACTGTATCTCTGAAAAAGCATCTTTGATCTGGGACCAGTTTTTGCCCTTCTCATTTGTACAAACTCGTGGGAACGATCCTAGTTCAGCACATTTACTCCAAGACGGTTTAGTTCAGTTCTACTGTACTGACCACCATAGTTTCTGTCTAGGACAACACACGGGCAGACACTCGTACTTTGTTCTCTTGGGTCCTGCATCGAAGGGCAAGGCTGGGGCTAAGAATGAAGAAATCCACATTCGCTATAATAACTAGGAGGGCATCAACGAAGGCTACTGTGAACCACTTACCCTTAAAAAACAGAAGACACACAAAAGCATATTTGTTGCTCTAAATAATCTGTTTCTCTATATAAGCAGACATATATATTATCATCAAACTTCTTCGCAGTCTATTCCTCTTGTCCCCGAGCCGGGAACCGACGAGAGGCTTTTAAAGAAATCCTTGTTGTCCTTTTGTATAAATAAATAAAAAAACAACAATAAAAATAAACAATGGTGAGGGCTGAGGGGAGAGGAAGTTACAAAGTTCAGTTGGTTTGTCCGTGTCTCGTCACAAGTTGTTTTTTTTTCCTTTCTTTCTTTCTCTCTTTCTTTTTTTAGTAGCCACGCCGCTAACTTGAGGGGAGTGGGCGTGGTTAATGAGCAGCATCATGGGGTTCGCCTGTTGAGAGGTGGATGGGACTCAAGTCGAAGGGTTGGGGGCGGAGGCAGAGGCAGCATTGGTGGTTGGGCCACGTTCGCCACTGCTAGCATCTGAGAGAAAGTGAGAGACATCAGCACAGTTATGACAAATAAAGTAGACGTGGCTATTTCCACAGATTTTTAAAAACATACAGGTTTTTAAACAGAATGCCAGGTAGTACTCACCTGCAGCAGAAGAGGTGTTACAGGGAGGGGAGGCCCCAGCCTGGTTGCGGGCGTGTAGAGGGATGAGTATAGATGCCAGTGACGGGTTACTAGACAACTCTAAAAAGCAAGACCAACATCAAAACAAAAACAAAACAAAAACAAAAAATGTCCCTTATAGTTGATATAGTTGATTAGATATGCAGCCTATTTTACAAAAATAACTGAAAATTCACAGATTCACAAAAAAAAAACAAACAAACAAACAAAAAAAAAAACCCAGATGCAACTTGATATTATGGGGCAATTTTACTGTGTAGCTTGTTAGCCTTGTAGTTCCAGAGCAAAACTAAATAATCAAACTTCAGACTCAAACATATCATTGCTGATCGACTAATACAAATATTCAGATTGCCCTTTTTAACAAAGTTATCAAAAACATAAAACACAGATATTTCTTATAGTTTTTAATGACTAAAAATGTAATAACATATTTGGATTCCAGATCTTGTGCATGTGCATACCCTGCGTGGTGAAGTTGAAGAGTGGGGGTCTCTCCCGACCATTGGGAAGTTTGAGAGTTGGTACACGGAGCTCATCGAAGAAAGCGTGTGCGCAGGCCTCCAGAGGAGTAAGTCTGGCTGTAGGTGTGTATTCCAGCAATCGGGAACACAAAGCGATCGCCTCCGGAGGGGTCTTCGGTCGAAACACCTAACACACAGCGCAACAGTATGGCATAACATTACAGATACACAGTGCACGCAGTAAAGTGATCATTCCAAGTGTCTTTTTTATCCAATCAATTAAAGAAATTATGGCAAACTTTTAATTACAAAGATCACTGAATCATCAAGACTGACTGAAAGAAACTTGTTGAAACAGGTTGATTAAAGCAAAATAATAATAATAACAACAACAATAACAAAATAAAAATTAAAAAGCTAAACTTATTTGGGTTACATGCGAACACACACACACACCCATCTCCATCAATTAGGGTAAGTTCCCTTTGAATCCGAAACATCCCTCTCCCAAAAACAAAACAAAAAAACAAAAAAATCATGAATGCTAACTGCATTATAACCAGATGGCCACAAAGGGGTGCTGTGAAATCTCCAATCGAAAGCTGATTTTAAGATTCAATGCCAGCTAAGACACCGATCAGTCAAAAGTTGATGTGAGTGTGCAAGAGAGTGTTTTGCTGTATTGACTGACTCACCTTAGTCCACGGATGGGCTTTAATTTGTGGAAACTTGAACTCTGTGTAGTTGGGATTCATCTCACGAATCTGCTCACGTGTTGGGGTCCCCAATACCTGCAGAGAAACACACTTAAACTGAAAACATGCTCAATGATCAAATGTCTCTGATTTGTCATCCTCTACAAAAGCAAACGCCTCTGAAGACTAGAAGCATTTGGTCGTAATTAATAAATTATTTCCAGTAAGACTACAGAATTAATATTCTAGGTGGTTTCCTGAAAACCAACCTTGATGATCTCAACAAGCTGGTCCACTCCGCTGTCCCCAGGGAAGATGGGCTGGCCCAGCAGAAGCTCTGCTAGCACACAGCCAGCTGACCACACGTCTATGGAGCAGAGACACACAGAACTGTGAAGCAGAGGTTCACACACCCATGCATTTATGTAAAATGCTGAATTAGTGAATAAATGAGTTACCTATGCTGGAGGTGTAATCTGTGGCTCCAAAGATGAGCTCAGGGGCTCGGTAATAACGAGAGCAGATGTAGGAGACGTTAGGCTCACCACGCACCAGCTGCTTAGCACTGCAGGAGGGAAAAGGGGAGTTAAGGATTGTGTGTGTGAAAGAGACCACTGAGACAATTACCTTTCAGCATTATAATCATAAAAATTATGCTTTTCTAGTACACTGAGGCCACAGCTAGACTGGCTTACTTTCAGTCTTAAAGAATTACAGTTATAGTAAGCTGGTGTTTGCTGTTAGGGGAAGGTTTCATAAAATGCAAAGCTTCTTGTAAAAACACATTACAGATGAAAATATTTTATAAACTGAAAACATAGTATGTAAATTCAAAAGAATAGTAGTTCATTTACAGTAGGCCAGTAGCAACACAATGAACAAACACTATACCATGAACAGTACAATGGTTTTAATAACTTGCTCCACATACATAATACATAACTTAATAGTTGTGACGGTTTATATCTGGGTATCGAGCATTTCACAACGCAAAGGCTTTAAATGTTGCTCAGTTAATCAAATTTAAGAAATCTTAAAGGCTTCCACACACTGGACACCAGATTCAAGTTCATTTTTACACTTGACTCTAAACTGAAAGAAATCAAGCATTCAGCATCACTTTTCATGTATGATATCAGTTTACTATCTCTTCTCAGGTTGGTCGTTTCCCCAGCTGAAAGTTATCAGCTGAAAAGGGATAGGACAGTAACATAAGCTGGGCTAACAGACCATTAGCATTTGTATGTTTACCAAAAAAATGTCAAACCACACGTGATCCACTCTAGCTTTCTGTTGCCTCGATTCAACTTAATGGTAAAATATAGAGCAATGAACAGGTTAAGCATGTATATGGACTCGCTATGCGATGCAATGTGGTGTGTCCAGTGTGTGGCAGTCTTAACTATCCTTTTATAAAGCAAGCTACATTCCCCATTCCAGATCTCTCCCCACCTGCCAAAATCACAGAGCTTGAGCACAGCTGTTTCAGGGTCCAGCAGCAGGTTTTGGGGCTTGATGTCTCGATGGCAGATCCCAAATGAGTGGATGTACGCCAAGCTCCGGAACAACTGGTACATGTACAGCTAATAAAAAGAGACAAAAGCACACATTGTATATACCAATTCCAGTTCATTTGCTTTAAATGCTCTCTAAAACTCAGCCTATTAAACGCATTCACTCAAACATCACGCTTTTGAAAGTACCAACAGTCTAAGTTAGAGCCACTCTCCCTCTTTTCTACTGACCTGGACACTGCCATTCTACAATACAATACCACAGCATCCCCATGCCACAATAGCAATTGGCT
The DNA here is from genome assembly GCA_034552555.1 of Semaprochilodus insignis. Classification (NCBI taxonomy): domain Eukaryota; kingdom Metazoa; phylum Chordata; class Actinopteri; order Characiformes; family Prochilodontidae; genus Semaprochilodus; species Semaprochilodus insignis. The sequence goes on from CM067495.1 coordinate 13,445,433, forward strand.
TCTACACGCCTTGAGGCTAACATTCAACAACAGAAGAAGACTATGTTGGTTTGAAAAAGCCAACTTACTGTTATTATCATTTCACATTCAAAAACATGCAACGCTACTCCACTTACAGCTGTTGTTTATCCACCGTTTGCTCAAATACATTTTGTTTTCATAAAAATGACAACATCCACATTCCAGTTATATAAACGGTAATGCTTATAGTTTTCACTTCTTATTCCACTACAGTAAACATTATGCAGCCAATGGTTTCTTTGGAACCACTGGGTACCACAGCAATGCCTAGCAATACCTTAGCAAACAGTTTGTATACATTAGCAACCTCTTAGCAACCACCTGGGAGACTATTCCAATGCATGCTCATCTTGATTGTTGCACTTCTTGTTGCACAAGTCAACCTCCTGTAGAACAATGTTCACCTAGAGATCTGTTTCACTGTAGAATTGAATTCCAAACTCCATCTAGCATACTGCCCTCCCTAATCCATCACTACTACAGCAGATCCAGCCAATTTAGCACCTACTCAGAAGTTAATTACCTAGAGTATGCATGTCAGATCGTGCTTGTAACTAGACTACATAGTCAGGGTAGAGCTCCAGGACAGAGGAGTGATTTCCCAACTCATCTGTTCATTGCCAGTTTTAGTGGCCATGTTGGAGTAAGGACATTGCCAATCTTTGCTAGACACTGGCCCTTTAGGACTGGAGCTGCAAGCACCTGCTTTAGTACATTTGTGAAGAATCCCTGCCCTGCACAGTTTCTTGCTTTACCACACCAGATCCAACTAATCAGCAAACTAACCAGCAATCTGAGTTGAAACAGGTGTTTTAAAACACAACAAAAGAAAAAGGTCCAGATAAGGGGACCTCCAAAAAGAGAACAGGAAGCCTATTTAGGCAACTTTAGAAATAAATAATAAATAAAAACATAACAAAAATTATTTATCTGAAGGTGTATAACAAGACTGTATTCATACCTTTACATAGAGCATGGGAAGGATTTGTTTGGCTCGGCTGTAATGCCTGGAAACTCGGTAGACGGTCTCTGGGACGTAGTCAAGTACCAAGTTCAGGTAAACCTCATCTTTCTGCAAGACAACCAGAGAGAAACAAAGGAAGGATCAGACAAAACCCAGTAAGACACATCATAGCAAACACAGAAATTCAAGCTCACTTTATTCAGGTTAGATTTCATGTATTAGTGATTTACCACAGATAACACTTGTTTGATAGATGTTTGAAATGAAGTGGGATGCAATATGACCAAAGAACGTGAGTGCTCAATAAGTAATTTACTATTAACCGAGGTACCACTATTCTGTTGTCTGGGACGTTGGATTTTGTTATGCATACCATAGCCTACATATTGTAATAACATGAGTAGATTTATTTTATATCATGTGATTTTATCTATCAGCTCAGTTCTATCCTATCGAGAGCAGATACAGTCAATAATAAGCATTATCATCTTATTATATTATATAATGCTTATTACACAAAACAAACACTCAGACATAGATTTTAGACCTGGATGTATCGAAACATAGAACTGAGACAATCATTTTGTATTTCACAGTGGGGGGCTGGTTTTCAATCCAATAACATCCTGAAAGAGGGAACTGAGCTTTTGGCAGGGCCTAAATGTGTGCGCGAATGCTTGACAGACAACACACACAGGCTTTTCCCACAGACATCGCTCATCAACCTTGCAAACCTCAGAACCCTAATTTAACCATCATCTTTCAGACTTCAGAGGTATGACTCATCAGATCGTAAAACTACTCCTCTGTTACAAGGCCAGCTGACCCATGGGGACAGCATGTGTAGAAGGTGGCTTAATGTCGTTTACTCTCCTTTAACTTTACCTTGTGTTCCCTTTTTCTGTTCTATTAGAGAACGCACTCCTGTTGCAGCCCAGCCTCGGAAACAGATCCACTAAAGACGATGAGTCACTTTCTGCCTCACAACAGCAGCCCCGCAATTATTCTCCTATTGGCTGGATGGTTTGCGTAAGGCAATTTGATTCGTTCGCTTAAACATTCTCCACTGAAAGATGCATGCGATTGGCTGCAGAGGGACAGATTCTCTGTGATTATGGTGATGACGGCTGAGGTGCAGAGTGCCATCCACAAAGACAGAAGATTAGGTTGTGTGAATGTGCGTGCATGAAAGAAAAATAAGACCTAAGAGAGGATGAATGGCAGGCAGGCCACATCAATGAACGGAATTCAAAGAATACACCGGACAACTTTTAATTAGAAGAAAAAGACTTCAACATGTTCCTCCACTGCTCTGATTTTCTTATAGGACTGGCTCCCCAGACCCAGATTAAGCTTAAGTCTAGAGTGGCTCTCAAACTGGTTCACAGGGATACCCCTCCACAGACGGACCGTATTTTTGCTCTATCACTACGTGTTGTGAATTGGGATTAAGCAAAAATGCGGACTAAGGATTGGTTTAGCCACATCAGCGTCAAAACTCTGTCATTGCCAGAGGCAGAAAACTGTGCTTCTTCACTGGGATTGTGGTTGTGTTGTGTTCACACTTCCAGGCTGATTACTGCATGTGGGCTTTTCAGAAACACTGAGCTAGACTAAGACAGCTTTTTATTGAACAACCATAGACAATAAAATATAGTGCAAGATATAGTGCAAGTCTTAATCCTGAACCAGCAAATTGCCTTTTAGGGTCTCTGGTAATGCACCTATAAAAGTTACACAATCTAGCACTAAACCTAATCTAACCCTGTGGAAGCAGAGCTTGGACTGTTTAATTTCATTTAAATACTCAACAGCTCTCAATGAACCTTCACTCATTCACCTCAACCTAGCAGATAAGCTCGAGTGTGGTTTATATCCAGGGAGGGTTACCTAACCGAGCTGAGTGTGTTTCTGGGTCAGGACACACTCCCAGTGGTCAGCCACGGCCCCATCGATATGGGACAGAATGGCTGCAGACATGACGGAGCATATCTCTTGGTCTCCCTCTCTCTGGGTGAGACGGCTACAGGATCCTGTGTCTCTGATTCTGGGCCAGGTCATGCCCATCATGCTGTGCCAAACTCCACAGTTAGACCACACTGTGAAAGAGAGGTGCTAGGCAGAAACACTGGTACAGGCACTGAACCATGCATATTCTAATACCTACATCCCTCCTTAATTGTGACTGGCTAGTTTAAAAATAGCAAAGCACAATGTGTCAGTTTGGAGCCTCTATGTTCCTCTATGCACATTCTAAAAATGAAGTGATTTTACTGCAACATGTTTTTCTAACAATAAGGTATGACTGTTTGCTGTATTATCCACAAATAAACAAATATTGTATCAGACTCGATACTGGCACATTCTCAGTATTAAAGGATTTGTATGGGAAAGAGGAGAATTAAAAAAACTCAACTGCTCTCAAAAGGGGGGGGACCCACATTGCCACGTGATCTACTACTTTTGGGTATAATTTCCAATCTGACAGGAAGAAAACTCTAGCACGCACACTTCTCTGTTTGTATAGATGAGCAGCTACTAATACCAGAACTAATACCGTTTATTATGCCCCATTATTTATTTGACGAAGGTATTCATAAGGGTGTCCTTCTTGAGTAACACCCTACTCTGGATTACACGGAAATGGCTGAACGCAGACATGTTCAGCTAATCAACACTTGCTCAATGGTCAACAGAGAAGGGTCGATTCAAGAGCAAGCNTCAGCTAATCAACACTTGCTCAATGGTCAACAGAGAAGGGTCGATTCCAGAGCGAGCATTTGACGCCACTACCCAAAGCATATGAACAATGGCCACCTAGGAAAAGGGGTGGGAATCAATGTAGTCCCTATGATACAACATTATCATAATTATGTGACACGCAGTGTACTGTGATAACACATTGCGATATATTGTGATTTATTACCTTTTTATCAACTGCAAATTATGACCCCAAGAGAAAACTTTGCACTGTTACAGTCACATAGGAATGCTTGACATCCATGTTACGCAAGTTAATGCAATCCTCTTATCTTAACTCAAAGCAAAAGGAATATTTTTTTTATTCTAGTACCAAATGTTTTATTTGTATCTGCAATTTATATACTAAAATATCAATACTTGGCATCTGTGAATTGATATGATATCAGCACGCAAAATATTGTGAAAATGTGCCGTATCAATTTTCTTCCCCTCCCCAAAAGAATGGGCAAAAGGGCACCACACGTTCAGGACAAACTCAAAACAGTTTATTTAGTTCATTCAGTTTATTGTCTGATGTGTGCATGAATTCAGGGACATTTCTCCACTAACTGCCATTAAGGTCTGTATGATCGTTGTTAGTTACGTACTTGACTTAGTTTCACTTTCTCAGATGAGGCAATATACATGTGAAAAAGGAGCAAGAGGGGGTATACATATTGAATGTCTGAGGAGGGGGAAAAGGACTGTAAATAGTATGGGAAAAACTGCTTTAAACCATTTACACCATAATAAGAAAAACCCGCCAACCTCTTCATGAAAAAAAACTCTCATTCTCTATTTTGCAGTCCTTTCAACCACCTCTCTCTCCCCATCTCTCTCTCAAGCATGGTGATGAAGGAAAAGCCTCAATTGTTAAAGTAAGAATAACTTTCTACCTCACCACTCTGAGAAACTCTACACCCTTGGTCCTCTGCCCAGCGTATCAGTGTGTGTGTGTGTGTGTGTGTGTGTGTGTGTGTGTGTGTGTGTGTGTGTGTGTGTGTGTGTGTGTGTGTGCGCATGTTTGTTTGTTTGTTTGTATCCCTCCATCCTCATAAACCTTGTTCTAATCATGGTTCCTGATGTAAGGCCTTTAGCTGTCCAGGAAAGATAATACCACTTACTGATCTTGCGGGTTGGAAGGTAGTCACTGGGTTCAGGACACTCAGTCAAGCCACTAAGCCGAAGGCTTTTTCAAATACAAACACTAACAGGTACTTGATAGCAATATTTCCATGATTTAATGCCTGCTTAGCCTTTCATGAAATGGGGCATTGTGATTGCCACATTTGTACTCAGGCACGGGAGGTAACCATGTTAGGTGTACTGCTTTGATGGAATTGGCCAAACTGCATGGACTTTTCTCACCCAGACATATTTAAAGCCATTTACCGTTGGTGGCAGTCCACAGTGAATACACATAAGCAAGATACTGACAGAATCAGGAAGGACAGAAGATAATCTAGCACCAGATAAGCCTTTCTAAACTAAATTATTCAGCTAATAAGAAGTGCAATTAAAATTAGTTTGAGTCAGTACTGAGACAACTCTGTCTGCCACACATTTGAACTAAATTTTGGGTCTTTAATAGCTCTTTACACAAAAGACAGCCTACTCTGCATTTCTTCATCAGTCTTGCATTAAAAAGGGCAGTATCCACCACTATAATGGCTTTCGCAACACACTGGGGGTTGAACAGACTAATCATCCAGTCAACTTTACTGCTCGGGTGATGACGCTTTAGCCTTGATGTCAACTAGTCACTGATCACATGATTATGGCATTAACAACACAAACGCCTCAGAGAAGAAAACAGATGAGGAACCCGGTGATTTTAGGGTCCCTATCTCCAGTTTCCTGAAGGCTAGCAATATGACTGCTGCAGGGCACACTGAAAAGGGCATGCAACGCCTTATTGCGGTGTCTGGCCTTTCTCCGCCAATCTACAGTGTTTAAAAACTTGAATGTTGATGTTGAGCACCATTATCTCCATTCTCTTAAAGACTGCAATAAAAAGTCGTGTGTCATTGGAGAGGTGGCATAACACCCTACAATCCTGTAACATTTGAAGTCGGTTGCTCTTCTTTAAACTGACTTCCACTAGCTTTCAACCGTTCTTAGTCAGACTTGGAGTTCTAGGACAAGCACTTCTTCAATGTTTGTAAATGAGATTACAAAACTGGAGCAAGATTCATGACAAATGAGGTAATCTTTAACCACTGTCCACTGCAACTCGGGCAAAAGGGCAGCACCCTTAGGCAACTCATTCACCTTAACATCTGACTCTGTGTTAATAATGATTACAACTGTACTACTTTCACATCCTACAGACAGTAATTGTTTAACTTGTGATAATGCCTGTCTGAAGTATGCAAATATCTACAGCAGCAATTCTGAAGGGTTTCTGCTGCCAGGGTTTCTTAGGGTAACAAAAACTGTTGTTAATGTGACCTATTTAACTCTGGCATGCAAAGTAGTTTAAAGTTTAAAAGGTAATGGCTGCGTCAGCAAAATCTATAAAACTATAAAATTTCACGCAGCCACACAAATGCTGAAAGAAGTCATTAGGGTGCCATGGCAATCTTTTTGAATACAAAACAATTTCTTTTCATAACCGCTGCAGCTGCAGGCATTGTGTGTTCCATGTGGTCCTCTTGAGGACAACAACCAACGTGGCTCTAAAAACTCCCTTGGGGAGTCACCAACTGTTACTTCCTGTGTGGGGAAACAGGATGTTTCTACTTTGATTGATGAAGAGATTAGAGAAAGAGAAGGTGAGAGGAGAGGAGAGAAGATAAAAGAAGAGGATAAAAGAGGAGAGGCACTCACCTTATCTCCGCTGGAGTAAAAGAAATAGCGCAGACGCACAATGTTGCAGTGGTCCAGCTTTCTCATGATCTGTAGTTCACGGTTCTGCATTTTAAAGAATTGACAGACAGAGATTAACATTAAACGAAGCCAATACTAATTCCTAAGCAATCACCGAACTCCTTTGAGGACAGTTTTCAGTTCTTTATATATTTTATAATGTATTTTTTTATTTATTTATAATTGTATACAGCGGGTAATGCAACAATAATATCTGCAGCAATCTGAACTGTGCCCAGACATCCTCCAATTTAGGCAATCATCCAAATGCAGCCAACACTGTTTCAACACAAAAGCAAAGACGGTCAAATGGCAACTTTCTAACAGAGATTATATAAAGCAAACTCCTGAACCTGTTGAGCAATATATAATACACATAAATCTCTCTAAAAAAATATAAGATTATACAGTTTTCTACGGAAAACAACAAGAAATGTCTATAATGTGCTAAAGTGCACAAGGAATGTGTGAAACATGCTCTTTTAAGGAAGGTGGAAAAAACACGATCATGGTCTGGTGGTCTGTCTTGTTTTTTTAGTTTTTTGGAAAATACAGTTTAGGAACTGTACATTTAAAGCTAAGCACTCATAACACACACAAGCCCTTCATCCGCACCTTAAATCTCTTGTCCTGCAGGACTTTCTTGATGGCCACCAGCTCTCCGGTGTCACAGAGTTTGGCCTGGTAGACGACACCAAAAGAGCCATTTCCAATGACCTTGGTGTCCGTGTAGCTGACCTCCTGAGGCCTGTCTGGACCCTGCCCTGGGGTCGCCCCCACTGTAGTCACTTTACTGCCATCTTTATCTCCTAGGGAGGGAGGGAGGGAGGGGGAGAGAGAGAGAGAGAGAGAGAGAGAGAAAATAATTGAATACATAAGTAAGTCAGTCTTTGGCCATTAAACCCTCTAAGTTACCAAAGTGATGTTTTGTTTGATTATTTCTCACCAGAAGCTCATTAATACAAGCAGAGGAACTCTATTGCAAGTAGAGATTGACTAATGTGGGAATGGTAGGTCAATGATGCAGATATCGGATATTTTTTCTATTCTTTTTTATGTACACATCTGCCAATACAAATACTGATGCAGATCCATAAACGTAGGCAGAGGGTATGCACTGATATCAGCTTCCCACTACAATACACTTGTTCAGTTGGACTGAGCCTCAAAACATTCTGCAACAAAGCTGCGTTTATTAGGGGAAACAGCAAAACCACGAATGAAACACACAATTACCTGCTTAAATTAAGGGCAGTTGGACTCTTGTGGTCAATGTGATCTTAAAATGATTCTGTTCCATAATGGATTGAAACAAATTACTACTTTGACTGTTGAATAAACTACTGACTACTGAAATTGTTCAATTACCAAATTTCTAATGAGCTTGCCTGCTAATGCTAAAGATAAATTGAACTCCAGTAGTTTTTTGTCAAATTTTAAAACCAAGCAAATTAGTAGCAATAAAATAGACGATCACTAAAGCAGTTTTCCCTTAATCAAGTAAATAAAAACAACTATCTAAATTAAAACTTTACATTTAAATAGTGCATTTTGAGCTTTGTGCATTCTGCTTTCTGTCCACACTCTGTTGCAACAAAATTCTTCAGAGGTCTTTACTGAAATGGAGGACAGTCAGCATATCCACATGCTTTTGTGTTTAAAAAAAAAAAAAAAAGGCTCTCTCTGGGAGTGGACGTTGCAGTGGTGCTAAGAAAAGAAGCTTCCAGTGCACTTTTGTTAACTCTCCAGTACACGTGTCCAGTACACTATTTTAGTTGCCAACCAATTTAGTTGTCGATTTTAGTCGAATAACTTGGTTAATCTTACTTTTTATATAAGACTACTTCCTCATCTACTGTCATGTGACTAACTGTCTAAACTTGCTTTGTGAATTTCCCCCTTATTTAGAAAAAGTGTGTTTGTTTCAGCCAACACTGTCTAACCATCTATCCCTTTGTTTGTAGAACATAAAGCTCATCATCATGGATATAAAAATAACGCTTCCAGATTTCAGATGTTTTTGTGAATTGCAGCGATATGCAAGTCAAGTGAGCTCCCTATTTACCAGCTGCTTGTTTGAAACTTAAATGGTACAGCAGTTACATTCTGGCACCACCGCTGGAAGAAAATACGAACAATAAAGCAAATAGGAAGCAATACACAACATTTACTGATACTTATAGTAAATGTAAAAGTGATTGATCAACCAACTATGCGAATATGTAAATATACCATTTACAGAGTATGACAAGCCAGCTATAACTTTAGACTTCAGATTAATTAAATTTAGGCAAAGCAGGAGGTGCATCCAATATTGGTCTAAAAGCATCCTACCATGCCATAACTTAAAGCCACACTGTACTGCTCTACATGCCAACGTGTCTATTGAGCAACCCCAGTCAGCTGCTAATCAGGTGGGAGCGTTACTACAAGCTTAAGTGCATTCACAGCGGTGAAAATTAAATAAATAATAATAATAAAACCCTTTTCTCCTGAGTCACGCCCACACTCGTTTGGAAGTCACACTTCGGTAGCACTTAATTTCGCACCAACTGCTTTGAGCAAGTTTTCTCAGTGTGTGACAACATGAAAATGGAACACTCAAGAAAGGGGAGGAAGACCTCATGAGGAGTTCACGTTCAAAAAAGCCAAATGTACAAAAGCACCTACTGCAGGCATCAAACTCCAGGTACTAGATGCCTACAAGTTAAAACTGGGGTCATACAGGAATGAAGGAGTTGAAAAATAAAGGCTTAAAACAGTGTATAGAAATAAAAAAAATAGCAGATACTCCTTCAATCTTTTTTGTGCAAACTGCTGAAATGCAAATGCTGTATAAGCAAGACATTCATAACACATCAAACTCCAAATCAAATACTGACCAAAAAAAAAAAAAAAAAAACCACATTGAACCTCCTCCTACACTCCTATATAATAATTGTATGTCTCTTACATGAAGAATGATCATCTAGGGTCATTTCTGTCATTCCTTTCACATGAAGTGACCTAAGCAAAAGCTTTTTGTTAAAATACACTCAGAATTCAAAATAAAATGATAATGCCAGGAAAACACTGAAATACTGAACAGAAAACACCACCTGGTTATTATTCTGGTAGTTACATTTGATTCTGGTCACTGAAAATGACCAATATGAAGCTTACTCATTACGTTTGACCTGGTATCCCACTTTTGGCAGACTTACTGAAATAATGAATACAGTCACAGAAGCTCACGGAAGCTCATCATTAAGCTCCAGCTGGGACATGGCTGCTCCTAAAGCAGAATTACTCTTTAGACAGCTCCAGTTTTGTATTTACAGCAAGTCTCCATCATCCTAAATGTAACTGAGTGGGGCAAATTGAGCTCTTTAGGCAGCATACCCCACAGTACACAAACCCTCTCTTCACTAAAAAGGCCCTTCAGAAATGGGCTACAATTTATAATAACAGCATTTGATAGCTCCTCAAATCCCTTCTTCCTAAAAGAAAAAAGAAGGCATGAACGTTTTACTTCAATTTAAATGAACAGCCCAAACCCTAGCCTCTGGAAGCACCAGCTACTCAATATTTTGTTGCAATTTTCACTTGTCGCCCTTTTTCTCACTGATTTTCACACCCTCACTCCAAGAGCAGCTCAACTGGAACTGCGCAAATTAGGCATCAGGCTCTATCCCGCATTTCATTACTGAGACAATTTGTAAATTTGCTTAAAGCAGAAATACATTTTCAACATTTTCATATCACTAACATTTAACAAAATGAGTCAGTGTTTAATGGCGGCATTTTACCAGTCAGTGCAATTTAGCAGGCTTAAACTGACTAAACCAAGTACTAGAGCCCAGAAGATGAAGTTTCTGCATAATTACTGTAGGCTGAAAACTTGAATTTTCAAACCACACTATCACACTCTTGCTGCCAGCCTATAACACTGATTTCATCATACAACCACCCCCTCCAAAAAAACTACTAGTTATGATAAGCATGAACAATACTTGGCAAGCAATAACATTTACATGTCAATTTACACACGTCAAGTACTTGAAGAACGCACAGAGGTAACACAAGGTGAGTGGGAATATTACAGGAATGATATTCCCATTTTACACTCAGCTTTGCCTACTGGGTGAGGCAAAAATGAAGCAAGCAATTTAGTGTGTGACTCAAGACTGCAGACATCATGAACCTATGAATAACAAAATCGGTTTGAGAAACAAAAAACGTCCATTCAACAGTTCTGATACTGGTCAACAACGACTTTTTTTTGTTGTTCTGTGTCGACTTCAGCTGGTCACTCACTTTTTAACTTTAAATCCCCAGTTGTTTTTTGGTCCTGTGTGATTATCACTTTAGCAGCTTCACATGGCATATGTATGTGGCATTTTTGACCATGACCTAAAACAGCTATAATAGAAAACAGATGTCAGTGTCCTCCATGCATTTGGACTTTTGATCATAAATTATGACGGGCTATTTCATAGTTACAAGTACAAGGAGCAATGAACTGATTCACAAAGAGTAAAATTCCATAGTCTGTGTGTTTGGATTGTTTTGTTTTTTTATCTATACGAAAGCAACTCTTGAACATGACAGTTTACAAAATCGACTGTTTTATTATATTAGGCAGACATACTTCGTAAAACAAGAAGATCAGATCTGCCCGGCACAACAAGCTCACTGAAAACAAGAGTGCAACAAAACATAAAAACACTGATGAAATCTGCAGACACAGATTTTTTTTTAAATATTTTGCAAGTTAACATTATTTGTGATTACAATAGTAGTCCAAAAACAAACACAAAATAGCATCTCCTTTTTACACTTTTCAACATCATTTGAGCACAGCAGGTGGCTTTGTGTTAGAATGTCACCAACAAAAATGCTTCATATCTACTTGCAATACAATCTTTTTACATCAACATTAAAAAGAACTGTACTGGTGGTCATAGGGCTGAACAATTTGGAAAGAATATCTAATTGCGATTTTTCTGCAATTCAAATTGCAATTATTTTCTGGGAACTGAACTCCAGGCCTGTGATTTGGTCAGTAAGAAAAGAGATTCCCTTTTCTCAGTTAGCTGTATTTGTGACGTCAGAGCAAATAGTTGTTTGGCTTCCTCTGATTGGTCTAACTCGTCTACCGGCAGTTTACAAGCTCTGATATCAAGTTAACGGATTTGATGAAATAGCCTATAATTAAAAGTGCAGCTCTTGCAATTTGAATATTGCACTCTTTTAAATTGTGATGTCGATATAAAATCGATTAATCTTTCATCTCTTGGTGGGCAAAATGGTGATATTTTATTGTTATTGTGCTACACTGTGTCAGTGCACCTTTCTCAGCGTATTGTTGAAATCAATACTAAAAGAACACTGACTAACTACGTTTCATTAAAAGGGAGGATAATTAGGCCTACTTAATTGGATTTAGTGCACAGCAGTTTGTAAAAAAAAACAGAATAAAAATCACTGTAGTTTTAGGTTTAGGATTATTGCAGCAGTTTAGGCACTTGTTTTAACATGTATCATGTTCTAACACGGATTGAAAAAATGTCTTGATGTGAAAAAATCTCACCTATCCCTTAAACAATGGTTTTCCTCTTTCTATTTCAGAGACAGCTTCTGTTTTGTTTTGGACAGAGACAATATAAAAATATTGTTATATTTAACACGGGTAACTGCTAGCAATTCTGCTTAAGTAAAATAAATCTATTTCATGACTAAAATTTGACTGACCCTAGGGCTGGGTGATAAAATAACAACAATAATTAGTGCAATATAACTTTCCTCGTTAGAAATAACAAGGGTAGGAATAATGTTTGATATAATAGCCCATTTCCAGACTTCTGCTTTCTAGCGGCAACCCTGGCATTTTCCACTGCTATCAACAAAAGTGGCAAAACTCCATAGTCGCCACCAGAGGGCGCCCCAGAGGGAAAGCTAGGACTAAAATGAGGTTCAAGTGAAGAGATCTCCTGCGAACAAATGTGAGTGACAAGATATCCTAACAAACTTTAGTAGAACTGAAATACCGCAATAATGATATCGACTGATCTGAAAATATTTATCGTGATGGCTTTTTTGCTCATATCGCTCAACTGATCCCCAAAAAATGCTGACAATTCACAATCTGTGAATCACAAATCTACATATACATCTAAAATACACATACACTGCTTATTTATCAGCATAGTGATCACCACTAGGTTGTAAAGAGCAAGAAAAATGCAATGTAACTGTGACTGGGGTGTTTGGGTGGTAGATTTGATATTTTATCATATCACCGAATTCTTCCCTTCTCAAAAAGGTGGATACTGCTGGCTTTACTGGAACTCACATAGTGTACATTTTCGTTAAAGAGGAAGCGAGCTACTACAGGACTATTTTACTAAGGATAACAGTAAAATCTGAAGCAATACTTCTATAATTGGCACGCTTTAATGTGTCAGTGTGCTGGACATGTAGTGCAAGCTAAGGGTTTCAGTTCTCACTTTGAAATGTTTCTGCCCATAGCAGAGGAGAGAAACATACACATACATGTATATATATATGTATATACGGTATACACACACGTCTGGTAACACTGACTATTAGCAAATGCCTACACAAGCTTCTTGGAACTTCTGAAAATGTTTGCCAAACACCTTGCAAAACAAAAGCCTGCCAATGCTCCCATTTGATGCGTGCACAGTCGAGAACACCACATAAAATCAGCAGCCATCCAGCATAGATTAAAGTCACAGTTGATACATATACTACTTGTGCTTCAGCAAAGACTCCAAGGAATTAAAATATACAGACTCTGAGATGAGTCCAAAATGACACTCAGGATTGGTGCAATGTTCATTTCAGGCACTGTATAAAACTGAGGCAATGCAGCAGAAGCTCAACTGAGGAAAAACACACCGTATTCAGACACATAGTCCATGTTCCACAGACGAACCCAAACGGAAACTAACTGCTGCCAAAAATCAGTAGAAAAGCGAATTCCATTCACTTGTATTTAATAAACTCAATGCCAGCATCAATTTTAAAACAGAAATCATTCAGCCATAAATTTAACAGAAATTAAGTTGTGATCATCACAACACTAGTTCTCTGAGCGCACACTACGTCATGGACGTTGTCTTTCAAATGTAGGGGAGAAAGGCAAGAGCACACTGATCTGAGATCAGGTGATTTCCACTAGGCTGTAAATGATATATAAAGCTGCCATGTTCCATTAATGTCGACGTGACCCAGTAAAACCACACCGTCTGTCTCCCTGTTCAAAAGGCTTTGATTATTATCAGGAGAAACCTAAATGCTTTAAAATACTTTATAAACCCTATCATTAAGGTTTTGTGGCCACTCATGATACATTACAGCTTCTATTTTACCAAATTTGACATAAACAAGCACAATTTAAGAACACTGAACATTGACATTTAAGAACAAGACACAATTTAAGTGCCTCAATAGCCATTCTTTCTTCCAGAATTAGTTCATTTGTTATCAGGCATATAACCATGTACTTTTCTGAAGGCATTATTTTACTTTCACTAAAAACAAACAAGTTGTAATTTTATTTTTAGGTATACAACTTATCTGGGACTAGAGCAAAAGGTTTTTCTAGGGTTTTTTAATTGAATTTCAGATTTTTTTAACGCTGGAAGGACAAAACAAATAAATAAATAAATAAATAAACCTCCAACCATGGTGACTGCCCATCATGAAAGATGGAAAGATTTTTTATCTCCCTGAGGACTGAGATGGGCGTGAGTAAGCGCGCATATGATACATGATCGTACTTCCCCCCCCCCTCCTCTACCCAGAGAGTGAAGTAAGAGGTTATTCGTCAGTGCCACTTACAGGAGCTGCTCATACAAAGAGAATGCTTCCACTTCACATTCCCAATGACTGACACACACATGCACTGGAGGAAGGCAAGCTCGCTCATTTTATTACATGGGGCTTTTATCCCAGGGCTATGATTAGCCATCACTAGCCAACAGTTTATAAGGACACAAAGATGTCCGAGCAGTAAAGAAAGAGTGGAGGACTAGCTATGCTGCATATCTGTAGTTGTAGTGCCACATTTATACCTGCTAATTAAACAATTTAAATGCTTGCTTTTTTGGGCTGGGCAATCCAGATATAATAATGATAATAATTTACAATGATCAAACATAATAAACTCTTCTCTTTAAGCAACACTGTGGAAGGCCTTTCTAAATACGTACATTTATTTATTAACTGAGTTAAAGTCTGAAAACTCTGCAGCAGTTAGCAAATTCATGAATTTGAAACAGGTAGCTTAAGAACATTCATCATTAAGCACTATGGACAAGGGAGTACATTTGACATCCTATTGGGCAGCATTCGGTAATCTGAATGACCCCACTTTACTAGCAGTAACTGTGTGCTACCAGCATCTAATATATCTGATGTACTTGTGTTGATGCCAATACCAAATGTAAACGTTTATGAAATGCACCACAAAGAAGAAGTATTTGTTTGTTAAAGGTTTGTTTCTGTTGAGCTGTAAATGCAGATAAATAATTTTTTAAATAAGACACTGTAGCGCAGAAGCCCTGCACCATCTAATCGTTCTGCTCTTCAAGAGTACAATAAACGTGTCATCAAATACTGCTTTGAAATATCGACCAAATGCAATCGTCTGTCTGATGCTATTACTTTAATCAAATATCTTCTAATACTGTTATGATCCTGGTATCACTGTTCCTATAAAGCAGCTATTACAGCACTGTCATTCTGGTCCTATTAAAACATCTTTAACGAAATAAATAACTCATCAATGGATTCATTTCAGATATAAAACTAAACAAACTAAAAAATTACAGTTAAAATAACTTGGAAAACAACCTAAATTAAAGTTAACAGTAATACTTTAATTTGGATATTTTGTATTCTTCTGCCTAAAGTCAAAGACATGTAAAGCTATTTAAGGTTTCACAGGTAGCAGTTCAAGTTTCTGTATCATGTATAGCTCAGTCACACAGTCTTAAAAAGCATTGTTGTTTTGTACAAGGACTATTTTGCAACATTTGGTATTTTTGTGAGCAGAGCCAAACTGTGTGTCAAGTATTTAGCAGAATTAAGACATTAACATGAAATGCTGCAGTGGTAAAGGGAAGCCTAAGCAGAATGTTGTAATCGCCATTATAATTGGAACTAAAGTAACTGGAAATGTTATTAAAATAATATAGTCTTCAGAGAATCTCCACTGTTTAACCTGCCATGCGGCAGAGTGCCAGAGAATTTGCCACTAGGTCATCCCTCCGAAAAACATATATAAATAACTAAAAATAAGGTCACTGTGACAGTTCACATTGGGCTTTAATTGACATAACTCCGCAACAACAATTTTCGATAACATGCAACACATTGAGTGAGGCTTTTTCATCTTTTGAGAAGGGTCAGGGGTTACTGACCAGTGTTTCATCCGCTCACACATCAAAGCCTTTCAGTTCTTCCCATACACTGACTCACACGCACATCAGCATCAAGGGTACAGAGGTACACAATGACCATACATGGACACCCTTGGACACAACGTTGAGTCACGCACACCTGTGGTCTCCAGCGTTTGTAGAGGAAGCACGTGTACACATACAAATACAGCACAAGGTCTGGAATTCATAAACTGCCACAGGCTGGTACAATGTATTATTCTATGCTTATTCTTATGGATGACTGTTTGCGGCAAATATTTAATTTCAATTCAATTAAAAAGACAGTGCAATACAGAAAATACACTCATCGTGAAAAAAATAGCCGCACAAATAGTTGTGGGGTTGTGACACCTAAAATGGGAGAGAACTGTTGTGCAATTGCTCTAATAAATTAAGCCAGAATTTTTTCTGCAGACCTTTTTTCTGCAAATTGATCTTTTGAGGCTTCTTATCTTCTTATCCACCAGCTTCTTGTTTGAATTTTCATGCTGCACCTTAATTAGTGCAGCAGTTACATTCTGGCACCCCAGGTCAGACTGTAACTGCTGCACCTTAGGATTTCAGCATCACATGGATCCACTGCAATCTGCAGAAACAACTGGAAGCAAATCAATGCACCAAAAGCTGGATTTGCAGTTGGCATTTTGTGTCAAGCTTGTTGGATTTAGGGGTAAAACATACCTCTGGTTATATACTGTATTAACTACTCACATATGAAATATATAGCATCTTCATTTCCATTTAGCCTGTGTCTGTGTAATTGTGAAGTGTATAACAATATAAAAAAAATCCATGACTTTGTACCTCGAGTTCTACAAACAAAGGCTTGGTTAGAGAGTATTAGCTTGCCAAAACGACCATAGATCTCCTTTATAAGGGGAACTCTGCACAGCAAGTTTAGACAGTAGGACAGATGTGGAAGTTCAAATTAAAAGAGAGAAACATTAAAGACCAGAATTCCGACTCAGTCCAAAGGAGGGGGGTGTATTCTGTCAGCAATGCATTCCCCACTATAACAACACCAAGTCCTATTAAAAATGTATTCAATAATATGCACTTCATCTTACAACAGTTATAGACACAAGCTACGTTATCTTCGATTAGGCAATGCAATTTCAGACTTTGTTTTAAAAACTGCTCAAGTTTGGTTTCTGTGTATGTAATGGAGCAGATAGGGTCCGGGACAAAGAGCACTGAAGCTTCCGCTCAGACCAAAGCCATGTGACGGGTCAGAGTACACACATCCACACGCTTAAAGCCACACATTTACCCTGACGCATGCTCACGATCAGCTGAGAGTGCTTTTACATCCCTGGAATACTATTTTAAACAAGTCATTTACACCTGCTTTTATAGTTCCCGCTCTGTTTTGCTGTTACTGGGACTAAGACCAAATCACATTTAGAAGCTGTCACGCTTAAGTCGGTGTACATGTTGCACGCATTCAACTTTAACACCAGTCCAGAGGTCGAATAAAGGTGGCTTAAAAGACAAGATTATAGATGTACAAATCAAACCCTTAAACCCATAAAAAGGCTTAAATTTAATAGCCCTTGTCATTCATTCATTCATATATATATGTCCTGTAGCTTCTTACATAATGTAAAAACACTTGGCAAATGTTTATCCAAACATAAGCTGAGACTTGACTTTTTAAACGTAGATTCACGGCTAAACAACATTTGGGAAGTCATGTATATTCATGTATATCATGTATAACATGTATGTTCCTTTAAAAAGCTTTACTGTCAACGTGTCAATATATAAAAGCCACTGGACAGCTACGCCATGACAAAAACACTGTCCAAGACACTGTCCACTTTTCACTGTAACTCAGTGACCAGGTACCAGGTAATGACAACATGTCACCAAGAAAACATACAACCATGCAGTAAAAAGACTAAGTACCAGATAATAACCAGATTACAGAGAGAGCACAATGAATTAATAGAATCCAAACGACAGTGGGATCTCTCTAAAGGATTTTACTTAAGAGACTCGAGAGAACTAAGGATAAAAACTACATGTCATAGTTCTGTTCAACCTGTACGACATGAAGAACAAACAAGACTTACCTCTAATGGATATATACACAGGTGAAGATAGCATAAGGAGCTATTAACAAAGTCCTTCCAATTAAATTTCAGATATTCCAGAGAGAGAGAGACAGAGGGATAAATGGTCTATCCCCGACACACGAGCACTTAAAATCTAACTAGCTCAACATGTCTGAACTCACAGCAGCTACGAAGCGGAAGATGACCCGAGTATCAGGCGTCACACACCTCTGCCTAGGCCACACCCAGCTCAAAGAATGGCTGCTGCTTCAGGCCTGGGCGCTGCTACATGACTCACCTAATGACTGGAGGGTTAAAGAGTGATGAGAGACTGAAAGAGAGAACATCTGTCCCATTCATCGATCTTCTACAGAACTAGAAAGTCTAGTAAATGTTGATCGCATCCTCTCTCTAACAAACAGACAGAGAAAGACGCAAGTGGGCGCAATACACTTTCTACATTTCCTAATATCAGAGCTTATAATACTCTCATTTAACTGAACATCTTCCTCCTTCTGTGTACACTTCACTCCTCTATCACTACTAGATATGAAAGAGCAGCTACTGATCTGCAGCAGATTTCAGAAACTGAACTATTAATATGTATAAATGGTACTTTTGAAAATGTCATGTCTAAAGATGCAACAATATACATGATCTTTAAATACAGACCAATACCAAGTATCGTTAATAACTCTATCTAACCTAACTAGCCAATAAGTTCTGATATTTGTACAAGGACCTTTTTTTTATTTTGGTACAATCCATCTTCTGTATTACAATTTAAACACACTCAACTTGTCAGATTTGCATTTATCTGTTAGATTCTATACATTAGATGTTTCAGAAAAACATCTGGTTTATTTACTATATATGTTTTGTATTTACAACAACAGAACTAAACAACATACAGATAAGCCTGTGGTGCGTGCGTGCAAGCTTTTCTGGCTCAACAAAAAAAATGGAGGAAAAAAAGTGCTAAATGATGTTTCACATCTGAATTTTACAACAAGTGCCTCATACATGCATCAGATTTACTTTTATCTCTGAGCATAAGACTGCCAGAGTTTAGTACATATTACTGTTCTTCATGCTATCAGTGTCACAGCTAAAGCTGTGAAACACAGGTGGAATTATTGATTTAGTCAGACATTGAACACTGCTTCAAACCAGTGAGTTGACTTTCATTTTGGACATAATGGCTGTTTGCAGTGAAGGAAAAACTGACCGAAGACATTTGTTTCATTATACTTCCATTATTTCAGAAATTAAATTACAGATATTTTTATTTATTCGTTTACAGCTAACATCGTACTTATCTTTAAATAAAAATAGTCACTTAATATGCCTGCCGACAAACGAGAAATAATTATTTCAGCGCAGGTAATATAATAATTAAACTGTTTCAGGTCTACCGTTCTTCTTTTCATCTAAAAATAATTTAAATATTGACTAATTTGGTTTTATTTAGGAGTTCATTATTTGTGAGAGATGAAAGACGAAGGGCCATCCTACTGAAGAAGGCTATAAGCGCTAATTTTTAGCATAAATACGTGCTTGCTGCCGGGCGCTATATTCTGTAATTAAATCAGGCTTAAATTCAGATCGTTCATCATATGCCACGTCTCTTTTAGTTCAAAAATATGTTCCTGTGACTCTGCTGACTTTCTAAATGAGGACATCAGATCTGAAACGTAGGCAAATTGATTTACTGATTGCTAGGTAATGTATATGGAGAAAAAACATGAACGAACAGTCGAATCGTCGGCCAGGATGGGCGAATCCGATTTGACTGACAAAATTCTGAGTCGGGTACAGCCCTAATACACTCCTACGTTAGGAGGCGAAATCAAGCCTTAAGGCTATCATTATGTCTACAGTCCTGTTTTTTTTTTTTTTTTACACTCCTTCAGTAAAAGTCTGGACTAACATTAACTCAGATTGTAAGCGATGACACAGCAGATGAGTGATCACTGAAAGAAGCCTGGCTCAGCCATTCAGGTAAGGGATTCCTGTTAACATTTGTCCCCCAACAAAATACAGCAGTTACAGATTTCTTTCCAAGAGCATTTTTACTGCTCGTCACCCCCACTGCACATATGTACTGGCACACATGCATGTGCAGGTCAGAAATTGGTTTGATGTATTGGTCATAGGTATCAGGATCCTCATTGCAGACATCGATACCAAGTTTAAGTGTATTAGTCGTATCCTTACGGTTAGGTTTACCAGTTAATGGGTAATCATTGATGATTGGTTAAAAACGAAAATTGCCAAAATTGGCAGCCCCATAATTAGTAAACGTTGCAGGGAGACTGCAACAGTAGGCTGTACACGATTATACAGAGGGAATGATTAAACTTGAGTCAGTTTGATTACCACTGGCCTTTTACATGCAGTTTATGTTTAAACCTGTTAAGAGCATAGTGCCCACATAGGCTGGTGTGGGAAAGGTTCCTTTAAAGTGTGTTTCCAATTTTCAAATTGTACATCAATCAAGTCTTATGAAAGAACAACCAGTTTCTTTTGAACATCGGTCTGTTCTTCTCACATACTTTCGAAGACACACTGATGTCAAAAATGAACTCTATTACTGCATAAAACACAAAATTCAACAATAAACATCAATCCATTTACTCACTTTATCAGTAACTTTGGACTAAGACTGGGCACCACTGACCAAAAATCATATCTTATATTAATCCATACATGATATATATATCTCTCAGTAATTTCCACAAAGAGGACTAAACGTTTAGTTGTCATTATACCGCCGAGCCTATTTTATTCCTCATCTTCCTACTATTGCATGCATACGTGGTAACGTATAAGATTCAGTCTGTCCAATCCCAAGCTTGTTGCTAAGTCATTTTGCTCCCAGATTACCAATAACAGCCACTGTCCCGCTAAGTGGGCGAGCCACTTGAGGGCTTCACTTTGAAATGCTGTACACATGTTCTCTCTCAAGTTCAGAAAAAGCCTGCACTAAAGTCCAGACATCTGAAGATTGTGGCCCATACTGGACACTGAAATGTATAAATCATCATCAATAATGCTAAAGACTAGCGCTAATAATGGTATGATATCAAAGATGCCACAAAAAGGTCAACTGCTTCTCTAGGACAGAAAGCCCCCAAGTAACAATGAGTGAGTTTCTTACTGCTCAGTTAGGTGGTGATTTTGTTGTACCACACAAGGTACAGGAGTTAACGGTAGTTTCTTTTTTTCTACAAACTCTGGCTGTCTTTCTAAGCAGACCTCAAGGAGGTCGCTGATCTGCTGACGACCTTAGCTGGCCGGAGCTGAATGCTGTGTCAGGACAAGCTGACCGAGCCACTGTGAAAATCACTGGGATTTCCGCATTAGGCCAAACCGCAGGTCTCCTCTGCACTACCTGTCTGTCAAAACCGCACAGCACAGCAACGCTCAGTGTCTTCTAGAAGCGCAGATTAGGGGTAGTCTGATGACTTTAACATACGACAGTACCAGGTTCAGTATAAATGCAATTTTGCTCGCTATAGGTAAGGACTAGTACTCAATCTGTTTGAGTACTGTGATTCGGAACAATATTGTGCTATCCTGTCATGTTCTCAAAAAGGATTTTCTTAAACTTGCCATGGCAAACTTCTAACATAATAAGGCTGAGAAACTGCAATCTCTAGAATTTACAGTAACTTTAAAAGGCAAGTTTGAGCATGGCTAAATGTATAGCATACAAGGGTATGCAAATTAAGGTGAAGCAACAGTAGGATGGTAATGATGGCATGACATCTACTAAAGGACGGTAGGAATGCATGATATAATTATGTATTTCTTGTAAATGATGTATATGCGACTACTTCAAACTCAGAAGCTCAACTGCTACTAAAGGTATTTGGGGAAAACACTTTAGATTTATGGTGGGTCAAATTCCTAATAGAAACCTGACCTGATCTTTTTTTTTTACCTGAATTAGGAGCAATAAATTCAAACACCAGCACTTGTACTGAAAATCTCTCACCAATACTCAAACTCCCCTTCCATCCAAGAACCAAGACCCAGGCAAAGCTGCGCGAATCCCTCCATATCACATATATGCGCACCTTCATTCAGCATTTGGCTCTTAAAAACGAAAATCAAATAGATACCATGTTCTCTCATCGGTGTGCCTCCTCTCATCTGCCAAGTATGTTACTAATAGGGCACTAGGAAGGGATCAGGGGAAGGCCCATTTGGGACAGAGCCCAGAGTAAGCTCTATGATCTGCCTTTCCTAGAATGCGTGATGAGTGATGGGCATCATTAGGGCAGGAAGTGACTGATCCAACAGGGCCAAGTCATAGGAGAGAGCTATAGGCTGAAGACCCATTACACAGCACACACAGCCAAGCACAGATCTTGTCTAAAACTATTCAGACATGCTTTCTATCTACTTCAGCTAGGTGGGCCTATCAATTTAGACATGCACACAGATCTTGAATGATCTTCGTAGAAATGCGCTGCCAATGGGGTGGGACACTTTGTATTAGCTACATGGTCTAAGGTCACTGTGACCAGTACAAAGCACAGGCTAGAAGGGTATAAAAGACCCCCGCATTGGGCTGTGGAGCAGTGGAACTGTATTTTCTGGAGTAATGGAGCTCCATTCAATACCTGGGATGGAGTGACTTTTGTGATCCTGAACTGATCATCAAGCATCAATACCTGACCTCACTAATGCAGACAGCAATGTTTCAACACCTAGTGTAAAGCCTTCCCAGAAGAATCGAGGCCGTCACTGCAGGTAACAGGGGGGCAAATTCCCTACTAATACCCTTGAAGAAACATTGGACAAGCAGGTATCTATAAACCTTTGGACATGGATTAAAAAAAAGACACGTCCAAGGTCAATAAAAATGTAGCTTACACCCTACTTACACTTTCTCCACGCACGCTCCAAAATGTAAAAATCAATGATTTTTACATCCCCTAATCCACATTAAGGCTGCAGTTATGCTGTAGTGTGGCAGAGTGCATCACTGCACAGCTCTAATACTGGATACCTGCCAGGGGCACAAGCCATAGCTCCCTGGGCAGTTCACACAGTCCTCTGCATGCATGTATTACCAGTTAGCTTACCTCAACCAATTTTTTGCCCTAACATAACGAAGCGAGACCATAAAACTGATCCCAGAGGCTCCTGCTGCCAGCGCTGCTGTCAGATGGTCCATCAAGTTGTCTGTTAAGACAGCGCTGGATGAAGCACAATACACATCAAATATGACTACAGGGAAAAGGTCGCTCAGCCTGTGAATGTAGGTGTACATCAGTGTTGACAGATCACCTGGTAGAAAGCGTTATGCCGTTTTAAGCCTTTTAAATCACTACTGCTCAAAGACCGAGCTCCTATATTCTCTCCAGAATCAGGATTTTGGTCAGAGTACCTCTAAAAGCTATGTCCAGTCAAGCATATGTACTTACGGCTGACTTTCATGTTGCCAAAAGCTGAAGGCTGCGGCACAGGCTTGCAGCTTTCCGCAAAGGAGGTGGTTCTTGGCCGGCCCGACATTTCTCCGCTTTTTCTCCTGGGTTTCTCCACCGAGAGCACCAGCCGCTCGTTTTCTTTTCCAAACGATTTACCCCTTTTAACTGCTTCGACAACACACACTTTCTTATCGCAGAAGGTGAAAAAATCCGCTGTCAACTCCACGCTGTCCTTGTTCGCAATTCTGTGCTGGTCAGCTAAATTTCCTCAACTCGGTCTTTACAGTCAGCGCGACAAATCTGTGCCCTCATGAAAACGGTTCAAGTCACTTTAAATAACTCGCTTAACTAGAATTAGATATTCAGCGAGTACAAAACCGGGATATGAACTGGCAAAAACAGACATTAAAAGAAACCAATCACTGGTCTTGTCTAAGAAAAAAACGTCTTGAGAGCATTAGCCTGCTAGCTAACTCTTCTTAGCGGCAAGCAACTGAAGCGATTAAGCTAAGCTAGTTAGCTAGCTAGCGATAGGCTCGTAAAATGAGATTTAACGGTGCATACAGCTAAATGTTAGAGGAAATATGACGGTGGCCTCCTTTTAGAGCTTATACGGACAGATTTTAACGTTCAGCCTGCGCTAAGGTAACTTGGCTAGCTAATCTTCTTCAAATTAAGCTAGCTGCTTTCGCTGAACCTGAGAGGCTCCACGCTCCGACCGCTGGCCATGGCGGCTACCTTATTCAGCTTCGCCCAACATTCAAAACGGATAAAACGGGGGGGAAACGCCCGCCGTGGGATAAAACTGTTCGGGAAAGGTTCACAGCTTCGACCAGCCCATAAACAAAAAATGCGGTGAATGATAAATTCCCCGTGTAGCCCAAACTAGTTCCTCCGGGAGTCTTCGAGTCGGCCAGGCCAGCCGCTGTTCAACTGTACTGCGCTGTAGCGACCTACCGAATCACTAAAGAACCGATTCCTTTGAATTGGTTCTTGAAAAAAAAATCAGTTGTAGTGATTCAAAAGGTCGGTTGAATTTATATAGAAATATTTACAGAAATATGTCATTTTTTAAACGATATGCAAATAGTCATAACAATTACAAGACACATCACTACAAGACATATCAATACTACACTGAGGAAGCAGCAAAACATTCCACATAAACACCACATAAGATACAATCAAAATAAACAAAATAAATAAATGACAAATAATAGAGTAAATAAGAGAGTATATAAATAAAAACGACAAAAATATTCCAATTTTGGTCAAGAGATTCAAATGGATTCAAAACACATTGTGAAGCTCTATATGAGGAATATATTGTTCTTTTTATCGTTCATCATTTTGAGGGATGAAATCTAATGTTGCATTTTTATTTCCAACACTGACATTTTTGGAACTTGAATTTGAAAATCAGTTTGCACCAAAAATATATAAACACATAAAAATAACGCGACCTACGTCTGACTTTTATGTTGCTGAATCCCGAAAATTACATATAAAATTATAAAATTACAACATATACAATATAACCCCTTCTGTCAGTCTCCTTGTAATATTTGAGCAATATCCATTCACATTTTAATCTAATAAAGCTACAACATTAGGAGTCTCTTTGAATTCGCTTTCTTGTTATCCCTATAATTATTGTCTCTCTCTGTGTTCAGTGAGAACCTAATCTTACTGTAAATGGGGGAGGTGAGGAGTTACATTTTACTTGGGAATCCGCTACTGAAATCAGAAATTTCGAAAGAATCAGAATCGGTTCCTTGATCGAATTGTACTGTCAGTATGAACTCGACTGCACTGCTCAGGTTTTTTTTAGATACGAAAAAAGAGTAGTGTCGTTTGCGTAAGCGGGCGCACTCTGCGTTAATGAAACGCATCTCTGCGTAAACGAACGCTTACGGGAATAGGGCGTTGTGCACGCGTATTGTGACGTGTGGTTGGGCGAACCAATGAGAAACTGAATCTTCAGGAAATGGGCGGAGACACCGCGGCATCCAATGAGGACGGAGTTGTGACGCAAGAAATTAAAGCGCGACCCCCAGTGGTGAGGCAACGTTACTTCAACTGGATTTTTTTATTATTTACTCCTCAAAATCACAAATTACATAATACAAAAACAGCAAAGGGACAGCAGAAAAAGAAACGAAAAAAAGAGAAAAATGTTAATAATAAAAAACAGCATTCCCAACTTTTTAAGAAGTAGAAAAGTCCTGGGGGACTTTTTTATATTCGTTATATTTTGCTATAATATAATATATTAGGCAGGAAATCACATACCAGTTTTTTTGTCACCTGGAGCTGTTAACGGTTCACAAGTAACACATACTGTACATAATGTTTCACCCAGAGACGGGTTTCAACAATGTCATATCAAAATATTTACAGACAATATTTTTTGGTGAATAAACACTGTTATGGGTTCCATATAATAATAAAAACATAACCGAATAAATAAATACCATTTAAAAACAAGCGGAAATTGACCTCCGACCTCAACCAATAAAATCGCGAGCATTCGACGTCCCTTCTATTTGACGCTACGTCCTCACGTACACTCGCATTTCCGCTTCTGCTAAGTCAGTCCGATTCAGTTCACCGAACCGATTCTATCAAACGGACTGGTTCAATGAATCGAACATCCTATTCAACAATTCCTCGTCTCCTAAGTAAATTTCGAGGCTGCTTTACTGAATGTTGTTGTTCTGCTGTCCTTAATTTTGGCTGATATGTAGACCACGGCCTCACTGCATACATCAGCAGATCTGACTAGAATGGGAAAGAAGGTGTACATATTAAATGACACCAGTCGGTGCAAATAACGTTACTAATGCAAAGGATGTTCATTTTCATGACCATATTTACTAGATTTTACATAAAACAACACGATTTTTATCATCAATCCTGTCGGGACTTGGTTACTGATGAAAAAGAAAAAAATAGACATTAGCGCATAATATTGGACAGTGAATCGGTTCGACTGAATCATTGTAAAGAACCGATTCAAAAGAAACGATTCGTTCACGAGCACTCGACGTAGTAGTTTCCGCGCCCGGGGAGAAAATGGCGGCCGTGCAGGACGGAGGGAGCGAGCTGGAGAGCGAGAAGGAGCCACAGCCTGAGCTCCTGAGCGATGGCTCCTCGGCACCAGCCCCAGCACCGGCCCCTAAGCCGGAGGAGCAGCAAACATTGCTGGCCGTGCTGCAATTCCTCAAGAGGAACAAGCTGCTCGAGTCTGTGGACGCGCTGCGACGGGAGGCGGGACTGGCGGACGAGCCGGACGAGGGTGCAGGGAGCGAAGCTGCTGGCGGCGGAGGAGCCGGGGCAGGCAGCGCCGACAGCGGGGATGCTAACTCTCTCCTCAGCCGTGTGGCTGGACCCGCCCAGAGCGGAGCAGCCCCAGCGCCGGCTAAAGGTGGGCTTTCTAAACAAAGGAAGGAAGAAAAACTGAAATGTGTTCAGAACAGCAGAATGAAACAGCCGCCCAACAACTGAGCAGCTGACTTTAGCTTCGGGCTCCTAGTGCTGCTCACATGTTGGCACGCTGATGTGTCTATTACAGGCGAAAGCAAAGCATGTAGTGTTACATTTAGTAGGGCAACAGAGAAAACAAATAGAATCGGAGAGGTGAAGAAGAGAGAAACTAACTGTAGTAAACACTAGTAGCGCGCCAGTTCATTCAGGTGAGGTGGATTATGGGTAATGCAGTTCTGCATATTGGCCAGTTTGACAGAGCAGGAGCTGTGTGTTATGCCACACCAGGCATCAGATTCAGCTTGGAAGAGATTTGATAAGTTGGAACAGACCAAATATAACAATAATACTATAACACCGTAAATATACGGTGATAAACCTACAACTATGATGAGTTTATTCAGGGTTTCCCAAATTGCACTATGCTACAATTAAACAGGACTAATTATCCCATATGTATGTCAGTCTTCTTTAAGTACCGACAATATCCACAATATGCCCAGAAAATCGTACTGTGAAATAATGTTTCACCATAACAGTAACATATTGTTGTATTTGCCCTCACCTAGGCCACACAACATTCATTCATTCGCTCAGCTGCTTATCCTTCTTACTCACACCTCAAGACAATGTAGTGTCTTCAACTCACCTGACTGCTTGTCTTTGGACTGTGGGAGGAAACCCACATAGACACAGAGAGAACATGTAAACTCCACACATAATCGGACCAAGCCTGTCTTACTGTGAGGTGATGGCTCTACTCACTGCCCCACCACCACTGCATAATATTCAGGATTGCATTAGTTGTGCATGTTGGCAATTACACCAGTTTTTCAAAGTTCACGCGTAATTCAGTGGGTGGGATATATCCAAAGTTATTTCATTTAATCGTTTTCTGTGAGGTAGCTTCAGAGACATTACACATTCCAGACGTCTGGTTACTATCGCTGCTGCTGGGGACAATTCTGAGTCGGGAAACTTCTCTAGAATTAAGCGTTTTGTAACAAGCTGCTCTGAATGACTTTGTTTACATCTTAACCATTTCATAATGCAGAAATGGGGTAAAAAAAAAAAAGCTGGAGTTCTTAAAGGAAGAGGTGTAGACCTCCCAGTATTTTGCTGGAACTATCAGATATCAAAGAGAAACTGGTAATCAATCAATCAATCAATCAGTCAGTCTATCAACATTTATTTGTATAGCGCTTTTTACAACTCAAAGCAGCTTTACAGGAAAGCAGTTTATAAAAGTTTATAGTATAGTCCATGTATAGACGTAGAGAAGAGAAATCCGGGTCCAAGCCCCCTGTGAGCAAGCGAGAGGAAACAATGGCAAGGAAAAACCTTATAGTAAGGAAGAAACCTTCAAGGGGAGCCCATCCGCCTCTGATCGATCCCGGCTGATAGCATGTGAGAAGTGATGAAACGGTAGAACAAAAATGCTTAAGTACGGACTACCCCCTGACAGTACTGGATCGGACTGTCAAGAAAACTGGAGGCTGTTTTAAGGTAGTACTTGGGAACGTTGGTAACGGCCAACATGAACTGTGAAATGCTGCAGCTCATAAGGTTGAAACAATGTAACCTTTTTTCCCTCTGTCTTGTTTATTGTGTTGTCTGTAGGTGGAGAGGACCAGCCCGACGTGAGCGTCGTTCTTTCAGCGTACAGCCAACAGGGTGACCCGTCTTTGTATCAGACCTACTACAGTGGGTTGAAGAGGTTCATTGAGTCAGTGCTGGATTGTCACAGGGCTGAGCTGTCACAGCTATTTTATCCACTCTTCGTACACATGTACCTGGAGCTGGTCTACAATAGCCATGAAAGCGAAGCCAAGGCTTTTTTTGAGAAGTAAGTCGAATGAGTGTGCTGTTTGGTTTTTGATCCTGTTCCTGAATTGCCCTTGTTATCCATGTTGTAGTCTGTTCCATGATTTACCAGATTCAACTCATCTGCGTGTGAAAAAGCCTTAAAAGCCTAAACAGACAGATACGGCTACATCTTCAGACAGCCAAGTTGCAAAGTTGTCCAAGATGTCCAAAGTTTGCTTTTTATTTATTTATTTTTTTGCACATGGTTTGTGTGTGTAGCTAACAAGCTAACACATTTTTTTCACAAACTTTTTTCTCACAGTTTTCACAAACAGGGTTCATTAATCCCATACAGATTATCTGGTTACACATTCACTGTTTATCTGGTTTCTTTGTATCACACACTTTATATCACACTGTGGTTAAAATTTGGTGGATTATTTATTTATTTTCAAAACAAAACTGTTTTAGATGCTTTTTATTGTGGTATGTTATTCTGGGATGTCCCTTTACATTATCAATGAGAAAATGTCTTTTAAACAACTAAATTAAATCTGAAACGTTTATATTGTGCCTAATGGTAAAAATGAAACCGAATAATATTTAGATAAACCAATAAATTCAGCTTCATCAAATTTCTCAGGTCATTTGTATCATACATGCATCCCTTAAACTCATTTGGAGTTTGGAAAATATTACAGCCGTAAATGCCATCAGTACCAGGTGGCTCATGGTTTGTTGTGTATACAAACCCAGAGACTGTGACGTGTGATGCAGCTGATTGAGTCAGGTAGCTCCTCTGGCAGTACGAGAGGAAATGGAAGCACTTTGATGTCCATGTCCATAGGCTTAGTCTTAATCCAGACTAGAAGCCAGTCTTTTATGCCTCAAACAGAAAGTGGACTACTTCAGATGCAGTGAAGTAGACGGTGAGAGGTGATTGAGGGATTGCTGCGCTGTCACTTTTATTTTGATTTGATTTATTTTATTTTGACATTAAGTAATGTTGCTGAAACATCCTTGGCTCAGCCACTCAGCTAGTGGCTCAGTGTGGTTTTTGCACAGCCTGTATATTGCATTAGGGTCGAGGGTTTTATACAATTAAAATTAGCATTAGAAATATTTTCTTAATATTTTCTGTCTTAAAGGTTGAATGTGACTGTGTTGTCATGTACAAGCAAATGGGTATTTGACTGCTTCTGATAGCTCTAAATCATCTAGAGGGAGGTCTTTGCTGGTAATGTAGGCTTTTATTTAAAAATTGCTGATAATGATAGAAACAGTCTTTCAACTTTAATCTTTGTGACGTATCAGTAGTGACAAAAGTGATGCCGTAGGAAGAACTTCAGCCAGTATACTGCCCATTAGTATATCCCAATATGTCAAGAGTTTTTCTTGATTCACAAAGACAAGAATGACAGGTTTTAGTTTTTCTGATGTCTGATAACTTGGAAGAATAAAAAAGGACCAGGAGTGTCACATAAAAATGTCAACAACTATAAAGTCATTATTTATACATTTAGATTTATTTATTCAACATATGACACACAACATTGTGACATAACATGACAATTTCCGGTAACAGTAATGACAAATATTGTCAAATTGCCGACCTGTACTTCAAGATATCTGCTGCTACTGTTTCTTGTCCTTGCAGCAGAAAGTTGTGGACATTAGATTTGTTTTGCAAGAGTATTCTTCTGAACTCATGGTTGTTCTTCATTCTACTTGCTCTCTTCAGATTCAGTGGGGATCAGGAATGTTACTACCGGGACGACTTGCGGGTGCTCTCGGGCCTGACCAAGAAAGAGCACATGAAGGGCAATGAGACGCTGCTGGACTTCCGCACAAGCAAATTTGTGCTACGCATCTCCCGTGACTCCTACCAGCTGCTAAAGAGGCACCTGCAGGAGCGCCAGAATAACCAGATCTGGAACATCATCCAGGAACATCTCTACATTGACATCTTTGATGGCATGCCACGTAGCAAGAGCCAGATAGACAGCATGTCAGGCAGCCTGGCAGGAGAGGCCAAACGTGAGGCCAATAAGACCAAGGTGAGTGGGAGAAACCTTTTGAAATTGACATTCTGAAGAATTTTACAATGTAGTTGCTGCATCAGTTACACTAGTTTTGAGCTGAGAACAACCATTTTGCTTGACAAAAGCACCAAATCAAACAACCTTTTTGTAATTATTAATTATTGAAAACAATATCTATCAGCGTATTTAAAAAGCTATGAGTGATTTTGATGATAGTACATGATTGTAGTATTTAACTACTTGGCTTTGACGGGTTAATAGCCGGGAAAAGAGTATAAACATTTGAATTGGACTTGGTGTATGTACAATATATGTACAGTGTATATAGCTGGTGCACATTAATGTTATAAGCCTTGTGTGTGTTGTAGGACTTTCTGTTTGCTTTCCATATCTGTGAAACCTTACTTTTAAAAGTGCTTCCTGTAAATCGTTTTGGGGATGTTTGGGACTGAATTGTAATTGCTGTGTCTATACTTACCATAACTGCTGTTTGTGGCATGGATAAAGGTGTTCTACGGGCTGCTGAAGGAACCAGAGATTGAAGTCCCTCTGGATGATGAGGATGAAGAGGCCGAGAATGAAGAGGGCAAACCCAAGAAGAAGAAGCCCAAGAAGGACAGCATGGGCTCGAAAAGCAAGAAACAGGATCCTAATGCACCGCAGCAAAACAGGTAGGCATTAACCCAAAGGTTTCTTAAGGCTTTAAGCCAATGCTTTCGTCAACCAGCGCTGCATCATTGATGATCAGGCTTCTTTGTGTAATAAAGAAACAGTTTGTTTTAAAGTCATCCAGGTCATTTGTAAGCATGAATAGATGAATCCCCTTTACAGTTTTCATTCTCTTTTTCAATGCATAGGATTCCTCTTCCAGAGCTGAAGGACTCTGATAAACTGGATAAAATTATGTACATGAAAGAGGCCACCAAGAGGATCCGGCTAGGTCCAGAAACTCTGCCTTCGATATGCTTCTACACATTCCTTAATGCTTATCAGGTAAGGTCAACTCATCAGGTAGTTTGTTGAAAATGTTTTTGAAGTGTATTGTCCTTATGCGAGCGCGTGATGCACTATGTTGGCCTATACATTTCATTAGAATGAAAAAGTAAAGACCCATCATCTCATCTTGTTTATGTTTGTTTGTTTATTTATTTGAATCATTTGCTGAAATAATGAGTCACATAGGTTGAGGAATGATTCTGTATCCTGCCTGTTGTGTTCCCTGGAATTGAATTTTTTTTTAGCTATAACTGACTCGATGCTCCTGTGCCTCCTGTGCTCCTCAGGGTCTCACAGCAGTAGACTTCACAGACGACTCCAGCTTGATAGCAGGAGGTTTCGCAGATTCCACAGTGCGCGTATGGAGCGTCACGCCCAAGAAACTGCGCAAAGTCAAATCAGCAGCAGGTGAGCATGAGCTTCCGGTGTTTTTTCACTGCTCTGAACATTGCCTACCATTGAGTGGGGAAACGGCACAAACAGGGTTTATTATTACTCAGTCCCCATGTATAAGAAATCATAGATGGCTTGTACAGCAACTGTTTGACCTGCACCTGATTTTAAAACCATTGAAATCCTTTTTCTAGATTATATAAGTACTTGTCCAAGCTAATTAAAAATGAGTGCATGCATCTGGTGCATGCAGAAAAGAGTGCCGTTAAAGACACTTGCACATGTTGGCATGTGTTGGGGTGTCTTATTTTTAAATTTTTTTTTAAGTGAACGACATTGTGACATTTTCTGCAATTTTGGTTGCAAAACGTGTTGACATTATTCTGCACTCTTTTAGATCTCAGTCTGATTGATAAGGAGTCTGATGATGTGCTGGAAAGGATCATGGACGAGAAAACAGCCAGCGAGTCCAAGGTCCTGTACGGCCACAGCGGACCAGTGTATGGAGTCAGCTTCAGCCCTGACAGGTTAGTGATGGGCTCTGAAATCTATATTCAAGGTACCTTCCTTTGGAATCTCATACCTTGAACTGTGTAGAGAGGAAAAGCAGTTGGCTCATGTGCCACATTATAGGGAGTAGGCCATATAGGACTATTATTTCAGTTTCAGTCCTAACACTGACCATGACTGTTTTTTTCAGGTGTTTAATACATAAAATGTAATATGATGTTTTAGAAGTATATACTGTACATGTAGTCCCTCAAACAAAAGCACGTTTCGGATGAAGCTTTACTATTGTTGCAGTCTTTCAGTGCGGTTCAGCATGTCAGCTTGTCTATTTGTTTGGCAGGAACTACCTGTTATCCAGTTCTGAAGATGGCACAGTGAGGCTTTGGAGCTTACAGACATTCACCTGTTTGGTTGCGTATAAGGGGCACAACTACCCAGTGTGGGACACGCAGTTTTCTCCATACGGTTACTACTTTGTGTCTGGAGGACATGACAGAGTGGCACGGTACGTGACGAAATATAGCACTGGCTGAGAAGCAAGTTTGCAGTTTTGTTTTGTTATTTTTGAACTTCATAGCAATATATAGGCTGTGTATATTTATTATTAACATAATGTCCACTTATCAAAATTAAGACTACAATAGGAGGCTGTTTCTAATCCATTTGGGGGGATACAAGAACAATGTAGGAAACAGATCCTTTGGATTTAATACTTCATAAAACATTTTATGAAACATTTTATATTATAAAACTTTTTGAGTTACAGATAAAGAACACACAGGCTTAAGTTAAATGTGACTATGGACAACAGCCAAAGATGTGCTGTCCCTGTATGCAAAGGGGCTTGACCAAACTGTATTATGTTTGTTGATAACTAAGTTTATAGATGTAATAAATTGAAGTATTTTCTTAAATGTTACATACGGTTTTTGTGGTAGCTCTGTTGGGTTTTATAAAAGCAGAAATAGTGTGATGTAAACCACTTTGTTTCCACACAGTTTGTGGGCAACTGACCACTACCAGCCACTGCGCATGTTTGCTGGACATCTCGCTGACGTCACCTGCACACGCTTTCACCCCAACTCCAACTACGTGGCCACAGGGTCAGCCGATCGCACCATTCGTCTATGGGACGTTCTGAATGGGCACTGTGTCCGCATTTTCACAGGCCACAAGGTAGGCTTTTGCAGTGCATTCACTTCTAGGTTAGTTGCTTGTTAATTCAAGTCAGTTATATTATAGCTAACATAAGAAATGTGTTAGCTTTTTTTGTGCTTATTTTGCCTGTCAAACACATTTTGTAGTATACTTGGCCATTGTACCACTAAACCCTCCCGTTGCATTTTTGTATTTGTTCACTCCAGGGACCCATTCACTCCCTGGCATTCTCACCCAACGGGAAGTACCTAGCATCTGGATCAACAGATGGCAGGGTTCTATTGTGGGACATTGGCCATGGGCTTATGACTGGTGAACTGAAGGGCCACACTGATACAGTCTATGCTCTCAAATTCAGCAGAGATGGCGAGATTTTAGCTTCAGGTATGTTCTACAGCTTCTATTCCTCGGTCTGTCTCTTACAAGTCAATATAATTACCAATAACTTGATGAAAGTCAAGTTTACACAGTGTAGTCTGGGAGCCAAGCCATGTTTGGCCTCTGAAGTTTGGGTTAGTTTTGTACTGTGTGTAAAACGGGGAAAAATTGGACCAAATCAGCATTATTTGGAAACAGGGATAAAAGAGCGGAATTAACAGATCCCCAAACATGCAACTCATTATTTTTACTTTGATCAGTCTTAGTTGATGTAAATAACCTGAGGCAGCTAAGTGCTGCTGCTGCTATGATATGTAATAGCATAATAACGGTGTTAAATAATCAGTTGCCTCTGGGGTTCGATGGAGCACTTTGATGTTTTTTAAATAGACACATATTTTTATTTAAGAATTTAAAATGCCAGTTTGGCTTTTAAAGAGGAATTGTTATATGTGTTGCTAAAGAAGTGTGGTAGTGTGTTTCACCTTGGTTCATTTAGCCTGCACAGTGTAAGGAATGGTTAAAAATGAAACAACTTGCAAGTCATGGATATTAGGAACCAGGTGGCATGGTTCTAGTTCAGCATAAAAAGTCCCCATTAGCTTTTTACAAATCTTTAGTTCATATGTATAAAATTGCTTGTATTAGGTTCAGATTTGTAAATGAAATTTATTTTTAAAATATCAGTTTAGATGTTTTAAGTGTAGGTTTAAGTTCTTCTGTTTTTTGACGGACCTGGCATTTAATGTTTAGTAGGCTGACAGTTCCACATATGGGAGCACCTTTTGATTTGCATCAATGGCACTGTATCCTAGTTGACATTCTAGATCAGTGATTTAATTTTTAAACACATCTTTCCTCGTTACAGGGTCCATGGACAATACAGTACGGTTGTGGGACGCCTTCAAGGCTTTTGATGACGTAGAAACAGATGACTTTACTGCAGCCACAGGCCACATTCATTTACCTGAAAATTCGCAGGAGTTGTTACTGGGAACATACCTCTCAAAATCCACACCAGTCATACACCTTCACTTCACCAGACGCAACTTGTTATTGGCTGCCGGAGCATACAACTCACAGTGACGCTACTGCCGTCGGCACAAATCACCACCATGGATTCAGTTTTTTACTTCTCTGCAATGCTACAAGCATATGATGCATCTGCACTGCAGGATCTGCACTGTTCAGCTACACCTCGTGATACTTAATGGGATCTTCAAATGATGAGATTTGACTGTATAGGCTTGTTAACTGTGTGTGCATTTCCATCATCATTTAAGCTCTACTGAACCCAGAACTAAAATTGAGTTGAGTAATCTGAATCTTAGTTTGCCTTTAACTTAATATTTTATTTGTTTACACATCACTGCCATGCAGGGTTTTCCTCCTCAGCCCCCTAATCTGTACAGTCTTTTATAATGCTGCCCAATATGTAAATAAAAATGTTTTCTATACGATTGAGTTTTGAACACATTTTATTCTTAACATGGTGAAACTCAGGAGAAGACGACCAGTGGAATTACAAGACATCCTGAAAGAGGGTGAAAAACACAAGATCCAAATGTTAATATAATATACATTATAACATTATGAGGTTTTTAGACACTTGAATGCGTTACTTACAATAAATTAGCTTGCTGTCACAGCCTTCTGCTTCTTGGGCTTCAACTTGAAGAAGAGAATAATTGCAGCAATGCTGGCATATGTGGCCAACACGCACTGAAGGTGAAAAAACGTATTCAGTAAATACCAGGGACACGTTTCAAACAATTTCATTTGCTGTCATCACATCAGATGAAAACCAAGGACCATCTAACTCAAACATAACTTGATAAAGATTTTGTAAAGGACTTTATTAAGCAGTTAAATCATTGACTCACATTCCTCCTTCCTGTGATGGTGTATGAATTGAAATACTTGGCAATACCAGTGAACTGGTGCTGCGCTCCAGAGTCGTGTCCAGCCATGGTTAATTAAATGAGTCCCTGTTAAAATATGATGATGTATTTCAGATTTACAGAGCGTGGAAAACATCATGTTGGACAGATTGTTTTCTTTCCTCCTTGTAGAGAAAGAACTGAAGGTGTGTCAGGGCACCATTTTGTTTCTAAATTATGTTCAGACTGCAGGCATATCAGATTTGTTTTCCAAATCAGATCTCTTGAGACAAATGTCTGCACTGTTATTTGCAAGTGATCGGATCAGATTTGTGTGTCCAGACATTACTAAACTTTTTGCACGTGCTGCTGTGGTGATGAGATGCAAAAAAAAAAAAAAAAAAGTCAGGAATTGCATTTCAAACCACTGAAAAGATACTAATGTGACTGTAGAGGTTTGTTTTGCTTTACAAAACAATCAGTGAACATACAAGCGTCTTCTGTTTGGATAACTTGTGTTTAAAAATGGCAAACAGATGAATCTAGAATTTAAAAAAATTGAAAAGCAACTCCTCGGTAAGCACTATTTTACCTTGCAATACCCTTCACGTGCCTAAGTATTAATGTAACTACCTCATTCCATATATCTACATACTGCACATCTGTGTTACACCTTGCTACACCTTGTACTTTTGCTCTTTAAGAACAGCCACATCTCCATTTTATTGTGTTCCATTACATCTCTATATTTTTATTTATTCTTTATCTATTTATTCTCTTTTTTGTAGCGTCTGTGTATTACAACATGTTCTATCCATTTAACAGCTTTCTGTGAGGGAGACTTCAAGTTCTTCAGATGTCTGATTCCTATCACCACCACTGCACATTTCTACTCTGAAGTTTCTATAGAATTTCTCACCAAACCTCTCTCAATCACTGCATCTGAACAATTTGATTATATAATTTAAAAAGACAACATTTGGTGAAATGCAACAAAAGTCAAGTAGTTGGACCTCCCCTAGCCGTCATTCATTTTGGCCACTTTCTGGTATGAGAACACAATCCGGCTGATAACAGAAAGTTTACACTCAATCCTTGATTAATACGTATACAGATGTAGAGTGTTTTTCTGTGGTAGGTCTTTGTCTTTCGTGTCCTAATAAGCGTCAACACACTAATATAGATATATAACTTACAGGGCAGATAAATGTGATATTGGACACACGGTCACCTCCAGCTCTAGTTCATATGACAGCAGGTTTCTATCATGTAAAGACAGCTAGCTAGCCAAGTATACTACGCTATGTCATGAGCCAGGTATCGCCTCAGCAGTTTACTTCGCTAAAATACAACAGATTTGTTAATTAAAAAAATTAACAAGATAAATTCAGAGTCTAACTGAAATCTGCATGATCAAAGGCAGTGAATGAGAGGCTAATTCAGTCTGTCTGCAAGCTAACTTTGCCTGTGTGAGCAGCTAGCTAACTTAGCTAGCACGGCTAACGAGTCTGTGCCCTACCGTTGAGATAGGTAAAACAAAGTTCGTACTTTCACTGTGAAAACACATTTCATATACTTTCATGTTATAAAACCAAATAAAACACGTTTGAATTATATTCGGTCACAATTAAAACCCTCCTTACCTTCCAAACTCGAGCTCTTCTCCCAGAGAACTAGTTGCCCTTCAAGCTGCAGCTTCTAAAGTGAGAGACCATCGGCACGGAAGTCCCGCCTACTTCAAAGGCTGCTGATGCTGATAGGTCCATTTGGGCGTCGATTTCTGAAATATGATTTCAATTGGTTAAATTTGACGCCAATCAATTGGATTGTCATCTCCTATTGGTTATTTTTCTCTTACTTTCATTAACTGTTAAGGCACGCCTACGGTCTTGTATTTCCGGGTCACGAATATGGCATGCGTTGAGTAGAACATGTGAGTTTCTCCGCATGAAAGTGGCCGAATCAGAACAACTAACGTTTCAGAATGTAAGTGAATGGTAAAATCCAGTTTACTCCTTTTATTTTAATGTTAATTTATGGTCGTATGGTAGTGTGACTTAGTGTAGTGTAGTGAGTAGGGAAGCTGTGTTCTTAAAGCACGCTGCAGTTCTGCTGCTGTAGTCATGTGCGTTTCTTAGGTTTTGCTTAGTTGTATTGTTTTTCATTCTCTTCTGTTTTAATAATCTGGAAATATGGCTAGTGCAGTTAAAGAAGATGTCCACGTGTATTTATGGGTTCGCTGAGATGTAAACAAAGACATTCAGAGTAGATTAATGTAAAGTGGTTCATTGTAGAGAAACATACCAACTCAGATTTCTTTACAGTGGTGGGGATACTAACCGGGGGTAATGTTGTCTACAGGGCAAATAGAGCGGTTTTATTTACTCTAAAAAAATTCACCAGAGAACACGTGTCTTCTGAGTTTTTATATGTAATGTTAATATATCAGAACTACTGTAAAACAAGGTATCAGACATCAGGCAACATGTTCTTAAGTTTCATGTAAAGGAAGGATTCTGTGAGGTAGAAGCACTTGGAGGCATTAAAGGAGCAATATGTAAAATTTTAAAAACATCCCAACATTAACTAAAATTATCAACTTTGTTTAAAGAAATAACACTGTTGCTGTTATGTCAGACAGATCTGCTGGAGTTAGCATGCTAACAAGCTAACCTGTTCTGTCCAGAATCAGTCCATCATGAGAGGATTAAGAAATATCACTGCTGTCACAACGGCGTATTCTAACCTCTTGTCAATCATTTTGAAAGTTTTGCTACCAGTTAGATCAATTAAAAACAGGTAACCACTGAAGGGAAGAGTAAACACATTAGAACAGTAACAGTAAACAGTGGAAGTAATATAAATAGAAGCCAAACAAGTGTTAACACTGATGATATTTTGCCTACTGGAGACAGATCTTGGCAAGTAAAGGGATGTATTTTGATGCTGAATTCTTTTTTTTTTCTAGACTGGTAAGTAAACAGCTGGTAACATTGAGGAAGAGGGAGTATGTGTTTCTTGCAATGGGGTGGACACTGGAACTCTCTGGTTGCCACTTATTGTTTGGAATATGAATTTGACAGGTTGCGTCATCCTACATATTGCTCTTTTTCAGACGTCTCGCTCCTATCACTACCACTGTGAACAATTCTGAGTGTATGTTCTTGTAAAGTGAAGCATCTCAGATTACATCACTCTAAATAACTTTTTTCATTCATTTTTTTAATGATAAACTATGCAGACGTTTTATGTAATGAAGCATAATTATCTTTTAATTTCTTCTGTCATTGATATTAAAGTAATGCTCTGTGCTAATGCTTCAACTCATCTCTGTAGATTTGTATTGAATCATGGCATCAGTGGAGGAGGATTTTCCCCGTGGTGGCTCGGCCAAAAAGGCCTCTGAATCTAAAGCTGCAAAGCCCCGTGTGGAAGTCGACAATCTTTTCGAGGTAAGTGGTGCTGATGGTATAGCCACTCACTCCAATGAAATCCTTGGCCTTTTGTTCTCAGCGTTTTTTGGCTAAAACTATGTTAATGAATGGAAAATCAAATTTCAACTCTGATTTGTTAGACAGCAGAAAACTTCAGGTCTACATGAGTCAGGCAGTAATAAGATTTCTGCTTTACAACCTGCCATTAAACTCGCAGAATAAGATGTGACATAAATATAATGTAAAACATTTTTTCCCAGTCACTGTGGCTAAAAATGAGAAAAATATTTTCACATATATAATTTCATAAATAATTTTATCAAGCATACAGTTGGTTTCAGGGTCGCTCCAAATGTGTTTTATTGCCGTCTTGCAGCCGCTGTATTAAATGCTGCTTGCTATTTCTGGCCTTGACCTCAGAATAAATAAATTGTTGCTCTCTGATCAGCTAACAGGCAGGGTTATGCTCGTTTTCAGACTCGAGAACCAGCAGTGAAAAAGAAGAGAAAGGGGGCCAACAAACAGGAAGACACGAAAACAGCTAAACAGCAGAAGAGTGAGGGTGGCGGTCTGAAGCTAAATGCTCCCACCAGTGTGGATATCCTTCATTTGAAGGTAAGAGTTTACAAAGCACATTTCTTTCCTTATAACACAGAGCTCGTCCCTGTAAGTGTTTCTGTTCCAGGCAGAGGTTGAGTACAAGTTTCAAATTGACCCTCATAGAAAGTGAACTGTCAACTCCTTCTGGAAAACCTTTGATGTCCTATTTCAGTAGCATAGCAAAGATCCAACTGCTAACTGGCTGGCAAATGTACGTCAGAAAACATTAATAACTAATAATAAATTTTAACATTTAAAACACTAACGCTAAAGGCCTTTACTCCCCAGTTTATTCGGACATCACTAAATTAAACCAAAGACTATATTATTGACGTTATCTTGCACACCAAAAGCAATTTTTTGGACAGCAAAAATGTATACTTTTGTGGCGACAAAAAAAACTAAACAAAAATGATCATGTCTGCTGGTGGCATGCAATTAGAAGTAAATAAGATTTTTCTGCAAACATCAAAAAGATTAGAATCTCCAAAAACGTCCCCAACAGAGCTACGTATATCAAAGTTAAATGTGTAAGGGCTCAGCATTTCAATTTCTGAATGAAAGTTTTGAGTAGTAGTCTGCCAGTTCCAAATATTTTTTATAACTACATTTGATGTGTAACAGCTGGTATATTAAGA
Organism: Semaprochilodus insignis; assembly: GCA_034552555.1. Taxonomy (NCBI): domain Eukaryota; kingdom Metazoa; phylum Chordata; class Actinopteri; order Characiformes; family Prochilodontidae; genus Semaprochilodus; species Semaprochilodus insignis. The sequence continues at coordinate 13,486,299 of CM067495.1, forward strand.
ATGGAAAAATGTATGTAAACGAACATTATTTGTTATTAGAGTGTAATAGCTATTTGGGTATAACTGTTCTAGTGTACTAGGACCATTTGTACATTTGGACACCAACCCAAATGGCTTGTTTATGACATATGGAACGGGGAGTTGCTTTTAAGGCACATCCTATTGAATAGAGATTTCAGTGTCTTAGTCTTTGACTGGACATGAAGAAATATTTTACTCCAAAATGGCAAAGTTTCTAACCATGATTAAACACTAAGGTTGATAACAAAAAGCAATAAGAATAGTACATAAACATGGTCAGATTAGTGTATCTTGTTATCTCAGTTAGAGGCTTCAGAGTGGTGCAGTTGTTTAAATGTTATCCCAGGCTGTGCCATAGCCATCTGTGGCCAGTACTACGAGACAGCATATCTGATCCCACTCTGGGTAGATGAAATGGTTCCCCCTCTTTGCCTGCCATTCAGGGAAATGCTAGCCAGTCTGTACTTCAGTTAGCTGACATAATAGAATTGCCTGTTACAATTCTCCTCCTAGTTAAGCTGTTTTAAAAGAAGCAGCGACACTTCAGCTGACTTGAAGGACGTACGTGCTAGCCCTAACTTTCCTTGTTGAGCTTGAAGACACTGTGAGGAGACGGAGCTAGTTACCATCGAATTGCCATTGACTAATTTAGAGAACAAATAAAATAAAGTAAAAGTAAATCACCATAGAAATCCCGAAAAGTCTGCGACATCAGACTTTCACAGGAGTTTTTCAGAACACGTCATATGTCTTTATGAATTAATGCGCAGTCTGAAAAAGAAGGGCCAGCTCGATGTTTAGGTCTCAAATACAAAGTTCACATTATACTAATGATGATATGATGACAACAGTAAATCATTCACTTACATCCTCAGAGGACACGTCACCAGGTTTTGAGTCAATACGCTCGCAATCATCATATTCGTCTGTTCAGGGAGGGGCTCCAAAGGATGACGGACTTTACAAAATGTTCTTCCACATGTTGCATGTGATAACGTTCCCAACAGAGAGGTCTCCAAAAACTCAATATTCTACAGCTGTCTCCCCACAGACCTTTGTCTCTTTTTGTAGGATCTTAAGGTGGGCACTTTAATGCTTGGCTGCGTGAAGGAGGTTTCAGACTTTGAGTTTGTACTGGGTCTCCCAAATGGCCTCAAGGGCTACCTGCCCATCTCCAGCATCAGTGAAGCCTTCAGCAAGACGCTCAGCGAGAAACTAGACTCTGGCAGTTATCTAGAGGTAAGCAGTGGAAACGCTTGAAAATAAACACACCTGTGCACATCATGCAAGGCTGAGGAAGAGGAGCATGTGTAGTGTTGGAACATCTCAGTTTATGTATTTGTATCTGCTGTATCCCACTGTTTATGTCCTCAAATCTTCAATTTAATATCCAGCATTATGTCACATAAGTGAACCAGTGTTGCTGAAAAGGATCAGCATGTTGTAAGTTAATATCAGCAGAAATGGTTATATGATATGATGCCTGGATTAAATTTAAAACTGTGTTATTTGCAGCTGATAGCTCCCTGTGACATGAGCGATGGCGTGGTTGAGGCCTGAAACACTCCTTATAATACCATTGGGAACAGGCGGAGCTAAACTTTTGAAATCTGGATAGGTGGATGTATGTGTAGGCTTTGGTTTTAGTTGTATCACAAAAACAGGGAAATTGAAACAGCCTGGTTTTACATTTTTGCTTTTATGTATTATCTGGGGAGTGACTGGTGTACATTTAAATGGAGCCTTGAACTGTAGTGCATAGCTTGTGTATATGAAACATATATAGATTTTTTTTATTTTATTTTTTTTATTTATTGTTTTTGTTTTTTAATTTTTTTTATACATATTGTTTTGTTGTTTTCAGGATGTCTCTCCCTCCCACCTCCTCGTTCCGGGCCAGGTGGTCAGATGTGTGGTGTCGTCATTGGGCTCGTCCAAAGATGGCTTTGTCTGTCTCAAATTGTCCATCAACCCTAAAGATGTCAACAAGGAGCTCAGTTCCAGCTCTCTGAAAGCAGGCATGGTACGTATATCAAGTATCCCAAAGTTATAGACCTTTAGTGCTCGTCGTTCCTTTATGTTCTTTTAAGAACACTCAGATTCGTTTTTTTAAAACGTTTTTTCAAACAGATTTCTCATACCGTTCATAGCTCCATCCTGAAGCCCAGCTGATTATGTCCTGCGTAATTAATTTATTTAGTTTCTTTTTTTTTTTACTCCACGGCTGTACTTTCTTCAAATAAGGAGGTTATTTCACAAATTGTTCTGAAAAAAGCTTTTTCTTTTTTCCAGCTACTGTCTTGCTGTAAATGTATTAATTATTAGCATTATTACGTTCACATACATACATTATACATATTTATAATGTATATGTTCCAAAAACGTTATGTCAGGGGGTTTTACAACAGTGACAATATGTTTATGTATTTCTATTCTTTTTAATATGTATTTGTATGTTGTTAGCGTATTTGTATGTTGTTCCGTGTGTCCTATTCCATGTAGCATTTCCTGTGTCCAGTTTTGTCCATTAACTTTTTTTCCCCTGGTGTGGCTGCAGACACTTGATGGTTGTGTGGAGAGTGTGGAAGATCACGGTTATCTGATTGACATTGGAGTCTCCAAAACGAAAGCCTTTCTGCCCAAAGACAACACAATTGAAGCCAAATCACAGAAACAAGGTAAAATATCACCGTCTGGCTACGATATTAGCCTCACACTAGTCTGCAGTATGCATCACTGTGGGCTGTGTTTTTGGGTATTTGGACAAATTGAGTCTTTCACTTGATTCAGGAAAAAATTCTTAATGAAGTTGCAGCAAATGAAATTAAAGTACATTGCTGCAGTGCAGCTTTAAGTCAGTGTTTCTCTGGCATGTAAAGGGGGGGGACTTTTCTACTGTCTATTCTGCAAATCTTGAACACCCTGGTCAAATTTTAAAATAAATTAAGTAACACCACAATACCTACAGAGAACACACTTAAATGTCATTTTTCTGCCAGTTGTGCACAATTTCTGTTTATTTGCTACCATAACTTTTGCACAGGCTGCATTTTATGGTTTAATTTTTTCCAAATATGTTTAATTCGGTTAACAGGGGTTGTGCTTTAAAATGTCGAGGGTGTGTTTACATTTATTTACACCTAGAAAATCAACAAAACGTGGAAATTGAAAAGGGTCACCCTAACATTTTAACATAGGTCTGTGTGTAGAGCAGTATCTTTGGTCGCTTGTTTAACCTCTGATGATTGTAATTTGATTATGCTGACTGGATCATCCTCTAATCGAGACATGTTGTAGGTGCACTGTAGCTTCTGTATCCACATTGGTTTGTGTTGGGGCAAAGAAGGCATAGCCTATAAAGGCTGTACTGTATTTAATGTGTTCATATAACAGCCATGCTGATCTGGGCTCAGTTTATGCCTTCAACATTGTTCTGAATAGGCCTGCATGGACAGATGTTCCCTGATCTTGGATAGTCTTGTTAGTAAATATGGCCCGTTAATTTTTCTAGCTTGGTTGTTTCAACTAAATTGAATGCTGCCAGGTGTGCTATAAGCATGTTGGGTCCTAATATCCCTGTTTTACAGATTTGAAGGTGGGTCAGTACATGACCACTGTGGTGACTGAGGTGAAGAACGAGGGTCGAGTGGCGCGTCTCTCTATAAATCATGCAGCGGTCAGTCAGTCCTGTGCTGAGACCCAGCATGGCTGGACTCTGAGCAACCTAGTTCCTGGATTACTAGTCCAAGCTCGCATCAAGAAGGTGTGATACTGTTGTTGATGATTTTGTTATTTTATTATTCAGGGTTTTACAGATCCTTAAAAAGTGTTATGAAGTATAGGAGACATTGAATACTTAAGTTAATAAAATGTCTATTTTTTTATTTATTAGCAGCATTAAGTAAAGGCGTATTTTATTAGGTCAGGTATTCGCTAAAAGAACCTGATCCAGTTTGCATTCTTTGTTTTTTACACTGTTTTATTGCAGCTTCAGTGTTTTTACCCAGCCATCGATTTTCTAAGTGAGAGCATGCCAGCAAAACTGGGCTACATTCACCCCATCAATGTTTTGCTTCAACCAGCCGTGTGCATTTTTTCAGATATTAAACTGATGGTGCTGATGAGGACATTATTATAATAGACATAGTGCAGTGTCTGTTTATCTTCACCTGCTGCGTACACGAGGCATTCTATTGGGAATCAGTAGCTCTTTAGTTGCCACCTGTTACTGTATTAAGGTAGCATAAACAAACTGGTAGTTAGCCATGTATAAGAAATCAAGAGTCATGATTATAGGTCAGAACCAATGTGTGTTCTCGTTCTGTAGGTGACTCTTCATGGGTTGATGGTAACGTTCCTCTCATCATACAACGGCGTGGTGGACTTCATGCACATCGACCCAGAAAAAGCATCAACGTACAGCGTAGGTGACGAGGTAAGAATTCCCAAAGACATATTGATTGATTATTTCCAGGATTGAAACTATGAATGATGTAAACTGTTTTTAAAGGGAAAAGACTCTTAAAACGAGAAGGTATTGGCAAAAAAGGGGTTTAGAAAGTGTTTTTGTTCAGAATCCTTCTTAAAAAAAAAAAAAGGAGGAAAAACATTCTTTACTTTCAGTGTAAGTCATGTAAAAAAAATTATTTTGATGCATTTCTGTTGAAAAAAATCTGCCGAGTACAAATGATTTAAAACAGTAAAAATCAATGCAATGATGTTTAAAGAATGTTTATGAAGTCATGGCACAAGATGTTCTGAATGCTGGATGAATTAATGGTAAGCACTACACTAGAATAAGCCTGTAATAAAAATGCTGCCAAACTGAGCATTAGGAAATGCATATAGCAATTTTCCATATGAAATGTTGGAGAATAACATATTGTTCTAATAGATTTGACCCTGTTGTTACATGCTTAACCAGGTGAAGGCTCGCATTCTCTATGTGGAACCGTCCACTCGCATGGTGGGCCTTTCACTACGCAGCCACCTTCTGCCACCAAGGGGTGATGTGTTGGAGTGTGTTACAAGTGACCGTATGGGAGAGATAATAGAGGGCTGTAAGATGACTGCTGTACATCACCACTCCGGAGCTATCATGGAGCTCCCTGAAGGAGTTGCCGCATTTGTACATGTGAGTAACACCACACGTTCTGGCAGGGCAAAGAATTTTCCCACCCCTCCATGCGAAATTCTTTCAGCTGTGCCATGTTTGAGGGGTTCTCGCATTTCAATGGGAATCAGATCTGGGCTTTCACTAGGCTGTTACATAACCTCTATTTCTTACCTTTGAGTCATTCAGTGGTGGATTTACTGGTATGTTTGTGATCTTTACTTGAACCCTACTTGAAGGTCCAGTTCTTTAGCTTCAGATTTTATAGATGGTCTCATATTTCCTATTTTAATTCCCATATGAACGAGAGTCAGTTCTATGACTGCAAGTTGGCCAGGCTTTAAATCACCAAAGCAGCCCCAAACCATAATGTTTCCGCCACCATCCTTTATTGTCACTATGAGCTTCTTCTGATCAAATGCTCATCAAATGGTCTTTTAATCAAACAGTTTTCACCAAACATGGCTTCTAGTACTGTGGCCAAACAACTCTATCTATGACTCGTCTTTCCATAGTATGCTGTTCCAGAGGTCCTGGTCTTTGCCTAGATATTCATTAGCAAACATTTTCTTGGCTTGAAGTTCTTATTAGACACTAAAGGCTTCCGCCTGGTGGACCTCTCATCTAGTTGTGCAGTCTCTTTCTAATTCTAGATGCATGCACCTTGACATCAGCGCTACCTGTAGGTGCAGGCATGATGATGTCACTCACTCCAATAACAAAGAGCAATCAATACTGTTCAGTAGGGACTCATTTTCATGTCTCCTTCATCTGTAAGCTGAAGCCTAAAAATACATTGCAGCTAGAAATCAAGTTTTCACTGGTGTTCTTTAAGACACATAATCAAATCTTTTTGGGTTTGTGATTGGTCTTCCAGAAAAACCAAATGAAGGAAACCAACGAGGAGTATAACCCCAGTCGGCTGCTCGCCCAGCCTGAGCACACTCTGAGAATTACAGACTACAGCCCACTTGAACAGATGTACCTGGCCACACTGCGCAAGTAAGTATTTGAGTGTATTCCTGAGTGTGTAGTGGGACCGTTTACAGAAGCTGAATGAATAGGGGACAAATATCTAACTGCAAGTTTTTTTTACATTTAATGCACTTTATAGGAGCACCATTGCAACAATGTACTTCAGTTATCACGATATTAAAGAGGGGCAGCTCATTGAGGTGAGTGAACCAGAATCTACTGCAGACTTTGGCACCCCCTCCCCCCCGCTGTGTTTGACTGCATGTATAGGTTTGTATTTTGAATTTTACAGACGTGGTTTGTTCTGTGTTTTCAGGGCACAGTGCAGAGCCTGGAGAAGTACGGCATGCACGTAAAGATTTCAAACCACGTTAAAGGCCTGGTTCCCAGAATTCATCTGGCTGACATCACCCTCACCAACCCAGACAAGAAGTACAAAGAGGGCATGAAGGTCAAATGCAGGGTAAGTCATTCCCTTATTAAATATAACAATAGGAAATAAAAATGTCTAAAACTAGATGAAGACGAAAGATGAATGATTATCATTTATCAATATTCTCAAAAGTTCTAGCATGTCAAAGTTTTGCTTGAGTACATGCAACTGTCTGTTTCTATAAATAACAATTAAGCAATAATTAAAATGTTCTTTAATTCATTTTTCTATGCATTATTTGAATAATTTACTTCATATTAGCTGGTCATTACTGCACTCTTCACTGCAAACCACACTGAATGACATAATTCATTCCGTGACCTAACCATTCAGCTTGATTCAGTTTCTTAACCGTTCAGCTGATTGAATATACTGTTGATTCAGGTTCTTTGGATGTGCCGAAAGCAGTTAAACATGTTTTTACCGAATTTCTGTTTGCAGGTTTTATCAGTGGATCTGTTGAACAAGAAGATAATTCTGAGCAGGAAGAAAGCGCTGATGGAGTCGCCCTTTCCTCTCCTGCTATCTTACTCGGACGCCCGCGTGGGCCTTGTCACCCACTGCTTCATTGTGTCGATCAAGGACTTTGGTTGCATTGTGCGCTTCTACGGCAATGTCAAAGGTCTGGTGCCAAAGCAGGAGCTAACTGTGGATTCCACTGTTAATCCACAGGGCCTCTTTTACGTTGGACAGGTCAGTACACTGCTGGGCTGCATGACTCTGTTCTTCTAACACTTAAATTGCTAGAGTCACCCATGAATAAGGATGAGTCAGAATTGTCTAATGTTGCAGTAGGAATGAAAATTTCTAAAATCTAAGAATACATTTTTGAAATGCAAATCAGCTTCTTTATGACGTTATATATTCTCATAATAAAGAACCATAAGATTTTTTAGCTCTTGACTCCTCCAAAGGGAAGTGTAGAGCCAGTTTAGTCCAAAGAAGGAATCTGCTGAAGGTCACTGCACACTGGAGGAAATGCAGCACGGCAGACAGTAAAAAGCACAGCTATAGTACATATGGAGCATCATAGAAAAGTATAGGTAAACATCAAACTCAAGTTCATTTTGAACTTTCTTCTTACAGATGTAAAGGAATACAACTTTCAACATTTTGTTTAGTGAATTTATTGTTTTGAATCAGCTGACTGACTCGTCACAAGCGTGCTGTTATAAATATCAAGTGACCGTTGTAAGATTATTCATTTATTTATTCATTTACCTGTTCATTCATTCATTCAAAATGGGATGGCTGAAATGCCCATTCCTATTTGCAAGAAATTGCCTAATCCTCCTTTCCCTTCATGATGGTTGGGTATGTTTAAACGCTTATCAAATGGTAAATAACCTCTTTCTGCAGATCCCCTAGTGGTCAGAATCCAGTTTGTGACAAGGGGCTAAGGGCTTGTGTTCAACTCTGTTGGACTAAATTGACTTTTGGTCTGTAACATGCTTAACTAATCATCTCTTCAGAGGGATTACTGTTATGAGCCCCTTGTGTATAGCAGTAATAATGTTTTTGATGGTTCAGGTTCTCCTTGCTGACCTTGCTAGTCTTTTTTTTGTGCAGGTAATGAAAGCTAAGGTGCTAAAGTGTGATGCGGAGAACGAGAAACTGGTCCTTTCCTTTAAAGCTGTGACCCAGGGAGATGTAAATCAGGTCCAGACTGCCAAGGTTGCCTTCGAAGTCGGCAAGGTGAAGTATAGTGGGGATTCTTTCTGTGAACTGAAGCATATGTGATTGTGGTGCTACTGCTCTCCTCCCACATGATTTTTAATAAACACCTCTTCTTTACTGGAGTGACGCGGTAGTCTAGCAACATTCACCGGTGAAGTATTACCGAAGCAAATAAATGTATTCTTACGTTCTTTTGCAGTATTTTGTGTAATATTAACTCTGTCTGTTACTGTCTCCTTTCCTTCTGCATCCTCAGAAAGTAGAAGCGACAGTACTGAAGAAAGATCTGACTGGCCTTCAGGTGTCTATCCTTCCAGAGGAAGTCCCAGCTCTCCTTCCCATGATGCATCTCTCTGACCATGTAACCAACTGGCCTTTGCTGTGGGAGGGGCTACAGGAGGGGGACGCCATCTCCAACGCTGTGTATCTCAGCAGGAACAAGGAAACCATTGTATCCTCTCACATTTGTGTTTCTATTATGATCTGTCAGTTTGTATAGATGCTAACAAGATTTACGATCTGATTTTTTTGTTAGTTACAGATTCAGCTTCAATTCCAAAACTGCCAGAATTACAGTCAGTGAACATTTTTGCTAATCCAGCATCATCTAATTCTAAGTAACGGCTTGGAGTGTTAAAATCAGCCTTTTTGGCATTACGTCTCTGCAGAGCAGGCGAGAATGTAAGCTTCATTCACTGTGCACTGGAAGTTCAGAGTCTCTGTCTTATGTAGTCAGACCTGGGCTGTAAAGTAACAATGATTTGATGGACTGGAATGTTTTGATCAGGGCTCAAGCTGTACGAGTCACATTTGTCTGACTAGAGTGAGCTGAAGTGCTGGGTGCATTGAGTTGAATTGCGTTTTCAACCTAAAGCAACTTCTTACCTTTTTTCTCTCACTGTTAGAGCAAATCAGACACTTTTTAGTTCCTCCCACGTCTCTTGCACAACAGTCTGCTTGTTTGATGATGAGTCATTCACATTTCTACCAATGCTGTAACGCTGTGAGCGGGATGTTGTGCCAAACACACAGAAGTGTGTTTTGCTGATAACGGTTTGATATGCACATAAATAACTAAAGATGCTTTTATCAGCAAGAAAGCAAGTTCAAATGCCGATTTCAATAATCAGAAAAATGCTGAATGTCGGCTCTGAATATATGTTGCAAAATTAATAAAATCCACTTCTCCACGATGCCCACAGTGCTTTGTTATCACGTCAGTGCATTGTCAAAGTCAGAATCAGAATCAAGCTCTATTGGCCAAGTATGTTCACACATACAAGGGATTTGTCTTTGGTTACATTAGCTTACAGTGCACAGAGAGTGACAACTTTTCACACAGTACAAAAACACACTCCTAAACACACACACACACACAGTACCTTACATACATGTAAATCTTACATTGTGTGAAATGGTATATGTATATTAAAGTGCTGAGTACAGAAGCCTGGATGTAGAGGCAGATTAAGGCTTATAAAGCCTTGATACTCCCCTATTGATACTTGTTACTCCCCTATTAAGTATGCAAAGTGGCAATGCAGGTTTAACTCTGTGGACAGGGACTGAGAAGAATTCAGTACACAGCACAGGCCTGCAGAACAGTTATTTTCAGCTGTTTTTATCCTTGAAATTATGGCTTGTCTGAATTATAATTGCCGATAAGACTTTTGGCTATGTCATATAGTTCCACTATCCATGCGTCTGTTGACCTCTTCCAGTTGACTCCATCTCCTTTTACGGCTGTAGTTATCAAATTGACCCCCTAGACATTTTTTGCCCCCTAGACAAAAACGTAGACCATCTCGGGGACCATGAGTTTTATAACTGCAGTGCTAAGTATTTGTTTCCATTCTTTTGAAGGGACAGAAACCATATCCTTAACCGAACTGAACACAGATTCTCACAAAGAAGCCCATACTAGTGACGGCTCTGGAGGCAGGTGACATGGTTACCTCGTTCTCTGAACTGCAAGTGGGGATGATTATGGTGGGTTGGGTGAAGAGCGTCATGCCTTACGGTGTCTTTATAGACTTCCCTCATGGCCTCCATGGCCTGGCCCCTAAAGCTGTGAGTAGCCTTTGGTTATGATCATTTCTTTATTAGTCTTTGTAACTCATTTGTACAAACTGGTGTTGGTGTGAAATGTGTTAGTGATTTTGTTTTTTTCATATGCATGATGTGGGTGAAGACATAAAAATGTACAGAGACAAATTTACATAAGATATGAAATGTTGTAGTCATTAATGAGAAAAAGCCGAGTGAATGTTACATGCATGTATATGCATACATAAAGGGATACAACACAGAGTGGGATAACACTATGCTGAACTACAGAAACTACTGAGATTGTGTTAACCAGTAAGGGGTCATGGTGGACAGCATTTTAGTTTAGCTATATAGGACTGTGTGAATGCTGAATGTGAAGTATGTGTACTGTCTGAGACTGAGGCTGTGCTCAGGTAGAATTGACCTGATCTGTTTCTTCATATGTGACACACATTGAATGTGACATTTTTCATGTTTTGGACCACTTGATGACCAATTGAATTCATGAACTGCTGTGTTTTAATATATGGAAGTTGGAGTGGAAAGTTTTGAGACCAAGAAAATCTGGTCTGTTCTAAATCAGAATTTAAAACCTCACATTCAATTTTTTTTACTGTTTTTTGTTTTTTGTTTTTTTTTTTGTTTTTTTACTGTATCTGATATCTGTCTTTAATCACTTTAATGAATGCGTCTTAAATTCATGATCAAAGCAGTGTTGGTATGCAGACATTAGTGCTTAATACTAATGAGAGAAATCTTACACCTGTTCAAAATCTACTTTTACATACATTTCCTTGCCATGATTCTAAGGATAAAATTATATGTATTCTGATTATTCCACATGTGAATCGTTTTGGGCACGTTTACCTGCAATCCGAACCTCTTTATGTACTCATTTATATTTCTCCGGCTCTTCCTGTAGGCCATGAGTGACAAGTTCATCACAGACACCGACGGGGTCTTCCAGGTAGGCCAGACTGTGCTAGCCAAGGTGACAAACCTGGACGAGGAGAAACGCAGGTTTCTGGTCAGTCTAAAGGTGTCAGAGGTGAGATCTTCAGACGGAGAGGGAGACTCCCAAGCTAGACTGATCCAGGGTCAGCGCGAGAGAATGGCTGTCCATGACATGATGACCTCTAGAGGTAGGGGGACATGTTTTACAAGTGTATGTTTGTAACAATGTTACAAGTATTTGAGCAAGACGGGGTAGTACAGATGGGGGGAACTAGTTGGTTGCCTGGTACATTGAAGCAAAACGTAATATAGTCAATGTAATATGTAAATGTATTTTTTATTTATTTATTTATTTTTTTTGTCTAAACAAATTAAACTGGCACACAGTCTGTGTCAAAATATGTCATGTATGCAAAATAGGGCACAAAGAGGTAAATTAAAACATATAGATGAATTCAAAAAACATTTACAATAAAACAAGTTACTTTTCTACAAATCATGGTGAATCATGAGAAATATTTATCAGATGGTGTTGCTATGGCATTATAATAAGATGACCAAAAATACTTTCCAGCTGAGTCTATTTAACAAAAAAAAACCCTGTGTTACACTGCCAAAATGATACCTTGGCAAGGTGTGTTTTAGGTGAATCAGGTGTATCTGAGTACAAAAAACTTTTTTGGCCCCACAGGACTGGAGCTCAGACATTCCAACGAAAGGAACTGAATATTACGTAAAATCTTTCTGAAGGAAGCTAAAATCTGACTGTTATTGGTATTGGCTATTGGTAGTCAGTCAGTCTGTCTCTCTCTTTCTTTTTTTTTTTCCTCCAGATGCATCTGATTTGCTGCCTCAGCTGTCTTCCGTGTCATTAGGGGATAAACTGAAGATGACTGTCGGTCAGACCACAGAGGATGGCTCGGTTAGCCTGATCTCGGACCACTTAAAAAACATCACTGTATTAGCTTCCAAGTACCACGTAACAGGTCAGGAAATACTCACATCACTCCCACTGAAACACAACTCCCTCTCTTACGTATGTCAGCTCCAATCCTGGTCTGCTTGCGGTACTCAGTTATATTGTTCCTGCAACAACTCTCTCATAGTCACGTAAACACCCGCATAATTCCATTGCAAACAGCTGCTGTTGTTTTTAAAGCAATTTGTGCTGAAGAAGCAACAGGTAAAACACCTTTAAATAAGGGTCATGAATGAGAAGGTGAGACCTTCTTTGGAGTTTTTTCAGACTTTTGGATGTACACACACTTGTAGTGCCCGCCTTAAAACTTGCTTCCATAAAAAGCTTTGCTGCACAGGCTTTTACACCCTCAGTTTTCATTGGCTATTGTAGGCGCTGACCATATATGCTACTAAGCCACAATCAGAGTCAGCCCTTGGACTCCGACTGCCCCAAAATCTGCAGACTACAGCCAACCAGCACAGGCTGGTTAACAGGATAAAATTATGGAGTCGTTTAGTGTAACTCCCTGCACCGAAGCTGAAAAACATGAAATGTAATGTCAATTTGCGTTCACTTATTGACTTTCATAACAGGTTATGTGTAAATCTTTGACCCTTATAGGTGTGAACACCACCCCGGGCTGCAAGGTCACCGCTGTGGTACTGCACATTGACCTTCTGACTCCTCAGGTGCATGTGTCTCTCCTGCCGAAGCTCACGGCAAAGAAGAAAACCGTGAGTAGACTTAAAGCCGCAGCTGCTGGCTTCTGAATCAAAAGATGCAATGATGTCTTTTTGGTATAGTCAACGAGTCTTTTGATTGTTATCTGATGAGCTGACTGTCTCCTCCACGCTAATTATAACACCAAATTTGTTTTGCATGCATTGTACCTCATTTCCATCCTTCTTTTGGAAAAAGTACCAAGGCTGCCACATGTTGGGTGTGTCAGATGGGCAACAAACAGGGGCCAAAAGGTCAAAACCAATGTTTTTTAAAGGAGCACACAATGCCACCAGCTTTTGGCAGCTTTCAGCAGTATAGCAATATACCAGTTGAAATTCTTCAACTGAGTTTTATGAGTTTTGTTGTAGTTATGTTGGCATGCCACAAATAAGCAAAGATAATGCAACATACAAGAGCGCACTGTTTAGCCGCCAGCCGTGTTTTAGTCAAAAGAAATTGAAAGCACAGCAGTTTCTCAATCCTCTCCCGCTGTCTAATCTGTTGCATCTGCAGAGTTCAGATGTGTCATGACTCTAAAACATGAGACCGAATAATATTAGTAATAGTAGTAATATTAGTAGATTTTGAGACCTTCATGACTATTTGAAATTACTGTCTTGTCTCTAAATCAGTTTAGACTTTTTTGATTATTGAGATTTTTTTATTTCTTTGAAATTGAATGTCCTTCAAGCACTAACATCTCATTTTCAGTTTTTTAAAGAAGCATTAAGTCAAAGGTTCTTTAGAGAAACAAAAGTTGTTCGACTTTAAGCCAAATAACCCTTTTGGCATCTTTCTTGATTTCTTAAGGCAAATTAGGATAAAACTTGGTAATTGTTTATTTAAGTGAAGGATTGATTGAAGTACTAAGAGAAAGTCCTGGTTTTGGACTATGGTGGTATTGCTAAATAGCCACTGATGGCCATATATTACTGTTGTCATAATTATTTGCAAAAATGACATAAATGTTTAGCCTGAACTCATTGATTGGTCTGGCAGAATGCATGACTTATGTATTTAACATTAGATATTTATTCTAGATAGATTTATTTATTTTATTTTATTATTTATTTATTTTTTTTGGTCTTTTCGATGGTATAGAACTCATTCATCAGGGATAAATTGCTACATATTTTGTGGATTTTTGGGTTTATGTTGCTTGATTTTACTTGATTTAAGTGAAATTCAATGAGCAACATTGATTATTGTGTTGTATTGGTTTGCATTTGAAACAGTTGACCAGTCTTGTTGTGGGCCACAGTTTTTGTGATTGGTTGTGTGGCCTCAAGTTGCAAAAGTTCAGGAACCTTTAGGATTATTGAATAGTATTTAATTGTTTGGCGTATTGCAGTATTGACAAAGCGTTGAACTTATGATCCATTTTTGCTCTAACCTAGTATTGGGATCAGGGATGGAGCAAAAAGTGAAGTGTGCCCCAAAGACTGGGTTGAGAAACACTGGTCTATGCAGCCCCAGTCACACTGATGCCCCAGTGATATTAACTTGTAGCAAGTAATTGATGTCTTCTGAACGTTTGATTGCTCTCTTAAAATGTTCGTGTTTTGCCTTGTATTTCTCCAGTTGGAAAAGGGGTCCCAGCACGCTGCCACAGTTCAGTACATGGACAAAGACTTTGCTGTCATCTTGCTGGGTGACACTGGTCACTTGACTGTAGTTCCTACAACAACCCACTTAAATGAAACTTTCCGTTTTGAGTCGGAGAAGCTGACTGAAGGCAGCAACCTGAGGGTGACTGTAACGGAGCCGAACAGTGAAGACCTAGGGGGACGGGCTCTAGTAGCTTGGCAGCACGTTGGCGGCACAACTAAACGAGAACGCACAACATCTGAAAGCAGAGGCACAAAACACAGCTACAAAGTTGGGGACCTGGTAACAGCGAAGGTCAAAACAGTCAAACCCACGCACATACTCCTGGGCTTGGAGGGAGGGATAACGGGAAGTGTCCACGTCTCTGAAATTCAGGAGTCGCCAAAAGTGGGCAGCTTCCCAACATCATCCCTAAAGGTCGGCACAGAGGTCAAGGGGAGAGTCATTGGTGGGCGTGAAGTCCGTGGCCACAAGTGAGTCAGATTTCCATGCATGTTAGTATTTGCACTGGAGTTACAGTACTAATATGGCTAGTAAATTATGGACACTTACACACCATCAGTCACGGTGACTCGTAATAAGTAATACCCATCATAGGCGTGCTGGAGTCAAAGAATAGGCTCTTTTGGAATCAGCTCCCCATCACTAGTTTATGTCATATGCCCCTGTACACAAATTAGCATTGAGAAAACTGGTGGGCTTAAACTGCATCTCAAAAACACTTTCTTGTGTAGTTTCTAATACTGTATGACAAATGCAGACAAAGCTCACCATGTTGTTTTTAGCCAGTTACTAAAGAATCAAACTTGGATGATCACCGTGGGCTAAGGGGAGGAGTACAAAAAGGATTTTAACTGTTAAACCATTTTAACTTCAACATGACCTGTCAACGCTATCTAAATCTAGAGTGTTATTATTCATAGCAGTAGAGGATCTGAATCACTGATCACCTTTCCTTATTTCCCTCAACAGCTTTCTTCCCTTCAGTCATCCTAGCTTCGTCTTCTCTCTGCCTGAGCTCACACTTCTCCCCAGGTACACCATGTCCACTCTTGACAGCCATTACCTGCCACAAAATGTACTAAACAAAATAATAATAAACAAAAAAATAATAATTAATAGGCATACCCATGTTTTTTCAGTAAACTGAGCACGGATGAGGAAGTTCACTCAATGGAGACTAAACCCAAATTGAAGAACTACAAACCTGGAGATGAGCTCACATGCTTTGTATCCAAAGTAGGAACTGTGTGAATGTATGAAGTTTTATGAGATTAAGGAGAAAGTGTTATGTTACCAAATGTAGCTAACAACACTGTTACTTTACAGTACATAACGGAGACCAAATGTCTGGAGCTCACTATCTCTCCAAACATCTTCGGGACAGTAGAACTACTGGCCATGATCAGCAAACCTCGAGTGAGTCAGTCTTTCAGTGATCTTTTCTTTCTTTCTTTCTTTTTTTTTTTTTTTTTTGGCTTTTTAAATCGTACTCATCATCAAGTTCTCAATTACGTCAATTATAAGGTGGCCATCAGTGGGTAAAAGGAGGAGTAGGATTGGCAACAACAGAAGATTACAAATAAAGTATCACTTAATCCCCACATAGTTTTTGAGTCTAAACAGATTGCACATTGACCCACAGGTGCAAAAGAGCTTCCATCAACTGTCCTCTGCCTTTCTGTAAGGGTAACTGACCCCTTTCATGTGACGCCAAGATTAGCTACATTAAACTTGGAGGAGGACAAGCTGTAGACACTTAAGTGGCCGCATTAAACAATGTGTAAATATGGTGAATCTCTGTCCTTTTTTTTTTTTCTTT
Organism: Semaprochilodus insignis; assembly: GCA_034552555.1. Taxonomy (NCBI): domain Eukaryota; kingdom Metazoa; phylum Chordata; class Actinopteri; order Characiformes; family Prochilodontidae; genus Semaprochilodus; species Semaprochilodus insignis. The sequence continues at coordinate 13,502,635 of CM067495.1, forward strand.
CTTTCAACTGACCTATTGCAAAAATCTGATGACACATTTCCCCTAGTCCACTGTCGCAATGTCTGTCAAACTTTCAATTCAGGCCCACTGGTAGCATCCATAGCACTTGTACTAACAGACTAAAAAGTTTAGCGGTACAAAGACAAAAATGAAAAGCCACATATTTTAAAATGTTCCGTTGTTCAAACGTTGACTGGTTTTATTATGTGCTAGGTGCAGACATCTGACAAAATATAAATGTAGGTCAGTTTAATACAAAAAAATTCAGGACAGTTTTTCTATTATTCAAACAAGGGAAATGGTTCAGTCGCACAATGTAAAGCAGCAGGTTTCCATGTCTAATAAAGTGTTTTGATAATGTTAGTGATGATGATGATGATGATGATGATGATGATGATGATGATGATGATGATGATGATCCATTGTCAGTTCATTTGTGAGGAGAAACAATATGTTATTGTTTTTGTGTGTGTGTGTGTACGTGTGTACGTGTGTGTTTCCAGGATGCTAATAACCCACAAAAAGTCTTCAAGAGTGGTCAGTGCGTCTCTGCAAAAGTTGTGGGGGTCAGCTCCAAAAAGCCAAAGCGGCTCTTCCTTTCTCTCACAGGTAACAGTGGAAAATTAGAGCATTTTGCACCTGCGAAGGCAGGTTTTATTCGTTGGTGGCTTGAGATTGGATCCCATGAGTACCATCCAGTATGGTGTGCTGAAATATTTTTTCTCAGTGCCATTAAAAAAAAGTAGTATTTGAATGAGAGAGCTAGAGTTATAGCAACATATAGCACACAAGTAGCAGGGCTTCAGGCTGGACAAATGGTTCAAAGGCTTGGACTAGACAAATGTGTTAACAATGTGTTGCATTAATAATTGATCACATTACCTTTGGTATTATTAACAGCTGAAGTTACATTCTATTATTTTTGCTTTCAAATGGATGTTCACATTCGGTTGCTCTAGAGAATAGCAGACTCAGTAACAGCTGGAGCTATAAAAAGGAGTTAAAGGTTTTTTGGAGCAGAGTAGGCCTTGCCCAGATCCTTTGAATAAGTAAGTTTGTTTTAGATGTTGGTGTTCAATTCTTTATTTAGTATTCTGAAGCCTGAAGCCTTTTTCTTTTTTTAAAGCCAGAAACTCTGATGTTTAAACAGCAGTGCACAAGAAAAAGTACTGTTATGTTAAAATATGGAAAACATTGAACATAAGAGAGAGATGTTTTTGCGGGGAAGAAGTGATCAGTTCCATGGGTCCTGTTTATGCCTTGCAACATGTCCTCTGAATTTGGTACCAGGTTCAGGAGGACAACCAGCAGCAGCCAAGCTGCTTCTAAGGTGGTCCTCCTCGCTTTCGAACAAGTCTGTAACCCTTAGTCCTCCACTGAACTTTCTGCAGCTCAGCTACGTCTGAGATCATGTGTGGGCGCTGTCAGAGCAACATGTGGTGTGAGCAGCTGAGCTTCAGCCTGACTGTTAATTAATTGCTGCCGTGTCCTGGATATATTTTGAACTGCAGTAACTAATAAAGGGCAGCTCAGCGCCTCTTCCTCATGTCTGATACTGATACCACAGCCTTGAGTATACCAATCCAGTAGCGTCTCTTTCGCTGTCTTTGACAACTAGGCTGTTGATAATACATTTGTCTGGATGCCCTATGTTTAACCATCTACATCAAATTGTAAATCCAACTGTGAAACAAATATTCTACTATGCTAAGGGAAGAAATACTTAGAGGCCAAAATTTGACTCTTGAGTTATGCAATGCCATATCATATCGTTGTTCTGATATCCCATCCAGTGACTTTAATCAGTATCAAACAGATACTGAGTATCATATCGGCACACCCCTTCTAACAGTTATATTTAAGCCTATTATTTAAGCACTCCTATTCGGAAATACCAACAAGCACTTGAAACCTGTAAATTGCTGTTTTGCCGGCTGTATGTCAATGCTTACTGTGCCAGAAAACACCTATATTGGTGCAGTACATTGAGAACATGCACTGACACATTGGGTTCCTTGGTCACCTTTACGTTTCCTGTGTGCTCTGTCATCACAGGGACGCACAAACTTGAGCAGGGAGCTGTTACCATGGGAACCATTCGGAAAATCATCCCCCAAATGGGACTGGCGCTTAAACTGCCATTTGGGAATTCTGGCTCAGTTTCAATAACAGATCTGTCTGACACGTACACTGAAAAACCACTGGAACAGTACAAAGAAGGCCAGGTAGTCAGGTGAGGCAGCGCATGTTCAATTTGATGGCTAACTAATCTGAGGTAAATGTAGCTCATTCTGAAGTTTTTGATAACCGATTTTTGTTTGTATTGTGCCTGTCTCTTTTTAGATGCTGCGTTACTGGGGAAGAAGATGGAAAATACCATGTGTCCTTGCGTCTATCTAGGTACGTTATAGGATTTTAAAATGAGAATCCCCATTTACAGTATACCTAACAAGGAATTCCACTGAGTTTCCCTCTGACTTTAGTGGTTAGGATGTAAAGTCATACAGATTGGTTTGATGTGATGTGGCTCATTGTAGAGAAACTTGCTCAGTTGATGATGTTAAAATAGTGGTAAATCATCTTTGGAGACTATTTTGCCAGACTAAAAGCACCCTGCATGTCCCTCAAAGCCATGAATTAATTTAAATTCAAAATACATTTTGGTGGTGTGAGGGCACTTTTAGAGGCATTGAACTATTGAAATGTCTGGTTTCTATCACCACCACTATGCCTGACTGTGACTGCCTGTGGCTAGATTCATTTTACATCAAAGCACTTTGAATGACTTTCTCTACATCTCATCCATGTAATTATGCCGAAATTCTGAAAACCCAGTTGAAGTCCAAGACCAGACTTAAATGGCAGCTGGAAAAACAGCTCTGTGCACCACAGACACAGGAGGATAAGTTAAATGATAAGAAGTTCAAAATAATTTTCCCTAAAATTGTAAAGCATATAACAAGTCCTCAGTGTCTTACTCTTCCCCTCCTACGCAGCCCTGAGCAAACAGAAAATGGATGCAACAGTAAAATAATGCATAAATATTTTACAACTTAGTAGAAAATAAAACGAATAAATGAACAAATTGCGTAGATGTGACTGGAAGACCAGTGAACAAACATAATTGTGGATATTATAAATTGCAGTAAGGGATTCACAGATTTTCATTTTTTATTTTTTTTTTTTATGAAACAGGATCCACACTGAGAAGGCCCTGCCAATTAAAGATGCAGATATCGTCTCAGTTGCAGATCTTCAGGAGGGACAGATCGTCCGTGGTTATGTCAAGAATGTGGGAGACAAGGGTATATTTGTAAGGTACGAAAGCTTTTGTTTATTCTACATTAGAGATGTTTCCGTTAGTGATTTGTATGTGTTTTGTGCTATATTTCCTTCGGGATCAATAAAGCTTCCTTCCTTCCTTCCTTCCATCCTTCCTTCACAGATGTTTTCGTTGTAGCTAATATGCTATATGTCCAAAAGTTTGTTGACACCTTCTTTGTCCAGCGTTTCTTCTGAAATCAAGTTTATTCATAGAGATGGTCTGCCATTTGCTGCAGTAACAGCCTTCTGGGAAGGCTTCATGCTAGATTACATTGCTGTGAGGATTTGATTGCCTGATTTGGTGCTGATGTTGGATGACAAGCTCTGTATCACAAACGTCGCTCCAAAAAGTCCCAAAAATATTGGAAGTGATCGGCTTCACAGCCCAGTGCAGGACTTCATACCCCTCTAGCCAGCACTTGGTATTGTGCATGGGCTGATGCAGAGTGTGACGTTCTGTTAGCAGTGCTTCTCTATGGGAATCAGCAGTTTAACTGAACATTTAAAACCTATGCCAGCAATGAGTGTATCTTAAAGTAGTTGTATTCACCAGTTGGGTACTTCTGGACATATAGTGTATTTCCAGTGCCTGTTTTCTGTCCTGACCAATCAATCCATGCTGGAACACTAACTTTGTTTCTTTGTTGAAGGTTATCAAGATCAGTAACAGGAAGAGTGATGTTCCATAAAGCCACAAACTACTTTGTGACCGATTCCAAAACGTTCGCTGAACACATCTCTCAGAATGCCCTGCTGACGGCCAAAGTTGTGCAGTAAGAGTATTCCCGTCATATAGCTGCCAGTATCTCATAGTCATTTTGGATATTACTGATAGACAAGCTTAAGTCACAAGAGAACTTGCACTATTGATCAAAAGCCTGGAAACACTGGTCTCACTGGTGAGATCTTCCAAATGTGATTTAAAGGATAAATGTGTGTAACATAAAACACTGTGAAATTAGCACAATAGAGCTAATATGCTAGAAAACTAACACAAATTGTATGAATAATTATCGTCATGTTTCTCTGTACTGTGTAATGGTCATATTTTCCATGGTGTAGAGTTAATGCTGACTCTGTTGTGGGATTTGTGTTTATGTACAGTGTTGACGCAGAGAACAACCATGTGGACCTTTCCCTGCTCCCAGAGGACACCGGGAACGCCGATGTTCTCCCAAAATCTCTTGGGCTTCCTCTGCGTCTAAGGGGGAAGGAGAAAGAACAGCATGATAAGATAGCCACTGAGCGGAAGCGCAAGATCTCTGAGAGCCAACAGGTGTGTATGTGGGTTTGTATGTGCTTGGGTGTAGATTTTTTGCAACAGTTCTATTTGATTATGATTGGCAGGAAACAATTCAGTGCATTTTAAGTTTTACATTCAGTTATGGAAATTTGTTGTTTTTCTGCCTGACTATTCTCCCTCCAGTGGCTGGTTCACCTCTCCTTATCACTGGGCTAACAGCCACCCATGTATGACGGTGTATTTGCATAATGCATGCTGGGTTTTACAAGAAGAGTAACATGAATTAAATGAAATTTTTTAAAAAAAATCTGTCAAACCAATGAAGATGAGGGACATAATGCTGTTCTACAAAATACTGCAGAACACAACAAAGAACAAGCTCTAGTTTTAGATCAGACTGCCCCTTTAAAGATCACACTTTTATTTATGTAGGAGGAAGCCGTGCAAAAAAAGAAGCCGAAGAATGCAGGAAAAGATTCAGAGAAAAAGAAGAATAAACAGAAGAAGTGCAAGCTGAAGAAATCGCAGGCTGAGGATCGCGACAGTGGAGTTGATGTGTATTTTAGAGAGGAGGAGACGCAGAAAGAAAAGAAAAAGGTGACCTATACATCTCATAAACGAAAGATCAGCAAAACTTTCCACGGCCCGTGTTTTACACTGTGTGTGTGTGTGTGTGTGTGTGTGTGTGTGTGTGTGTGTGTGTGTGTAGAACAAAAGTGAGACGGAAGAGTGTGGCAGGCTGCAGGTAGCGTCAGCTTTCTCCTGGGACACTGAGCTGAACGCCCTCAAACCTGCATCTGTTCCTAAAAAGGCCTACGAGTCCAGTGATGATGAGCAGGACGATCAGAGCAAGGTGATATATGCGCAAAACTGCATGACATGGCAACCACACCACGAAACCTTATTTGTTCACGAGTCTGGAATTATTGCTTTCAGTGATATAACAGCATATCGGATATTGGCATAAAATGATATCTGATGCAAATGATAAAATGATTCTGGTAAGCCAGTTTCAAATAATTGATGCGAAGCTGTTTTAGATGCCTCATACAGTATATCAAAAGTGATTATCAAATCTAGAGCCAGGTAACCTAACTATATTTAAATAACTGTAGTATATTATGTGTTCATTTAATAACAACATGAAATATGAGGTTATAATGTAATATGACATTATTATAATAATAACAACCATTTCCAGATACTTGAATGATGCTGTATGTCCAAATATGCCTTACTGATATATGAATCTCCCCACTCCCCAAAGCCGGCCAAGAAGTCTCGGCGGGAGATGGAGCAGGAGCGCCAGGAGGCAGAGCGGAGTTTAAATCGTTTGGAAGCAGAGCTAATGGATCCGTCTGCTCGGCCCGAGAGTTCTGCAGCGTTTGAACGGCTGCTCCTCTCTTCTCCTGACAGCTCGCTGCTCTGGCTGCAGTACATGGCCTTCCATCTGCAGGCCACACAGATTGAGCAGGCCCGCGCAGTGGCCGAGAGAGCCATCAAAACCATCTCCTTCAGGTGGGTGTGAGACGTCAGGATGTTGTGTACAGGTCATCCAGACCCAGTAAAAAGTATTGTTATGCTGCTGAAATAACTCAACAAGTACTTTTTCAAAAAACAGCCAAAAAAAAAAAAAAAAAAGGAGCTGCACCCAGAATGAATCAGCTGACAGGAATGAAACTTGGTGGGTAGGTTTGACATCATGAGACAAGCAAATGATTCAAGTTTCGGGCCTTATCGCATTGACCCAACAGCCACGATTGCAGTGATGCCCTCCATGAGTCATTGTGTTGGCAGTACCGTTGGCAGACGGCTGCATAACATAGGAATGCATGCATGCAGACCGTCAAAGACTGCAATTGTGTCGTGCCAGACTGTCATGGAGTGACTCAAAATGGCAGCAGCTCATCTTGACAAGTCCTGCTTTTTTTCTTGGTGGAGATGACCAACAAATCCATGTGTGGAGGCACCATGGTCAGCACCAAGATGAATGGTTTGTTGTCACGTGTCCAGAAGATCTGGTGTCACTCCACCTCCACCCCTACGGCAAAATCTACAGGAACTGTGCGAGAATATTCAAGCTGCATGGGACGGATTATCACAGGACACCATTAGGAACCTCTACGACTCCATGTCAAGTCGTCTGGCGTATTGTGTTAGCAGACATGGCGGCCCGACACCAGACATGGCGGACCGACACTGAGAGACACTACTTCTGTATGTGTAGCTCAGTAAATATTGGCCATATCAGTCATTCATTCAATCAATCATTTATTGTTCCTGGTAACCTTTATCTTCCTTCCCAGTAGCATTGCAATCCCACACTTCCTTTTGGGTGCAACTATTCTTTTGATAATAAGTGTACATGTGCACACCTAGTACACACCTAGTTGCTTTTGCTAAAGTACTGGTTACCTAGAACTGCAGTGGAATTTCTCTGATCAACCAGCATCTGCCGGCCCAGGAGCTGAACAGTGTTGTTCAGAACTCCAGAATAACAGAATAACTCCAGAACCTTCACAAAGAAATTGTCAGCTATAACAAAGTGAAAATGCACTGCTTTGAACAACATGAAATCATGAAATATCTTGGATTCATACTGTCTGCAATGAAATAAGTCATAGACCATAGACCAGATTTTATTTATTTATTTTTTGCATTTTCATTTTCTATACCATCCCAGCGATCTTTGATTCAGGGTTGTAGCTTCTGCAGAAGCCTTTGATTGGCAGATAGATTCAGTTTTGGTAAGGACAGGTTTGATGTAGGAACTAGGTAGAAACTAAACTCAGAAAAGTAGATTTCCAGGAGGAGGGTTGCTGACCACTGCCCATAGGGCTTATTTCAGGTCCTCACTCTTGACTACAGAACAATAACATTGCTTTAAAGGTAGTTACCGGATAATAAGTTAGAATAATAATAAGGATTATAATTAAAGAAAAGGCATGGAGTTCATAGGGTTAAGCTGAGGTGCGCCTTGATGAATGAGGGAGGTCCAATTGGAATAATGAAGTTCTAGACATTTTAACCCCACTCACAAATGTCCCTGTGCTTTTACTCAGTGTTCACTTTAGTGACGTCAACACTGTGCCGGCCTTGTTTTTGCATATTCTGAATCTTAAACACTCTCACGTGTATCTCAAGGTATTTTGTGTTACGGGCTGCTCCTAAGGCCATAGTATACATGTAGAGTGGGTGCTCATGGCAGCTTGCACATGCACTGACTGGTGTACACACCATTTGAGGCCAGGCTTTAGATGGTCTGTGGGTGCAAGAACTCTAGAACACGTTCCACAACTGTGCTATTGAATCTGAACAATTCCTTCTGTACATTCCTTTTGTTTGCTGACTCATTTCTCTCTCAAGCCCTCTGCAGTCTGTCACCATTCGTGTTTGTTTAATTGATTACATGTGTGTAATCCCCTTCTGTGTCTGTGTAGGGAGGAGCAGGAGAAGCTGAACGTGTGGGTGGCACTGCTAAACTTAGAGAACATGTACGGCACAGAGGAGAGCCTGCAGAAAGTATTTGAGAGAGCCATTCAGTTCTGCGAACCCATGCCAGTCTACCAGCAGCTGGCAGACATTTATGCTAAGTCCAACAAAATCAAGGTGAGACTGCTTTTTTTGGCTTAACATCCTCCATCTGGAGACCCAGAGTGGCTGATGGGCCCTAGTCCTGTACAATTCCTGGGCACTCGAATCAGTAGCTTAATATTTTACTACATGTGGACAGGGAGGTAGATAGATGTTATTGCTGTCTATCTTTACACTGAGGGTAATTTGAACCAATCACTACAGTAGGTTTGATGTGACAACCCAGGGACGTCATGGACGAGTGGAACCATAATTTAGAGACCACTGCCGTCTTATGTTAGCATAGTGCTTCTTGTGCTCCCATAATGCTTTGGGTCCAGTCAGCTTCTGCTTATGACTGTCATTCAATTACTTAAGTCATTTAAGTTTCATTTTGAGGTCCTACCCTTGTTGTTGGAATTCCAGCCCTTTTCTGTGCTACAAGGTGACATCATCTCGTAATACAATCCTTGTTGGCCGCCTACCAGCAAGTCTGCCATGGCTGCACACAAGAGCTAGAACAGTAGAAACTTGGTCCTGCTCCAGTCTAGCTTGCGAAAGTGGATCAGGTCTACCGACTTGTACCATCGCACTGGACTCAAACCATCTCAAACTGACGCGGTACAGCTGACGCCATAGTAAGAATGGCCACAGCGACATGAAACCTGAACTTGAGCAGGACGCCACTCTGGCAGTTGACCAGTCTGAACAGAGTGGGTGAGCTGACCAATCGGAGCACAGGGGCTTAAAGACACAGGAGCTCTAACAGTGTTTCAGAAAAAGGGGAGAATACAGATGTGCAGTATAAGGAGAAAAAAAAATGTTTTGGGAAAATTTAAGCATGTGAATCTATTCCAGTAGACTCCAACAATAAAATTATTAACACTGATTTCGCCTAAGTTTCATATGCCTTTTAAGACTAAAATCTGTTTCCTATGGTAACCATGCGTGTTTGGTAATGCTGCTGGCTTTCCTGGTCAGCAAATCTCTCCCTCTACTTAGATTGGCACTCCCAGATTTCCATTCACTGACAGTTGTGTTAGAATTTTTAACCTTTTGTTGGTCTTATTGGAGGTCATATTTAATGAATATTAAATCATTCAGATCTAAAATGATGATAAACAGTATTAGAAATATAGGCATGATCCTATATCAGAATGTGTGACTCAGAGAATGAGAACAAGCCATTGATTCGTTTACATGGGGTAGATTCCAGAATAGACTGTATGTATGAATTGTGTGCTTGTGTGCGCAGGAGGCAGAGAGCCTGTATAAGAACATGGTGAAGCGCTTCAGACAGGAGAAGGCTGTGTGGCAAAGTTACGGCTCGTTCTTGTTACGCCAGGGACAAAGTGATGCTGCTAATGCTCTCCTGCAGAGGGCGCTGCAGAACCTTAACAGCAAAGACCGTGAGTGCTTCTTACATACTCTGTACTGGTTGCACGGTACAAAGCTGCTACACAATGTTGTTTTTAATAGTATGCATTCATGTGTTAGCTGCTAGGTAATGTTATATGGACCTTTTCATTTATTTTCTTATGCCCCTAATAAAGTGTGCTTTCTGTCTATACTATAGGAGGTTTCACAGTTTTATTCCTCCTTTCTCCCCGTTTCAGATGTGGACCTGATTAGCAAATTTGCCCGGCTGGAGTTTCAGTATGGCAACACGGAGAGAGCCAGGGCCATGTTTGATAAGGTCCTCACCAGCTACCCCAAACGCACAGACCTGTGGTCTGTCTTCATAGACTTGATGATCAAGCACGGCTCACAGAAGGACGTCAGGTGTGTTTCAAGTTGGTTGTGGCCATAGGAACCTGTGAGGTTTAAAGGGCCGTGAATCTGGGACAGTTGGCTTAGTTAAAGTATTGATTTAGCCAAAAAATAAAATGTACAGAATTTTCTCCTTACTCTGATTATAGTTGAGCCCGGTTTGTCTTAGGTATGTACGGGAGCAATGAGGTTAACTTTGCTTAGAGTCTCTGATTAGCATTATGCAAATCACATGCCTAAATCATGCAAACTTGTTTCGAAACTGCTATGCATTCTCAAACAGACTCACTTATATGGTTTCAGACACTGCATGCATAGTCTGACACTATACTGAGCAAAAATCTCATATCACACAATTTACACTCATACTTTTCCCATTTCTTTTGGTCCACTGATCATAAAATTGACAGTAAATGTTTTCAAATTATGCCAAAAACTTTGTTTCCCGACAGCAGTAATGCCAAGATCTTCTGACTCACCTCTATTCCGACATGTCAGGCATTAATACTAATTTCGAACTAATTTCTCTTGGAAGCACCTCATGGGAACACAACATGAGGACTACATAAAGCTTTGTGGTATTAGTCGTGTCTAGTCTTGAGCTGGGTGTGAACTGATCCACTGTGAAATCTAAAATGCTTCTTGTGCTCCTTTAGGGACCTGTTTGACCGGGTGATTCACCTGAGTGTATCAGTAAAGAAGATCAAGTTTTTCTTCAAGCGTTACCTGGACTATGAGAAGAAGCACGGTACACCTGAGAGCATCCAGGCAGTCAAGCAGAAAGCTCTGGAGTATGTGGAGACTAAGGGATCTGAGGCTACATGCTAGAACTAGCAGCCATGTTTGATTTCAATCCGAACCTGTAAGGCTGAGCTGCATAAAGACAATTCTAATCCAGTGGATTTGGAAGGATATTCACGTTGCTGTCCTCCGTTCTTGGTGGAATTGCTTCAGTTTTGCATGTCTGGATTCTCTTTTTGGACATACTGAGTAGGACTGACTAAATGACTATGGTTTCTTAGCTTTTTAACTAGTCAAGTGACCAAACAAATCAGGAAGCGTGTCAGTTCTCTTTTTTTTTTTTTAACATATTGAACAGAAAAAAAAGTGTTAGTGCCTTGTAGTGGGGGAAAAGGTGCACATAAGCTTGTACTGATATTAATGCAAAGTTTTGTAATGAAATGAATAAGTCATTAAAATGCTGTTCTTCGTGAAGGGTACCTTTTTTTGTTTTAAATGATTGTCAACTCAAATGCTGTTGCTCCTCAAGAGTTATAACCACAAAACATGACATTTTTATTCAAAAAACATTAAACCATATAAAATAATGAGAAAAAAGTAGGGAAGGGTCAGATGAGACCCTGATACATATTCAATAATGGGGGAATTACATTGTAACTGCTGGTAACTAATTTATATCTTAATGTTTTCTTCTTGTAAGCACTACACAAGGCCCATGTAAAGACTTGTAGTACCAGTCGAACAGACAACACACTTCATTTAGGTTCTGTATTCTTGAAACATCAGTACACGGCAGTCCTGCTTTCTTGCAGTCCTGCTTGTACTTAAGCACTGTCCTTGTGAGTGCTTTTCATACAGTTGCTCCAGTTCAGTGCCGTTCCTCATTAGCTGGTTGCTTAGAGACGCCACCCCTGAGGCGAGCTGCTGAGGTGTTTACCTCCCTCTTGACCTCCGACCTTACCTAGAACTCACAGCTTGTGCCTTGCTGAAGATCTCTGGTCTATTCACAAAACATTGCGGAGTAAATCGGGTGCCTATTTTTGGCTTTTGCCAGTCGAGTGCTAGTTCTTGAATGGAGGCATTTGGATGGTACTCTTGGCCCCCTCTTTTAGATGATATAGCAGGCGGTCCACTAGGCCTCCAAAGGTTGGTGCATCATGGAGAGCTATATTTTAATCCTATCTCTTCCAGTGGCGGAGGGTCGGAACGTGCGTGTGCTCCAAGTGTGGCAGTACTGGACATAATAAACATGGCTGTGGGCCAAAGAGGGTTTTTTTTTTGTTGGATTTTTTTGTTTTTGTTTGTTTTTTTGTGGGGGGGGTGGGGAGGGTCATTACATTTTTCGGGATCACACTTCCTCAGGGTCTTGAGGCCCCTCTGCCCCGCGTGGAGTGTTGTCGTTGTGTAGTCGCATGATTGGCTTGTTGCACATGGGGCAGACGCTGCGGATCTCCAGCCATTTCAACAGGCACCTTAACATAACAATGAAGATATCTTTTTAAATGGGATGAAAGTGGAAGTAAAAACTTTCATACACATATTCTTTAAGAAATTTGAATCTCTTAAACTGCAAGGTCTCTACACTTCGTGGCTCTGATTACTATGTAACTTATTTGTTTTGTAGTAGTTACTGTAGAATAAGCCTCAAGACTAATAACTGAATAATAGGCCTGCAATAGACAGGGTTAATGCAATACATAATACTTCACATTTGTGACACCTAGTGAAATAAATCCATTTATTTAGTTTGATCTCTACTGCACAACCCTCACTGGGTTTACTATCCCGTTAGAGCAACCTTTGCATTTTTATTTGCTAATATGACTTTAAATCTTTGAGCTATTTTTGGAACTGTTGTAAGCACATCTCACAAGCATAGAGTTGCAAATAACATGCACGTAAGCACTATCGGAAGCTGGCACTCATCATAAGATGCTCTTGATATTTTATCTGCTCTTAGGCTAATGCTTGGCCTCTATCCCATCCAGGCAATGCCCCTAACTCATGCCCTCTAGCTTGTAGCACTTGGCAAATCCATGATACATGGGTAAACAGTCTCCTATTTTGGAGCTCACCACTGGCAACCTTCTGCAAACCACTTCTTCAATGTTCTAGCACTTACTTCTTATGGAAGGTGTGCGAGCATGGACACACACCCAGCTCGTCACGGGCTTTAAATTCCTCTAGACACACCGCGCAGGGCTGCTGTGAGGAAAAGAAAACACATACACATGTTTAGTTCTGAAGGTTTAGGTTTATAAAAGCCATGTTATGGTTGGGCAAGAACAAATCTGATTAACACCACTTTCCACTACCCGGCATGTAAAGGCATGTTTGGTGTCCAAATTTTGCTTCTTTACTTGCTGGAACTACGAGACTAACGCTGCTAACAAACAGTAGAAGTCAGTAGTCACCAAAATCTTTTCTGATGTTTTCTGTTACTTAAAATGTCTCCCTGCTGCCGCCTTCCATTTGAATAGTTCCCAGTAAGTCATGCGATGTCATACATCACAATTGTTTGCATGACCTTAATAAAGATATGGATATGATCTAAGCTGGCATAGAGAAGTTTAACGTACGTATGGACGGAAAAGGGCTGAAAATGTGGGCAAATACAGACAACTAGCATTTGTTAGCTACATTAGTAAACATCAATATTCACCCACATTTTACCCACAAGTATAGCACCTGGATAAGTCTTCCCTTATCCAGCTCACAAGCAAATCTTCATTAATGTCACACAGATGTGTCAATCAGATTTATGACAAAGCATGACTTACTGGGTTAGGGTTAGGGTTAGGGTTAAAAGAGCAAAAGTCCACAGTGTAGCTAAAAGCAGGTGGCAGCCATTTTAGACAACAGGAAACAACACTACAGATTCTGGTCACCACTAGCTTTTAATGTTTGCAGCGATAGTCTCATAGCTCCAGTGGTAAGGACGCTAGATTTGGATGCCACTTCTTGGCTGACTATTTCTAGACTAAGTGGAAAATTGTGTACATTTGATTTTCCCCAAATCATTCCTTAAAGTTTCAACCACAACTACGTTGACCGAATTAAAGCAGGCCTATTACACTAGAATATCAAAAGCATATCTGGTCTACCAACTTGTTCAACCTGACTTTTAGGATCTGACTCAAATGAATATGGTAGACATTATAAGAATAGCCACAATGGTGTGGGTGTGGAGCTTGTTACTGAAGCATGTTAATCTGTTGTAGTAGACCCCACGAGCAAAATTATAAACACTTAAAATATGCATAATAGGTCACCTTTTATCACTAAGTTTTGATATGCCATGTTAGCAAGGGATACTGTCTTGTGACAGGCTTGATAAAATCTAGGTGTGTTTTTCTATTGAAAAAGTTGGCATATAATTTAATCACTAAACGCACGTGAAACACAAAGCACACAAAGTCTGTAAATGAGGGCAGATATAAGGTAGAAAGGAAACATGCACACACACACACATCAGTTTGGAAACCAAATGGTTTACATACGAAAACACACAAGTTAACCACATCAGAGATTGAACACATACTCCCAGAAGGCTCAGCTTCTTCCCCGCCCCTTTAAGCACCACCTGTCGAGAGAAAACCAGGAAGGAAAATGTTTTTTGAGCAAGCTGCTATGTGTGGGTGGGAATCTACTCACTAATGAAAGTCAGCATCACAAATGCCATTTATTCAATGCATCTCTCTTCACAAATCCAATATGTCCTAAGCCTGGGGTGAATATATAAATTGAAAGCAGTAGATGACAAATTTGCATGTTTGCAACATGCCACGTGTCGGGCCATTATGCTCAACCTACACATTCACCGTGCCACATGTGAAGGTCATGAGGAGTTAAGATTGGGTTTCACAGTTACGCCTACAGAGTCTATGCTATATTTACATGCACTACCTTTAACCCACACATCCTGCCTGTAAGACTGAACAAATTCTGTACCATAATTACTTCATTCTGCAAGAAAAACTTATATCAGTGGAACAAAAACTTTTATACTACTGCTATACCCCTGGGGATGTTCAGACTTCACATGTTCATTTAGCTCCCAGACATTTACAAGGCCTACAAGCGCCTTGTCAGTTTTAAACTTATCCACATCAATACAAGGGCTACAAGGTTTTCCCAGGACAAAATGTGGAACCAGTATGCCAGCTGTACTGCAGTACCTCATTGTAGCTGTACTGCTGTCTAGTGTCTTGCTGTTTCAACCTGGAAGTCAAGAAACAAAAGCATTATCACCCACACTTCCTGTAAATGTGCCAATACAGCATGCAGTTCTGCAACCTCTATGTAAAATGCAGAATTGCTTCACAATGAAGTGGTGACTCCACACAACACTGATAAATGTCCTATAGCCCGTTTTTATGTAATATGTACGTTGATCTAAGGAAATGATGAGCTTGTGATCCAAAATGACTCCAAATTAGTCTGTAACATTCTTACAAGGGGGTAAAAATGTGGATTTGTTTTGGCCAAGAAGACCAGCTTATCTTCTTTTTCTGGCTTGAGGCTTGAATTCTAAATGTGGGGTGCCACTTGTTGCCACTTGCTAAAACATTGTTGATGAGGCTATAATTAAAAATGCAGCTCTGGTGATGTAAAACTGCACTCACTCAAACTGCAATTTCAGTAGAAAACTTAATTCTCATTGAAATGGCAGCAACAAAAGACGTGTGAGTGAGCTCTTAACCAAACAGGTACCGTCAAGGGCATGTGTGCTTGTACCTGAACAGGTAGCAGCAGAAGATGACGCTGAGCATAAAGACAAACAGGCCAATTCCCAGTACGATGACATACACGTTGAGCGGCAGGTGGTACAGATCCTCAGACGTCATATCGCAGTCTGAACGCTGCAGCCCTAGACCACAGAGGCAGCCTACATACACATACATCAACATATACACACACAAGTACACATACATCAGTGGTCTATTGTAGGGATGCACTGATACCACCTTTGCACTTCATACATACTGCTTATCTGATCCAAGTACCAAGTACACCAGCTGACCTTTGCATTGTGTGCAAAGCTTTTACTTTACTGACGATGAAGATATTTCTACTGTTCCACGCTCTCTTATTTTTAATATATATATTATTTTATTACGGTAAAAGTAATGTTTTGTCACTAATGCAATATACTAAGCTTGAATTAACACAGTTTCTGAACACAGTAGTCCTTAAAAGCTTAATTAAATGTGGCGTACTGAGATCTGCCCTTGCCACCCCTCGAAATACTGCAGTTACCGATTTCGTAATAAGCATTTTTTACAATTACTTGTAAAAAAAAAAAGTTCAATAATCCCATTCCATAGACATTCTGCATGCCTCATGTAAGCTCCTTCCACTCGGGCACAAGCACAAGCCCCAGTTTTGGGGTTGTTATTGATACACTGGTTTATACTGTCTGATTTGGCTGATCCTAAAAGATAAGGCAAATATTTGGCTAGTAAGACCAGTGGCTTGTGGTCATTGTCCATGCACTTGGTGCCAAGGGGAATCTGGGTAATTAGCTATGCACAAAGCAAACATGGACGACTGTGGCGCCACCTCCAAACCACCATCTGGCCCCTCGGAGATGGGGGCAGGCAGCTGGTGTGTGTGCGTGTGCGTATAATACGGATCTCCATTCATACATAAGGAGCTTGGAACATACTGATAGATAGTCACCTTCATTCATACACAAACAACTTCCCATAGTCTGAAGCCTGTTTTTGTCTGAATAGGGTGAAAAAAGGAAATTAATGTGAATGCCCTCAAAAGTCTTAAATGTAAACTGTTGGGGGTTGGGTTCTTACATGGGATTACTGTAAACTTCAGGCATTCTAGAGGTGGGGGCAGGGTTCTTCAATGTGACAGTATTTTACATGTAGTGATAAATACTCCTTCCCAAACATGTTTCATTTAACAGAGATTAGAAGTGACCCTGTTTAAATGGATTTCTAATTCAGTGCAGTGTGTAAAATGCTGAATAACAATCACTGTACCGTACTCTTTTTGATAGTAGGCTACTTCTTAAACATGGGGCATTCTGTCTGTTCAAACTTCTCAAAACGAAATATTGTGATGAAAACGGGCCAGTTTTCCCGACACGGATTAAGACAAGGCTTCAGGGCCAGATTAAAGTCCCCTGGGCATTAGAGCTATAGTGACCTCTGCCCATGAGCCCACTGATAATAAGCTAAGAAAAGGTCTTGGTTTTGCTGGCTCAATCTGTCGGTTCTTCACAAATGACCTCACCTGAACCAAAGTTATCTCCTCAGCTAAGACCTTGTGCTGATGAAAGGGCATCAGGTTACTGAATAAAGATTACTATAAGACACCAAAATGATGTTATGTTTACTGGCATACAGATGCCAACGTCCTTCATATTTACACACTTATGCTTTTTCAATAGTTAGGGATGGATTATCAGACTAACCATTGTGGTCTGTGAATACATTTAAAGTAAACCAAATTATTTCAGAAAGTGTACACAGATTACAATCATTTAAAACTGTGCACTGGTGAATCAACAGACTTAGACTTATGCTTAAGGGCCTGAAGGGAAACGGTTTCAGATACCGTAATAAACTGACATATCACCCACCCCACCTACGGTAAGTAGCTTTTGAAACATGAATAGCATCAAGGATGCTTCACACTAAAACCCTCAAAAAATATGATACCAAGGGCCAGTTTCCCATACGGAGATTATTCCTAAACCTTGACTAAACAGAATTCCCAATGGTGATCCAACACTGACAGTGCAAGATGGCCCAAGACTATTAGGGGGTGGGAGGAAAAAATTGATACAGCATAGTGTTACAATATTTTGCATGGCCATCTTGTATCAATACACAATATTTACATAAGCATCAAGAGCATTTACACGATATTTACACGAATACACATGGCGATATTTTATTACATAAACGTACAGTTTTTAAGAAAGTAGCTGTGTCTGTGCTTCATTTGGGTTAAAGATTCAAACTTGTTTGAGGTTTAGAGAGAGAAACACCATGTTACATAAGCTCTTTTCATGTGTGCACTCCAACTCATTCATATTAGACTGCCAGCATCACGTTTATACTGTTTGGAATCTGCTGTCGCACGGTCGTGTGAAAGCTTGTACATTGTAGCATTAGTGTCTGAAATCTTTACTACAATCACAAATTCTGTCCTTTATATTCTGTCCTAAAACATCCTGTTTTGCTGCAATAAAAATGACTCAAGTGAGACAAACAGACTGAAACTTAATTTCATTAAAAAGGGGGATGTTGACTTATTTTTTTATTTGTGCTAATATAGGCACAAAACTTTTTGAAAAAGTTGAAAAAGGTAATAAATCACAATACGTGTTATAGCAGTACTCAGCATATCACAACATAGTTTGATTGTATTGTATTGACGATCATATCGTGGGGCTTTTGGTTATTCCCATCTCTTAGCCCAGTGGTGTCCAAAGTCCAGCCCCAAATGAGGGCCAAATACGGCCCACAAACAGATTTTAACTGGCCCATGGGTTCTGTTTTAGAGCATGTTGTATGTGGCCAAACTTAACATTGAGAACCAGCAACTGGCAAGGTGGAAATATTGACCCTTTTTCACTCAGAGCCGCAGTAAAGGTATGTGTCCCCTACATCAAAAGACTGTAATCAATCTAATATCAGTAGACGTGAAACAAAGCACAATAAATATTCAGCAACTGCAAGCTACGAAGAAAATTAAGTTATTCGGTAAATGTATATAATGCATTTATTTCAAGGGCAAACGTGGCAATTTATGCTGTTTAATCTGCTCAGATAATAAAGTGATGTCTGAATGAGGTCATGTCAAAGGAGCACAATACAAGAAGCCTTGTGCATCTCTTATGCAGGGACAGGAAACACGGCAGCTCACAGAAAACCGGCCCTGCTCGCACCGCTACCCTTCTGGTGCCAGGTTTACGCATTTCTAGGAATAGACCCCCAGAAAGATGCTCGGTTCGACTCATTTCTCTCATTTCTCATATTTTAAGAACCTAATATTTTTGAGACATGAACAATATTTCAGGCCTCAGGTTTTCTGTCATAGACTTCCCTCTGCTATAGGCTTAAACCACTGGATTAGGATGTAAACATTAAATTAATCTGAGTTCGATCATTAGGTCTTTGTGTCTGTGAAGAGACAAAACTCCTTTTTGAAACATCAACAAAACGACCTGAGGGAGAGTTAAAGAGAGGAAAACTGGGTTCATAACGAGGTAATACACGACGTAACCCCCTGAACATGTCAGAGCCACAGCTGACAGGACCTGAGCCTGGACTGTCTGAGGTGAGTGAAGTTAGTTGTGTGGAGCTGCTCACCGTTACACCATTGGAATGGTTGCATGTAACTTGAGTCCAACAGGCGCAGCTCGGTGGCTTCAGGGCTTCGTGAGGCGAAGTGAAGGCTGAGGGAGTCCAAACCAAACAAACGGGCAGCCCCCCCGACACTTTTCCCCACGACGGTCAGCCAAAAAGGCAGAAAGCTAGGTCGAGTTAACCGTCGAGTCCAGTGTGTTTGTCCGTGTCGAATATCGACGGGGGTTTTTTCCGAAGTCCTACGAAAAATTGCGGAAGCTCGAAGAGAAGCGAGAAACAAACTCGCCCCCTCGGTGATGTCTTATGTTATTTTCGTTTTTACTTCATTCATTTTCTCCTCCCTTTTCCCTCTTCTTCGTCGATATGGACGCACAAAAGAATGAACGTTAGCTAGCTAGCTTGTTGTTGACGGTTGACTTGTCACGAAGACAAAGAGCGTCTTCTCCTACTAACGTTAGCCGTGTCCTTGCTAGCTGGCTAGCTCTCCTATGGTCTGGAGAAAGGAAGCCAGTCGAGATGCTAGCACAACACATAAACAAGAAGAAACCTCAGACCACGTTCAATGTCATCAAGATGGATGGGCTGCAGTTCCTTGATGATAGCCTACGTGGACCTAGTGACCTACAAAGAGGTGGCCAACTGTTTTCAAAACAATGGCATGGTCCAGGTTGACAGTGGTGAAGTGATGCTCCATCTAGAAGGAAATCCTCTGGAAAAGACAGTCTTTGTCCACCTCCACCGTACCTACCACAAAAGATCTGGACCAGCCTCGTCCCTCATTGATGTCATTCCCCCTCTTCCTGAGTCCTCTCTCCCTCTCTCTCTTTCTCTGGCTGTCTTTCTGAAAATGGCTGATCTGTGAGGGGTATTCCTCCTCCTCCTCCTTCTTCTTCTCCTTCTTCTACTTTGGAGCGAATGCAGGCTCCCTTCCAAAAAAGAGAAACAAAAGGCAGCACACACACTCAAACCTATTCCACCACCCTCGAGCTAGCTCGAGGCTGGTGTTTCTCTTCGCTGTGTGCGCGTCTGCATGTATGCAGCCTATGTGGGGGAGTGTTTTTCTCTCCGCCTCAAACCATCTGGTCTCTCAATCCTTCCTTCTTCTTTTTCAGGAGGAGGAGGAGGAGGAAAAAAAATCGAATAAAATAGGAACCCCACAATGGCTGAGGGCAGAATTCAGCTCATCCAGATTCCCTTGTTCTTGCGAAAGGGTCCTGGGTGGAGTGTATGTATGTGTCAGGCCCCAGAGTATTAGCTCCTCTGATTCCTGCTCCTCTCTGCTTCGGCCTCCCAGCTTCAGTTTGTAAACAGATATGTGCTCATGTGATCCCGGGTTTGCCTCGCAACTCCGCTCACCCACTCCCTCTCCCTCTCTCTCTTTTTCTCTCTCTGTCCCTCACTCCCTCCCTCCTTCCTTCCTTCCGTCCTGCATGCTAGTCCCCCTCCTCCAATCTGTCTCTCTCTCTTTCTCTCGTTATCTTTTTCCTATTTTTCTTTTGTCTTTTTTTAGGCTTGACTGCAGTTAGAGGATGACCTCTCTCTCCCTTTCTCTCTCTCTCAGCAGCGAAGAAGCCAATGAGACTGGATGCTGCAAGAACAAAACAACACTGACAGATGAAAACAAAGCATGGGAAGTGAGATAGTACAAAATGAGGGTAGGGGAAACGGTTAAAAGGGGAAAGAGTTGGAGGATGACAGCTAAGAGACCCTACAACAAAGCTCAGATGCTGTGCATATTTCAGTTTGACCTACTAACTGTGTGACATGAGCCCATACTGCTTTGCCGTGCTCTCGTGGATGAATATAAACATGGAGAGACGGCCTAAACAAAGCCCACCCCCTTCACTAGTGAGGGATTCTGCATGCTTTAGACCTAACAGCTGCTGATAGTCTCTGTGTCCGACCCCCTCCGAGGCATTTTATCTATGCCGAGACTATATGATTCCAGTGTAGGGCTGTCACTATCAGTTATGTTAGTTATCATGTAATTAAATACCAGTCTTAACAGCAGTAGCGAACAAGCCTTTCAGAGATTCCAGCGTGTATATTGGAAACCTTAAACAAGGAATCTTTCAAACTGACTTTATTTATAAACATATAATCAGTACAAATAAATACATACAATCAGTACAAACAAATACATAAGCACATCCATCAAGCTGTTTCTTACTACAAGAGAGATCAGTAGAATAAATATACAGTTAAAATATTGCAGATTTACAATGAATCATTGCTGATCTATCAAGATGGTAGTTAAAGATGCCATAGAATATAAAACTGTATTGACATTGGCATGGATGAATAAGTTAGTTACATGGAACTGACATACCATGAACCTCAAACACTGTCGTTCCTCCTTCAGATACAAATCCTGCATTTACAAAAGATGATGGTAATAGAGGCCGATTCTAAAATCCTAAACTGTTACATAACAGTCTTGACTTTTACCCCTAAATTTACACACGACCATGGAGCAACCGTAATGAAAACACCAAACTAAGTGGAGAAGTCAACCGTATCAGGCTGTGAAAAGGATGTCAGCACTTTTCATGCCCTTTCCAAGGAACTGCCAACAGGCTTACAAAGCTGAAGTTGACTTCTTATTCACCAGCTTCTTAATCAAATGTTCTGTTCCGCCTTAAATACTAGCATCTTGTACAGGTGCCAGAATGTAACTGCAGGTACCATTTAAGGTAGAATGGGAAATTTGTCTTTGGAAAGACAAGCTGGTGAACAGGAAACCAACTTCAGCACCCACATGTTTAACAAAATAGTTTTGCTTTGTTTACAGCTTATGTAGCGTTTCAGGCTTATTGAGCCCACTTCACCCAGGATTTGACACTAAAGAGATTGAGATGAGGAGCAGTTTCACCTTAATTTAGCATCACAAATTAAACCACAGCCTGTAGTAGTCATGCTGTGTAACCCTTTTCTTTTGATGGATTGAAGCCAGATCATCTTAAATCATCTTAAAACTCACCAGCTTGTTGCATTCTAGCAGCAAATAATAGGGTTTAAGTGGGTGTGTAAAACTGCATTGGGGCAAAGACCAAAGACACATGCCTTTTATGTAGTGAACAATTTATGATGCTGAATAATTGCATTCTGTGGCCCCTTAATTGTTCTTATTTGATAGAGGAATTAAGCAATCATGAGACCCTTACTTTAATGCATGTGAAAATGTAGTGAGGCCCTCTGGAAAACATGCTCGAATCCTTCTTACACTTAGGACGCCATGTAGTCTATCCAAAAAAGCAATTTAACTAATAATAACCACAAACCAGCTGACGAAAAATGTGAATGGAAGGACTTTTCCCGCCACATTGGTTTTGATTGTTGTTTTATTACAGTGGATAAACAGGGCAGTATTGATTAATGGTCTTGATTAAGACTGGACGAAGGCACATATGAAATCATTTTATCTGCATTGATCCTTCCATTAATAATAAGTGCTATGTGTAGTTCTGTGCTCAGCACATGGACAGTAAACACAAAACTATGCCCTCTGCTGGGACCAGTGGAATAGCATTCTTTGTTCTCCCGCATGTGGGCATGTGCGGGAAGGTTTATTTTCCAGTTGATTTAAGGAATTTACCAATAAACATGTGAAAGTGTAACTTACATACAAGAAGACACTATTACAATATTAATCAATATTACACTGAATTTAAATCAGTGCTTAGACACTTAACAGTACCTACAAAGGTACAAAAAAAACTATTCAGAACACCCAGATCTAAGCACTTAGACATTTATATATCTACCACTCTAGCCGTTCCCCTTCAGAGGATGAACAAAAGCAGACATATGCAAATAATGGTTTTGTTTCTTCATCAGTATGTAAAGTAGTATGATGCTGCAAAAGTCTCTGTCCTGATTTGCAAGAGATGGTGAGTCTGTGACATGGGTTTGTTGAGAAAACGTATCCACGCTCCCTTTAAAACAGGCTCGGAGGAGCCGAAGCCTGCATATTCCAGAGGAATTCCTTTGATCCTTGTCCTAGACATTGTGATGTTTTGTAGACATTTGTCTAGGGATGGCTAAGCTGCTCTTGACAATGACATGTTTGAGGAGATGAAAGTGTTCTACAGAGCATCTATGGGACAGCGCCCTATAACGCACAACAGCCATTACAATAGAAGATTAGTATCTGGTAGAACAAAACATAATTTCAGGTTCTAATCTAGGACAAACTAAAATTCTCATTGTGTTCAGCTTCAGGAAGTAATCTGTGCACTTTATCAGGTAGATAAAAATAACCTAATAAGTCCAAATCTAGATAGATAGACAGATGCTGGACTCTTCAGACCTTGCTGTAGTATACGGCCCACTCTTTCTTCTGAATAGTGTTTGATGGGCAACCCTCTCCATTCATAAAGGCGTGTTGGTTCATGCTAACGTTGGCATTCACATAGCTATTTGAAAAGTCATTTTGAGTTATGCCAAAAAGAACATTATTATCTCCACTTCCAACCCCCTTTTGGTCTATGCTAAAACTAGCATTATCATATCCATTTTGCACTGTGGTGCCATTTACACTAGCATTACTCAGAAGATTGTTTTCTTCATCAGCCTTCCTCAGGCTCAGCGCAGGCTTACACGTGTGCCAGTTCCATAGAACTTTATTCATATCATCCTGGGCCCGAATTCCTAGCAGTTTATCTTCATCACTTTTGTGCTTTTCATCGTCATCGTCTTCACTGTCATTCCCATGGTGGCCATGGAAGCTGCGCATCTCCCCACTGATGCTCTCAAAGTACTGCTGGATGCAGACTTTAGCGAAACTCTTGGCATGCTCTGTGCAGATCTCGTCAAACATCTTTCGCTCAATATCAACGTAGTGTGACCAGTATTTTGTCTTTAGGAAGGCAGCTTGGGTGAAGCAGGGACGAATGGCACGGATCATAAAAGCAATGAGTGTAATGAGCAACAGGAAAAGCCAGCCAAATGCCTGTGAATTTTGAGAGATAGGGAAAAAAAGCAAATATGAGCAGGTACTACAACACAGCAGTACTTCACACCAAGGTTCTGATACTACAGATGAATGAAAGACAGAAAAAGTTGGTCAGCATTATGTACTTGTGCTCTCAAGCTAACCGTTAGGTTTCCAATTCATTTGTTCACATAATGTATCACATGTAAATACATGTTATTATGTAAGCGTAGGTAAATTTTTCAGTTAATGTAATTGAACAAATAACAAGACAAGCTCCTGTTCTTCCATACCTGTGACACACACTGTATGTACCTGGTAGCTGCTTCCCCAGATATAATATGTTGGCCATCAAATATTTGTTTGCAAGGGATTTTGGCAAGCATTCTTATGAGCTCCTCTTCTGATAGCCCATGTCCAGTTGCATTTCCAAACTGAGACACATCTAGGTCCACACTATAAGCACAAAGGAAGCTTTTCCCATCCATTAATGTGACTGAAATCCAAACGGCAGGGGCAATCAACGATCGCTGAGAAATGGAAATGAACATATAGCGTAGGATTGTAGGATCTTTGCCTCTCTGTCCTTTTGGTCGCCTCCATTCTTCAGCTAGCATGGATACGTTATTGTTCAGGACAAAGCCGAGCAGAAAGAACCAAAAAGCCGGGATTACCAAAATGCCAATCCCATAGGCGTAATTGTACTCAGGCATGCAAGGGCAGTTGAACTCGAAAGATGCGTAGAGTTGAGCACTAGCCAGGGCCATGATGCCACAGATGCCATTCATGAAGGACTCCTGATTGGACTGAAGAAACTGGAACATCATACGAAACTTATCCATTTTGATTTTTGGGTGGTTTTCCTACAACCTGTCTGAGAAGCAAACATGCATTATGAAATGTTTACTTCTTAAATGTTTTAATTAATGACAATCATAACTCTTCTGTCTGACATTAGCTGCATTAACACAAGGTCAAGCACTACACTTAATTTCTATTACATTCGCAGCAACAGACTAACTCCTCACCTTGAATACAAATAATAAAGAAAATAGCAATAATAAAGAAAATAGCAGTTGTGGTCTACTTACAAAGTTTTCAGCTGAGGTTTAGAAGCACTGTATTATTCCAAAGAGAATTTGCTGAGGTGCCGTTATAGCATAACCAGTCTTGGTACACCTGCTGAAGTTTCGACGCAGTTTCCAGGACTTGAAAAAAGAAGACCACATTGTGTTTTTCAGCTCCACCCTCTACACATACACCTACTGCCCTGCACCGGAGTCACTGACTCACCACAGGATTTGATTAATCAAAAGTAGCATTAATGGTTTACCTCTGATACATTTCGGTAGTTAATTAAAAAGTTATTTTACACTTATATTGTTTTTTGTCATTGTTTTTTGTCATAGCTTGTAGAAAAAAGGTCTCTTATATTTACATAGCTGGCAAAGTGCTCTGCAAGGTGCAGATATTGCCTCACCCTATTCAAATTGTTCCTGACCGACCAAGGCCATGTCACTGCATGAAAATCTGATCAGTGAGCCTAGAAGTGGTTGTTCAACTTGAATACAGTAGAATCTATCTTAATAAACAGCAATAATGATAAATGAAATAGTCAAAGTTTATGATGTTTAAAGGTGCCACAGAATGGAAAACTGCATTGACATTGGTGTAGTTGAATAAGGAGAGTTTGGAACTGACATACTGTGGACCTCAAACATACTGTTGTCTCCTCCTTTAAATACAAATCCCACATTTACAAAAGAAGGTGGTAAAACAGGCTGATTCCAAATCCTAGACTGTCACGTAACATTTTAGACTTGTTAATAATGATGCCTTAAAAATTTACATACAAAAGATTGAGCTACAGCAACGAAAATGTCAGACGATGTGGAGAAATCTGCCATTCCCTGTTGTGAAGAGAACTTTTCACAGCCTTTCCAAGAAATCAAACTATCAATGGGCATGGTTAATGTTCATCTTTAAACGAGGCTAAAATTGGTTTCTTATTCACCACTTTTAATGCAGTGTTCCTTTCCACCATAAATGCTACGTCTTGTACAGGTGCCAGAGCGGTCCCATTTGAGGTGGAATGGAAAATTCGCCAATCAAGCTGGCAAACAGGAAGCCACCACATCTTAAGCAGAGTCCTGGACAACTTCAATTCAAAAGATGTTAGTTTGCTCAAACATTGGACAATATCAAGCAGCTTCACTCAGTGTTGGACACTGAAAAGACCGAAAAAAAGGAACAGTTCCATCTTTATTAGCATCACAACCCCAACAGTAACCTGTAAATAGCAGCCATGCTGTGTGATTTTATCCACTGTTGGACGGTTGAAGCAGATCATCGTAAATTAAAAGTTTAATAGTGAGTAACAGCTTTAGTTTACTTTGTGTTGTGGTCGAGACTTAGATAGCTAACTAAGTAGTATGATGACCTTCTGCATGATCATCCTGGTGCCTCACTGCCTCACAGCATATTAGAGCAGAGCTTATCAAATTATTGATAATTATTCATGAGTGCACCAAAGAACATAAAACAGCTGGCTACGTTTTAGAGCCAAATCAAAAGGGTGTAAATGGGTGTGTAAAACTGCATCTGGGCATTTTTTAACCTCAGACAAAGACCTTCTGTGTAGATTTCAGTGAACAATTTAAGATGCTGACTAAATGAATTCCATGTTACCTTTAAATACTTTTCTTTCTGTGTAACCACATTAGCACATTTTGCTAACACTAAATGGTTTAGGCCTTCACTCTCCGGCACAATATTATTGTAACCTTGAGCTTGCTCTCTTGAGGCATTAACAGACTGTTAAGTTGTTTCAGACAGAGGGGAAAGTGTCACACATAGGCAGGGCATTCAGGAAGTGTGCTATGAAAGTCTGTCTAAATCTGACAGGCAACATCCTCTATAGGAAGAAACAGAACGGTTCAGAGCACCGCAGAAAGCAGTCGACTCTCAAACATTGATGCTGGGATATTCCTTTAACTTGGACTGTAAACACAAAACCATACAGGTAGGTGGATTATAAAAGTGAATATGCTTCTACTTGTAATTAGAACCAGCATTTTACTGTGATTATTCAAATGAATCAAGTATGTGAGGAAATTAAGCCATCTATTTCTTTAAACCAGGAAGTTGAACGGTGTGCTACTATCGGCATCACCCGACTTGATAACAATAAGGTTCAGATTTTACTTCAACTTTTACAATATAAGACAAAATGCAGCTTGAGCATGTTTATGTTCTACGGCTTAATTACTCTCCAAGCAAAAAATTATTTATTAAGAAGTTTAGAACAGTGAGAGTCTGTCTTGACTTGTAATGCTAATCATGTATCTTAGCTGGTATATCTTTTACCATTTATCGTGTGATGCTGGATTTATTACACTATATTTCACATTGAGTATTCAATGCATTTAAACTTAGTTTAAGCGGTGACGTAGTACATATGACAGAGAAGAAGTGCCCTATTTTGCTACAGGATGGAGGAGATGTTTCTGCGAGTGTTTGTGGTGCTGGCCAGTCTGGTGTGCCTAAAGGACTATACTGTCTTTGAAGAGCAGGATGATATTATGGACATGCATGAGCGGGAACATTTGCTGCAGAAGGAGGGGCCAAAGCTGGAACAGGAAGTGCACTCTGTTGCCATGGAGCCACCACAAGTGTCACAAAGTCATCATAGGTTGACAAAGGGAGAGGGCGAGGACTCAGATGTTCAGCAAATCCTGCCAAATGGCAAAGTAGAAGGTCCACACCAAACGTTACCAACGGAAGACCAGAATATTTTGCACCATAAGCCATTGACACAAGACAATCCGGATGAATTACAGACTGACAAAACAGCTGACAAAGTGTTGCATCAGGTCCCAAATAGAGATCTGCCAGACAAGAACCTCTCTCCAAAAGAAGGGGTGCAACCAGAAATTCTACATTCCAGCCAAAATGAAACCGAGCAAGTCCTGTCAAAGGGAAATGAAACAGTGAGTCAGAAAGACCCTCACTTTGTTAATGACACAGAGACACAGAGTGGAACTCAGACATCAACAGCTGTAAATGACCTAAGTCAAGAGGCTTCGCATTTGGATCAGGCTGGGAAACAAGTGTCATCTGAACAGGCCAAGGAAATATCTCAGGAGAAACACAAGTCATTTTTTCAACAGACAGTATTTGGATTCATACACAGATGGTTTCAACCTTCCCAAGGAGTGCACACATCTCTTGAGAAAGAATCTTTAGAGGGAAGCAAACATCTACCAATGCAGGTTATTCAAAAGACAGAAGAAATAGATGAGAGTATATCTAAGGTTGATCAAGGAGACTCTCAGACCACTAACAGGATACCATATGCAGACCAAAAACCCTCAACCCCAAGGCAAGAGAACATCTACACCTGGTATTTGTGGAAGGTCCTCTCCCTGATATCAGTGATCCGTCTTCTTAGGAAATTCATGCTCAGAACCTCTAGAACCTTGGGAAAAAGGAGTCCAGTCATTGAAGGCAACAAACTCTCTGGAACTGTCAGCCTATCAGCCAAACTATCTCTTCTTGACCACAAAGTTTTGAGTTGCTTTTACGAAAAGTGTGTCCGAATTCCTCCAAGCACACGTGAGCGGGTATGTGATTTTGTGGAGGCTTTCGTGGATGAGCTTCTTGAAGCTGTGAGGAATACTAGCAATAAAGGGAATTACATGCAGATTGGGGACTTTGTTGGTGTAGGGAGCTTATATGAGCTTTGGGCTACAGGTAGAACAATGGTGTGTGATTTATACATGCCCATCACTGCACCGAGGTCATACAGCTTTGATGTTGAACTTGACTTGCCAAGTTGTGGCAGAATCAAATTGGTGAAAGCTCAAAACACTTCAAATGGTTGCCCTTGCAGCGATGGGATGATGGGTGATGACGATATGTTGTGTCTAATTCATCCGCATAAAGAGACAAATAACGTTATCGTGGATGCTGTTGATGGTCCACTGTGCCAGGAGAATACACCGTATCTTGCTAAAACACAAGTAGTCAGATGGTTCAGGCAAACCATTAGCAAAGCATGGGGAGAAAACAGTCACAAGTATGAGTTTGAGCTTGCATTTCGGAACCAAGCTGCTCCAGCTGCTTTGAAGGTGCGACTCAGGTCTGGACAGACAATTTTGTTCAACCTCACTCCTGTGGTCCAAGTCAAAGGCTCAGACATGTATTTAGTCTCATATCTTCGTTCAGACCAACGCAACTTCTCAGACACCCAGTGGCCAGTTTCCCTCGCTAGCTATGAGAATGCCCTTCTTCAGCACTTCACCAAAAGCCTTCCATATGATTCCTGTCACATTCACTGTCTTCAGATCTTCTCATTCCTGCTCAAACAGCAAAACCGACTAACAGGAAAATGTTGGCTTACAAGTTACCACCTGAAGATTACATTGCTACATCTGCTTTTAGACACGAAGCCTCTGGAATGGAAGAGTGAGCAGTTAGCTAGCAGATTAACGGATATGCTAATGTTTCTTGACCAGAGCCTTAAAGCACGCAAGTTCCATCACAGTTTATTTGGAAACCCTCTTGTTCCAAGTAATATTGGTCTTCCTAAAGAAGTTTGCTTGGCTAAGCCTACCAACATTTTCCTGCCACTGGTTTCAGATCAAGAATTATACTTGAAAACTGTCCAACACTTGCAAGAGCTGGCGAAAAATGCTCCCGTGCTTATAAATGAGTATGTTTCAATGAAATGATCAGTCATAAATTAAATGAAGAAGTCCATCATTATGGTGGCTAAAGCCAGGTCCACTTTATGATTACAAGATGGAATGTTCATCTCCAAATCAGGTTTTGTACTCAAACATACTGCAACAATTTTAAGAAGGGGCACATAGTGACCATAAATGTACTTTTGTACCATGCTTAAAAATGTATTGCAGTCATTGTGTTAGAAGGCAAAGTGTCAAACCAGTTTACTTAAAACACACCATCCCCAAAGCTAATTTTGTTTTAGGCAAAGTATTATGTCAAAGGGTGCCTGATGTGTTTTCTTTGTTATTGTGCAAGCAGTTTGTTGCAGACTTCTCCAAAATGTATCCAAGAATACCAGTGTACACTTCTGAGTTCACAATCCCCGTCAATGAACACAAGCAAACCATTTTAAGGAAAAGATATTTCCACCTGTGCTTTACAGTACTCTTAGTGTAGTCTGTCTGCATCTCCTCCAGGATTTCTCCACACAAAGCACCCAACACCAGTTTGATGTGTTGATGATCATTATGTAAAATATTTTATGGTTTGTTATTTCCAGCACATTTATCTAAATGACCATCTTGCCTCATATGAAATGTGAGAGACACAAACAAGCCTTTCTGTATATACTTCAGAGCAAGTGTACATAAGCAAAATGACCTGGAGAGAGCATTGGTAGAATAATACAGGTGAACTCAACCAACAAAGTGAAAAGAGACTTGTTCTTTTTTCTGTATTATGGTCATTGTACAGTAAAAATTCAAATTACAGCAATAGCCAGCATGTGGAGTCTTCTCATTTGCTCAAACCAAACAACTCAAACATATCCACATTCTCCTGTAGCCCAAATGCTGTCTGTACAGGTTGTGAAGAGATGTCCTTATAGTCCAGCTCAAGAGGATTGCTGGTAACCTTTTCCATAGTCACTGTAACAGAAGTTTAAAAAAAAAAAAAAAAAAAAAGATGTTAAACTGGCCAATATAAATAAATTTAAAAAAGTCATCATGATTGCAAGTTTCCATTTGGCAGAATATCACTCGATTCTATCAGCTGATTATTTCCAAGATGTGTACCCCTCAATGCATAGAACAAAAACCTACACCTCAGCTTTTCATGGATAAGGGCTGAATTAAGGAAGTTACTGTAGACATGTGAAAATTATCCATTTGATCCATGATCCAATTCTAGGATCCATTCAGTTCTTCGCCATGAAAGTCTACAAGTCAAATGATCAGTCAGAGACCTGTCAGTTGACAAAGACTCTCCTCTAAGAGTAGTCTCGTTCAACTGACAGGTCTCCACGTCCGGGTTAAGATTCTTTCATGAGCTAACCATGAGTGGTTATAATTAATAGCAGGTATTGCCATGAATTTATTCGAATGGTTTCGCTTGTTTATTCATTTACATCACTTCTAAGGTTTAAAGTGAAAAAAAATATATATATAATAATTTAAACAGAAATGCATGTGCTTTTCCCATCTCATTATTCCACAAATCCATATGGCACCCAGACATATGTTGGCAATTTAAATCTGCAGCAATTAGATCTGTCACACACAATGTCTCACACACAAAGTTAAATGCTTGAAAATGTTATCACTCTGTAAACCTCAAACTCATGCCGAATGATTTTCTGATACCTAGATAATCTATGAAAAAAAAAGGAAAAATACTTTGTCAAATCTTCGTATTGAACAGCCTATGGTCAGGTACAGCCCTGTTAAATTCATGCCATTTTGACCAACCTGAGGGCTCTGGAGCAGGGCAGGTTGTATCACAGCAAGCACAAACTGAGTGATCTCCATACAACTCAGACCACCTAAAGCATAGTAATAAGCAATAAGTTTGTAAATACCATAATGCAACCAAATAAATAAATATATATACAGACATACTGCATTGGCTGGTGAATATATATGCAGTATGTGCAGCATGGTAATATTAAAAATTCATGATTATGCAATGGCACTCTTGGTTCAAGCAACAGTGACTGAATCACCAGAAAAAAAAAAAAAAAAAACACTATAAACACTATAAAGTGGGGAGTCAAAAAATATACTCTACCAAGCTATGGATTTGTAGTGTTACCGTTCTGTACTGCACTACCTGATGGAGAAAACCAAACAGCATTTGTTTAAATTCACCTTACCGTTTTGTCTTTTCATTGTACGAGCACGATTTTGCACTTGGAGTTGGCGTTTCTGGTCCCAAGGACATCTCACAATGAAGAAACATAACCTGGATAAAGAATAAGTCACGGATCAGCAGGACAAAACCATACGCACATCCTCTCTGTGTTTGTTTTCAGGCAGCAAAGTTAAAAAGGCTGTTGATATACTATATATATAAATAATATATTAGCTTTAGCATTGTGTAGTACTGCAAACATTATCTAGCGAAATAACTGAGAATTTACTGAAGACACAAGCCCTTTCCCTGCACCTTCTTACTATGATTTACCTTCTTTGGTGCTGGCTGGGACATCATGTCCTTGAACACAAAAGCTCCCACAGAGAACCTTAGAGTATTCTTGTCAGCACTGGCATGGAACTTTGTTTGGGGACTATTCTTACTGTCCACCATACATCTAGACAAGATATATATTTCATCAACAAGAATTTGATCTTCAAAAGACTGCATAAGTAAAGCTAGCAGTAGCAGCTTCTTTACCCATAGTTGTCCAACACTGTATATTTGGGCGTAGACGTAAGGGATGGAGAAGAAGTGATGTAGCAGTTGTTTAGGTACAACCTCTTTCCATCCTGACTCCTAGGAGCTTTGGCCTCAAAGTACATGGGCTGACCAACAACGTAACTGTGCACAGAGGGAACAGGTTTCCAAGACACTGTAAAGACAATTGAGCAAGAATGTTTAATAGCTTTTATAGCTGTGCTGGGAACTGGCATACCCACTTAAAATTTAAGCTTTTTATATTATATTATTTTCATTCCTGCAGTTCTGGGAAAGCCTTTTAATTGGCCAGGAATCTTTACATCATGTATGAGCTGCAAAAAAGATGTGGCCATCCTTCCATCCCACAAAGAAGGAGAGTTACATTTTTCATTACATAAGGAATAGTTTAACCAAGCCATGTTGACATGACTAAAATTGTTCAGCACTGCTTGGCTGAACATTCCCTTTAAACCAAGCAATACGGCTCATGTAAGCAGTTGACTGAAGCACTCTGGAGCCTTTCAAATTTTACAGTAAAAGGAGATATTTGAATATCTGTATCATAATCTGGGGAAAATGCTAAAATCTAAAAATAAACTTCACAGGTGTGATAGAAATCATGAAAATACATTTTAAACTAAACCCAAGTACTAAACCCAAGTAATGTCCAATGCGTCAAAGTACCTCAAAGCAAGGCGCAATGCACAACAGGACATCAAGCATACAGCTTTAGATGACGTGTGCACTGAAGCTGCTTACCATCAACAGGTGTAAGAGAGATCCCAGTTTTTAGCCCCCAGAAGATGGTTTCTTCTGCCACTTCAGGCATGAATCCTACATGATAGGAGCGGTGGTGCCTGTAAAGTATGAATACTGATGCTTAGCCTCACCGGGGTGGAGTGAATTTGTACGTTGTGTTTGGGAAAGAAATTCCTCACTTGCTGTAATGACACTCCAACTGCACAGAAAACGGGAGCTCACGAGTCACTGGCCCAGTGGACGCCGGCTCATAGTTGAGCGTGTTCGAGTAAATCACTTCATTATCATTTTCCTGTAAGAGGAGGCAAGCTTTAGTAGAAACTTCAATCCTGCATACACACACCAAGTCAAATAAAAATCTACCTGGGATGCAGAAAAACAAGAAAAAGAAAAGTCTTTTAATTACATTGTACTTTAAGGTTAAAGAATGTAGAGAGAATGTTTATCAGTGACTCTGTACTTGGTTACACCTACAATGTAATAAAATACGCACCTGCCGCTTTACATTGCAGCTGTTGAGGTAATGCAGGAAGTAGTAATAATTATCTTTGGCTTCATTCACGGCACACGTGCCCACTTTTAGATACTTCCAAGCATCTGGATTGGTGAAGAGACTCTTCAAGACTCTCACATAAATACGGTCAATGTGGCACAACATGTCCACTGGTCTTGATGCAGAAGAAGCCGGGGACGACGGTTTAGGGGGGCTTGTTGGTGGCAGCAGAATAGATTTCAGCAGATCAGTTACTGGTCTTCTGTTGCCCTCAGGTCTGAAGAGATCTTTATTGATATCTGAAGCCAGGATTCTCTGAGACTCTGGTAATTTCAGGCTTGGATATGGAGTAGGACCAGAAGCTGGGTCTTTAAACTTCCACACTGGTGCCACTTCTTCATTGCCTTCCATCAAGGGTATCTGCGGATGAACACCTTTTGTGTCAGGCGAAACATGTTTAGTGAAAGGGTGCAGCTCCACCTTGTGACTCAGCATGACAATAATCAAAACAGCCTTCAACAACATGTTGCACACGTCCAAACATCTACCATGAGACTTTTCTGAAACACTACAGCCTAGTCTTAGGCAATGTAAGGAAACAAGTAGGTGATAGTAGCAGGGAAGTGGTTATGAAGTGACTGGGGTGTGCTAAGCATGTGCTGTTAATTGTCTCAACAAGCTGAACCAATCAACTCATGATTGGATGTTGGCAGCAATTGTGTTGGAAAGCATTGTAGTTTAAGTCTGACCTCTGCTGGCCAAATTGGAGCATTGCACTAGCAGAATAGTTTCATGTCAAATTCAAAAAGAGTATATTTTATATTCAACTCATGTTCTCTTTTATTTAAGTAAATACTTATGAGAAATTATATAACAGAGTGGGTTCCATATACTCATTTCCTAGGTACATTTTTATGTTTTGCTTTTGTTCCTCCAGCTAAATTAAGTTAGATGTTTAAATGGAATCATTCTACCCACACCGACATGTGTCTCCACTGTTAAAACAAAGGGTCATAAACAAATTAAGATGAGTGTATGTTCTTTTACTTTGGCTCTACAAACTTACATTTTACATTTGCTAAACTTTTAGGACCATCCACTGCAGTGTTCTTTTATAGAAGATTGTAGTGGAGAGCAGGAGAGAGACTGTAAAGAAGTCTCATTTTAAAGGACAGAGAAAGGGAGACAGACAGAGAGAAAGAGAAGCAAAGTGAGAAGGAAAGAGAGAAAGGGAGAGAAAGGAAGAGAGAGGTGGAAGATAAGCGAGAAAGAGAGAATGAGTGAAAAAAAAATGAAAACGAGACTGAGAAGCAAAGGGAGAGAGTTAGAAAGAGAGAGAAATAGAGAATGAGAAACAGAGAACACTGGAGAGTAGACAGAGGGAGGCAGAGGAACCGGAGGAGAGAGAAACAGGGAGAGAGAGAATGAGAATGTATATATATATATAGAAGAGGGAGAGAGAGCAGTTTTCCTATAGCATTTGTCAGCGTCTTTATCAGTAGATGGTGGAGGTGTTTTTGCAGGTTAATAGGAGAAAGAGTAATGACCCCCCTACCCTCTCTCTCTCTCTCTCTCTCTCTCTCTCTCTCTCTCTCTCTCTAATGGCAGATTTACACACCAATCTCTGTACAGCTGCACACAATCCACAGACATCAAGTCTAGACACATACAGACCTGTTTTCATGAGTTTTCTTCTAGTCACGAAAAAACTGGTCAATAACCTGCAGGCTAAAACGAGGCAATTTGCATTCTTACTCTCAGGTGTTTGAGGTGTTTGTGTGTATATATGTATGTGTGTTTGAGTGTTTATGTGTATATATATATGTATGTGTGTTTGAGTGTTTGTGTGTATATACATGTATGTGTGTTTGAGTGTTTATGTGTACATATATGTATGTGTGTTTGAGTGTTTATGTGTATATATGTGTATGTGTGTTTGAGTGTTTATGTGTATATATGTGTATGTGTGTTTGAGTGTTTGTGTGTATATGTTTATGTGTATGTGTGTTTGAGGGTTTGTCTGTATATATGTATGTGTGTTTGAGTGTTTATGTGTATATATATGTATGTGTGTTTGAGGGTTTGTGTGTATATATGTATGTGTGTTTGAGTGTTTGTGTGTATATATGTATGCGTGTTTGAGTGTTTATGTGTACATATATGTATGTGTGTTTGTGTGTATATGTGTATGTGTGTTTGAGTGTTTATGTGTATATATGTGTATGTGTGTTTGAGTGTTTGTGTGTATATGTTTATGTGTGTTTGAGGGTTTGTCTGTATATATGTATGTGTGTTTGAGGGTTTGTGTGTATATATGTATGTGTGTTTGAGTGTTTATGTGTATATATATGTATGTGTGTTTGAGTGTTTATGTGTATATATATGTATGTGTGTTTGAGTGTTTGTGTGTATATATGTATGTGTGTTTGAGTGTTTATGTGTATATATGTATGTGTGTTTGAGTGTTTATGTGTATATGTGTGTTTGAGCGTTTGTGTGTATATGTGTATGTGTGTTTGAGGGTTTGTGTGTATATATGTATGTGTGTTTGAGGGTTTGTGTGTATATATGTGTGTGTGTTTGAGTGTTTGTGTGTATATATGTATGCGTGTTTGAGTGTTTATGTGTATATATGTATGTGTGTTTGAGTGTTTATGTTTGAGTGTTTATGTGTATATATGTGTATGTGTGTTTGAGTGTTTGTGTGTATATATGTGTATGTGTGTTTGAGTGTTTGTGTGTATATGTTTATGTGTGTTTGAGGGTTTGTGTGTATATATGAATGTGTGTTTGAGGATTTGTGTGTATATATGTATGTGTGTTTGAGTGTTTATGTGTATATATATGTATGTGTGTTTGAGTGTTCGTGTGTATGTATGTCTGTGTGTTTGAGTGTTTGTGTGTATATATGTGTGTGTGTGTTTGAGTGTTTGTGTGTATATATGTATGTGTGTTTGAGTGTTTATGTTTGAGTGTTTATGTGTATATATGTGTATGTGTGTTTGAGTGTTTGTGTGTATATATGTGTATGTGTGTTTGAGGGTTTGTGTGTATATATGTATGTGTGTTTGAGGGTTTGTGTGTATATATGTGTGTGTGTTTGAGGGTTTGTGTGTATATATGTATGTGTGTTTGAGTGATTGTGTGTATATATGTATGCGTGTTTGAGTGTTTGTGTGTATATATGTATGTGTGTTTGAGTGTTTATGTGTATATATGTGTATGTGTGTTTGAGTGTTTGTGTGTATATATGTATGTGTGTTTGAATGTTTATGCATATATATGTGTATGTGTGTTTGAGTGTTTATGTGTATATATGTGTATGTGTGTGTGAGGGTTTGTGTGTATATATGTCTGTGTGTTTGAGTGTTTGTGTGTATATATATGTATGTGTGTTTGAATGTTTATGCATATATATGTGTATGTGTGTTTGAGTGTTTATGTGTATATATGTGTATGTGTGTTTGAGTGTTTGTGTGTATATATGTGTATGTGTGTTTGAGGGTTTGTGTGTATATATGTGTATGTGTGTTTGAGTGTTTATGCATATATATGTGTATGTGTATGTGTATGCCACTGAATCCGTTTTGTTAAGTATTCTCAGGTATTTCATAAGGTTCTCAAAGTTCCTCAGGGACGTTCTAAAAGCGCATACAGGTCGTATAAATATAAATGCGTATAAATGAATGGGAAAGGTCATAGCTCCACATGCATATCTGTCAGTGTAGCGCTCTTTAGCTTCCATGGGATATGGGAGCAAAATACCCACCAGAGAGCTTCTGTTAACACCACAACACCAGACACAGTACCTCACATGTGCTCGTGAGGTTGCTAACTGGACCCTAGAGGACATGCATTGGCAGGCTAATGGCAGGGTTTGTGTGGCGCAGACCCTGTGAAGCCATGTACCCCAGTTGTCAACAGGGCACTGTGCAGGTTGGTGGTGGTACCATACTGGTGTGAGGTGTGTTCTCATGGCATGGGTTGGGTTCACTGGTGCCTTCTACAGTTCACTTGCTTGGTGACCATTTGCAGCCCTTTATGGACTTCATATACCCTCACAATGATGGGATACTCTAGCAGGATAATACACACTGCCATTGGGAACAAGCTGTCCAGAACTGATTCGAGGAGCATTCTGGAGAGTATAGGTGAATGGTGTGGTCTGCATATTCACCTGACTTTAGCCCAATCGAGGCATTCCACTACCATGCCTCGTTTAAACTCTGATAATTCACGTTGCCTTGCCATGAGCACACTGGCCAGTGTTCAACCTCACTCACAAGATAACACCTCACAACTGATACAGGTGTGGGTGTTTCAAAGCCGTCCCCTGAAGTAACACCACTTCATAATCAACTTACTTATTGCTGTCGCAGGACTTTTTGTGTATTAGTGTATGAGAGAATGTCATAAGTATGAGATACGAATATATTAATTTTTAGTTTTTTAACAACAAAAAAGCTTCAATGTTTGCTCAGCAATAAAAGATCTCCATATTTGCTACTGCAAAAGTACAAGAAACAAAGTAAAAACATGCTTCACATGTCACAGCTGCCTTTACTGGTTAGCATAAAGCTAGCACAGGGCACCTCCCATAGAGGCAATTGGGATAATGGCTTTATCATAACTGTGATATCAACATGAATATACAGTGTGCTTGCTAGTATGGTTTAGCAGCATTGCACACTTTGCAATGTGACTTTAATGATAAACTGGAATGGGTTTAAGTGTGGTTGAGAGACTGACTATCGTTTATTAGAAACATTAGCCTTGTGGCGCTGGCGTTAAACTAAAGAAGCAGAATTTTCGTTGATTGGCATCCTTGTGTGAATTAGATTTTTTGCCAAAGCAAATACCAATTTGTTGGAGTTTTAAAAGCATTGTATATTACAAAGCTGATCCTTTACTGCTTTTGAAAAGTGGTAGTGGGTGAAGATACAAGTTACAACTAATTGCATAGAAATGCCAGCGGAAAAAAGGTTAAGAGGTTAAAGAAAAATGTGTGAAATGCCCATTTCAGTCTACAGTCTCCAAAACAACATTCCAAAGAAAGATTCCTTCTACCTTCTGGAGAGACATCCCAGTACAAAACAGGCTAACAAAGAATAAAGCCCAGTGGGAAAATGTTAGCATGATATCTCTAGTTTTATTGTTCTTGCTGATTACTAGCTTTGATTCATGATTAGCAATGAAAACATTATGATAGCATTTTTACCAGCAAGAACCTGCATGGAGCATAGCTGAAACCATGACCTTGACCCTTGACCCAGTACACAATTAAAGAGCCAAACACGTGTTAGCTGATCAGTTACCCCTCGAGGAATCAGGGCCATTTCAAGCTGTAAGCAGTAGAAGCAGGTGCTCAGGGATTGACCCAACAGGGGGTCCAGAGTATGTATTTTTTATTTATATTTTATTTGTATATTTTTATAGCTCAGTTTAGATATTTTCTTACATTCTTTTTGGAATATAAAATTTTGTTCTGTTCTTGCAAACAAAAGAATATGACTGAAGTGGACAGGTCTGGTGTGCCGCCAAGTAGAATGTTGCTTAGGACCCTCTAATGTTTAGAAATTGGGTAAATTAGATTTTTGTATAAATTGAACATGGGTCAAACTTTTGGCAAGCTAATTGTCTAGTCTTAGGATCACGATAAGGGTACACATCTGGTGACAACTTATTAACCTGTTTTGGTGCTGGTGCCGTAAACAAGAGTATGATCTGTTTAAAACCCTCCTTGAAATTCCTGTAGTTCATGTTTCTTCTACATCTGGAATGTGTTTTCCACTTGCTAAATTGGAGGATATTTTTGGGTGGGAGGGACTTTTCCAGCATGGTAATTTATGTTACATCCCTCGTGTCATGTCGAATGGCCAATGTATACATGCCTGCTGTGTTGCTTTTTTAACTTTAGTCTTATGAACAAATCCTAGATTGGACTATTTGCCTCATTGACCAATGAAATTACAATGGTTATGTTTCAAGTGTTTGTGATTGTTAAATTAAATTAAATGTTAACTAACAATTTTCTCAAACTCAGGACAAATTGCTCCAGAACTATGTTTATCCTAACTACTGGTTAGTTTTTAGAGAAAGTAAAAATGTCATTTTAATGTCTTTAAAAAACTCTCTCTCTTCATAAAAATCCCCTCCACAAATCACTGTGTTCAACATGTCCAGGAGAAATTTGTAGCCTGTGGTTCACTGTAAATCTGCTTTCCAGGTGTACCCATCATAAAGCGCGGATTATGTTACAGAAGCATTTTCACCCGTGAGAGCCACAGTCCTCTGGTTGTTTATGATTCACACTGGCACTCTCAGTCCAGCGAGTGATATTGGCACCAGCTCGCCAAAACTTTGACTCTTTACTCAAACAACATCAACAACACTGACAGCAGCAGCGTTCAGCACTTTAGTGTAGGAGGCTGCCTGGGGACAGAAGAGCTGGGGAGGTTGGGGCATGTTGGCTTGCTTAGCGTCACTATTCTCTTTTATCACCCAGGTATGGCATAGAAATAATGTGGAGTGATGTACGAAAGAATAAACACAACCAACATTCCATCAAATCTTTCGACTGACCGAGCCAA
Source organism: Semaprochilodus insignis (assembly GCA_034552555.1). Taxonomy (NCBI): domain Eukaryota; kingdom Metazoa; phylum Chordata; class Actinopteri; order Characiformes; family Prochilodontidae; genus Semaprochilodus; species Semaprochilodus insignis. The sequence goes on from CM067495.1 coordinate 13,542,800, forward strand.
GATTCAAGCACGGCACTGCTTAAAAGCTTAGTAACTCTTCTCATATTACCCATTTTTGTTGTTTTTTCCAATAATAACTTCATTAAAAGGTGCTGTACTCAAGAATTTCACAGCAGTTTACATTAACTCTTTATTGGTTACGGTACTGTGCAAAAGTCAGGGACCACCCTTCATTGGAACAGATAGTATGGTACGGGTACAAATTAATTTTTAAGCATCAGAAAAAGAACAAAAAACACAACAGAAAATTACATTGAAGCTTCAACAACTAAAAATAATATCAGTTCCGATATTTAATGGGTCCACACTTTGGTTTATTACAGCTTCCATTCTTTTCAGGGGATTCACTTTTAGTTTTTCAAAGTTTGTCAAAAAAGTTGCACCTTGGTGGGTAGGTTTGACATTGTGAGGCATGTGAATGATGCAAGTTTCACGCTTATTGCTGTACCTGACTGACTATATAAGGTTATCCTCTTGTGCGTGCTTTCCATTCTGACTCGTGCTGTTGTGTTGGTAGCATCCTTTGTAAGCATGGATCTGGGAGACCTACATGAACCTTGAAGACTGAGAACTGAGGGATTGTCTGACATGGACAGAGTGGCCTAACAGCCATGATTGTGGACATTCAGCGAGCAGTGATGTCATCCTGTTAGTGCCAGCACCATTGACAGACGGCTGCATGACATAGGACTACAATGACTGCCCTTAACACCATGTCAACATCACCAAAGACTGCAATGGTGTTGTGCCAGACTGTCAGGAGTGACTAAGAATGGCACTGAGTCATCTTCAGTGACGAGTCCTGCTTTTGGAGGCACCGTGGCCAGCGCCAAGATGAATGGTTTGTTGTCACGTGTCCAGAAGGTCTGGTGTCACTCCACCTCCACCCCTACTGATCGTCAGGAACTGTGTGAGAATATTGAAGCTGCATGGGTTGGATTATCACAGGACACCACTAGGAACCTCTACAACTCTTCTTCTGCCATGTTAGCAAGCCATACTGAGAGACACTACTTCTGAATGTGTAGCTTCTGAATCAGTAACTATTGCCCATATCAATCTACATGTTTCATCATTTATTGTTCTTGATAACCTTTATCTTCCTTCCCAATAGCAATCTGACACTTCCTTCTGGGTGCAGCTATATTTTTGATGATGAGTACAGCATACATATAAGGATATAAATGTCTTGTTTTGTTTGATTTCCTCTTTTTTGGAATTTCCTGTGTTCCTTTTCCAGTGACAGCTTCTTGAAAGCTACACATCCTTTCAGACACATAGTGCTGATTCATCTACTCACAGATGGACAGAAACACCTGTGTATTGTTTCAGATCAGGAGCAAGTGGAGTTTGATTTTCTCTGGTCTCTCAGAGAAGCACCATTTGGACTAATGGTCATGGGGGCAAGAAGCACAAATTCAAATTCAAGGAACTGATGTTGGTGTTTGTGTGCAATCCTCTGCCTCACTCTGCCTCTTTAACTTGGGCTTAATGACTTTCACTTACCGACAAAGCCATGCTCCTCAATGACCTTATTGGGCAAAACCATCTGGACATGTTCTTTTTAACTTGGCAAGTGCCGGGGGAATTCAATTCTTAACCAGGCAGCCATTAACTGGTTTTAGTTATGCTCAGTTAAAGCTGATACTCACCATGACACTTTCAATTTAGACTAGTCTGACATCAGCCAGCAAAAAATGTATAAGCGTGGCTGCTACCTACAGATTGCTGTTGGGGTCGTATGAGCTGGCAAGGTGGAATTGCAGATCTCATTCCTCACTTTGCGCTGCGCAAAGCTTCAGTAGGGTCCAAAGTTTGAGAAAGTGAGGTGTGCAGAACAAACAAATATCTTTGAGTTACAAAGCTAAATTTAGGTGGAGTCTGGACTGTTACGTAACAGTCTAGGATTTTGGAAACAGCTACCCTCTTTTACGAATGTAGTATTTGTATTTGATGGAGGAAGGAATAAGAAGAAAGGAGATTTGCATTTGAAATCAGTGTTTGAGATTTACGCTATGCCGACTCTGTGTACTGCCCTGTCCTTATTCAAGTAAGCTTGCTCTGCTTACTGATCTCAGTTAATTAATGAGTCTGGCCATGATCCCAAACAACTTTTCTCCACGGTCAGCAAACTCTTTCAACCTCCCACTCATGTAGTTTCATCCTCTTCTGTTTTTCTGCTTTTCTCTGTTTTTTTTCTAGTTCTAGATTAAATTAGTCCTGCCCATAAAGACTTTTCTAACATGTTGCTTCTTATCATTCTGCCTCTCTTCTCAGCCCCTGAATTTCTGCCCTGTTGAAACTGACTATATCTCAAAGAACTAAATCTTCATTATGTCAACTTGACCCTGCTCCGGCCCCACTCCTAAAGCTCTTTTCTATTCCTATGTCCCATCCCATCTCATTTATCTCTCGTTTACCTCCGGTCATGTTACTTATGCTGTGAAAAATGGCTGCTGTTACCCCTATTATTAAAAAAGCCGGGCCCTCGAGTTAGGAGTCCCTCTTTCTCTGTAGTTTTTAATCATTTTTTGGAACTCCAGTTTTAAAAACACCTGCTTTTGTTTTGGTGTTTTTTTTTCTTTAAAGGTGCCATAAGACAGAAAACTATTCATTTGAATTACTTGGTTAATGAGAATTCAGCATCTAGAAATGACATACCATGGACCTCAAACATTGTTGCCGCCTCCTTCAAATACAGATTCTGCATTTACAAAAGATATTCCAAAATCCTAGACTGTTACGTAACAGTCCTGACTCCACCCAAAATGATGCCCCCAAAATGTATACCAGCTGATGTTCCAGCCCAGCGAAAAGAAGAGCGGATCAAGAACGATAGCAGATAATACATGCAGAACTCTACTTTCCGCTCGGTAAAGGGGATCTTAAACTGTGAGCTTCAACTATAATTGACTGTGTGCTGTTTTTGTTTTATTTTCCTGCCTCCTGTGTCTGTTTAGACGTGTTGCTTCTAAACCGGTCAATCAGAGCAGAGCTCATCAAAATATTCATGAGCGCACCATATAAGGCCAAACCTCATATGGACTGTTTTTATACCCCAATCAAAGAATCATACCTTCTTATATATATAGGACTTCCACCAATGTTCTAGACAAACTCAGAATCAGACATCTCAAGAGAATTACTACATGACATATGTTGCCAGATGTCTGAGTTACAGTACATACTTTAAAAACTCTCATGGTGAGAGATGGTGACCCCTGGTTCCTATCACCACCACTATAAGGAAATCTGATGGGGTATGTTTCTCTACAATGAACCATTTCACATCAAACCACTCTAAATGACTCTTATGAGTTTAATTAAACTTCATGAAAGTTATGAAAAATCGTTGGAATTCCTCTCTAATCAGTTTGAAGAGACCCACACTTATGAAATGTTATGAGCTGCATTTTGATTGGCCTGAGTATTTGGCATATGAATGCGGAGGCGAATGACTTGATGGTAGAGAATTTTTGCTTTGAGGAGTTCCTGTAATTTTTTGAACATTTACGTGCTTTTCAGAGCAGCTCTGATCTCTCATTTTTTAACTTCTCCTGAAATGCTAAACTATGATACAGCCTCAAGCGAGAGCTGGTACTGTGCCTTAACATGATCGTTCCAGCTCAATATTTTATCCTCAGGCTAAAGGGGGAGTTCAGCTCTTAAACATACCTGTCATTTCAGCTAAATGCCCTGAACATATCAACACTGTGGCACCACTTCATAAGTACTGAATCCTGTTACAAACTAACAACAGTTCCTCCAACTTTAGTGCCCTGTATGTTGCTCTATATTCTTCTCTTTTATTGCATGTAAATGGACCATTATACCAAATTAGCTAAAAAGTATTCAGACCTTTTATTTATTTAGTTATTAATTTAGTTATTATTATTTTTTAATTATGCATATTTTTATAAGAATTATATTAGGATGTATTTTAACCTAAATCATTAATATACTAAATATATACAAAATCATAATTTATAAGGTACCTGCTATTGGTAGGAGTCTGTCCTAAAGTAAAGTTTAAAGATTTTGATTTATTATTAGTCTAATTTTTAAATAATAATTTGTTGTCACTACTGAAACACAATGTTTTAGTCTGTAAGCAGGGCCTTATTTAGCCACATCCCTGTATTTTAGAGCAGAAACTGAAACTCCAGTTTCTGAGTTTTAATTGCATACATTATGACTTTATGTGGGTACAACTGTTCAAAGCTGTGTTTGCTAGTGATGTACTGGCTAGCATTTCTGGCTAGAGTTCTGCGCATAATTAGCTAAAACAGTCACTACTGAAACTATTGGCACTATAAGTTTCAGTAGTGTTCTGGTTGTCTTAGTAGTGACAAAATAGAAAGTTCAGTCATTTAAATAAAAGGACACAATTAAGGCATAGAGTCATTTAAAGTCATTTCAGTCTAAAGTCCACATCAGTTTATAGTCCAAAATCTGTTTTTGAACCAATTTGTTTTAAACCAGTTTGGTAGAAAAATCATTACATTTGTTGATCTTATTTTGGAAGTTCATGATTGAAATCTATTGAGCCTACACAAGCACAACTTTATTTGAGCAAGCACAACTTTATTTGGGCTTAAATATTCTGTTTCTACATGAAGATCTGCAGATCTGGTACATTTTACAACCCCAATTCTGAAAAAGTTGGGACGCTGCGCAAATTGTAAATATATGTCAGATATCCAATGCTGAAAGTGAGACATTTAACCATTGCATGAAAATTATTAATTCATTTAAAACTTAATGGCAGATCGCATCTCAAAAAAGTTGGGACGGGGAAACAAAAGCCCGACAGTCAGTATTGGAAGCTCATGATCTTAGGGCCCTGCATTAAAACCAGGCACAATTCTGTACTAGAAATCACTGCATGGGCTCAGGAACAGTTACAGAAATCATTGTCTGTGAACACAGTTCACCGTGCAGTTCACAAATGCAAGTTAAAGCTGTATCATGCAAAGAAGAAGCCATATGTCCACACAATCCAGAAACGCCACCGTTTTCTCTGGGCCAAAATTCATTTAAACCACGGGTGCCATGTCCTGCGGACTCAAGAGTAGAGGGACCATGCAGCATGTTATCAATGCACAGTTCAAAAGACAATGCCAAACCACATACTGAAGTCATCACAACAGCATGGCTTTGCAGAAGAAGAGTCTGGGTGCTGAACTGGCCTGTCTGCAGTCCAGACCTTTCAGCAATACAAAACATTTGGCGCATCATGAAACTAAAATCCAGCAAAGACCCAGGACTACTGAGTACCTAGAATTCTACATCAGACAAAGATGGGACAGTATTCCTCTCCCAAAACTCCAATTGGGTAATTTGGTAATTGGTCTCCACACTTTCCAGACCTTTACAGACTGTTAGAGGGGTTGTTTTTAAGAAGGGATGCTACACAATGGTAGACATGGCCTTGTTCCAACTTTTTAAAGATGTGTTGCTGCCATCAAGTCCTAAATGAGGTAATAATTTTTCTGAAATGGTAAAATGTCTCACTTTCGCCATCTGATAGGTGTTCTGTGTTCTATTGTTAATAAAATATGTCCCTATCAGATTTGCAAATCATTGTATTCTGTTTTTATTTACATCTATTTACATTTTACATAGTGTCCCAACTTTTTTAGAATTGGATGAGTCTCCTCATACAACAACACTGAAGTGGTGCCTACATTTTGCAGTTTGAATGTATTAGAGTTAAAACAGTTTTATATGAATACATTAGTCACTTTGGCAATTATTGTGCTGATGTAATAACCACATGTTGGTAGAAATCTGCTCATCTGATGTTTCTTCTGAAATGAAGGATATTAATAGGGAGTTGGTCCTTCCTGTGTTGCAGTAACAGGCTACACTATATGTTGAATTGGATGACTTTAGACATTTGATTAGTTGTTCCACAGCATCTCATTCTATTAACAGTGCTTTTCTGGGTGTGTGTAACCATACGTCCGCACCAGCAGTGAGTGCATTATAGAACAAATGGCTAGTTAGAAGAGGTGTCTGGATACTTTTGTACGTATCTTGTCTGATGTGATGAATTCAAAGCAAGAAAACTGAGAAACATGTCACTCCTCAAAGTAGCACCTAAGATCTAACTGTGAAGTTACTAGATAGAGTTCTGGTTCCACGTGTAGGTCATAAATCAGGTCCAATGAACAAAGCAAGCAAGTTCAGAGGTTTGACAAGGAACAGTGGAATATTAAAGCAGATTCTCCTACAGCAGATCATTTACAGAGATGAAAACTTTGTTTTCTTTATTTTTATATTTGTTATAATGTATTTACTGTATTTCTATATTGTAAAATGTTTTTTGTGATTTTCTCTTTTATGCTTTTGTTTTTTTTTTAATGCTGTATGGTTTTGTTTCGCTTTATCTGTATTTGTGTTAGAGTATTCTCTGCCATGGGCGCTCCATGCCTTACAACTAAGATGTTGTGATATTGGTTTAAATTCTGATTGATTGATTGATTGATTGATTCATTCATTCATTGATTTTTTGGTTTATTGATTAGTTGGTTGACTGACTGACTGACTGATTGACTGACAGATTGATTGATTGATTGATTGATTGATTGATATGTATTTATTTGTATTAGAGTCCTCTCTGCCATGTACATAATATTGGTTAGGTTTGGTTTGAATTCTGATTGATTGATTGAAACAATTTGTACCGTTATCTGTACAGTAACGCTGCATCAGTGGATGTTGTAGGACTCTAAAAGAGCAGCACCAGAAGAGAAAAGTTTCATTTGGGAAGCAAATAATAAGATCTTGAATGTCCAGCTTCAGTAAAAATCAAATCATTCTTAAATCCCATAACAAGTGGAAACAAACATCTAATGGAAAAGTGTGCATTTTTCATATGAAAAAAACCTTTGAAAAAACTAAACATGAACATATAATATGATTACACAGGTCTTAGAAATGCAATCCAATGAGATTTATGGCTGTCCCTGAGGAGCTGTCAAAATAACATATTTCATAGCAGTATGAGTTCTGTGAGTCATTGGGAATCATCACTTATCAAGAGTTTCACTTCCATCTGCACACACCTGGAGGTGGAGGAGGAGGTTACAGAAAGACATAAGCCTTTAGAGACAGTAATCTGTATTTTGTAGGTTTGTGTGTGTGTGTGTGTGTGGCTATGCATAAGTGCATGAGCATGTTTGCACAGTGTTTACATGTGTCGTGTACAGTGTCTGGGTTCATTGTGATTTTGCCCCTCAGCAAAAAACTCACTAGAGCACCCTTCTGACATCATCTATAACATCAGGATAAACACATCACGATCAGCAGAAATGTGTATTGTGCCTGCAAACAGTCATTTCCAGAGTGATGTAATGTGGTCATCATTAGTGACCACTGAATAAGTATTCAGCGGTTATGTATTGTGATTAAATTTAATGCCATTGCAGATGACACCCCACCACAACGCAAACCACACGTAACAGAAGGACTAAATGCAGGGGTGAGGTAATGGGACTTGAATCGTACTATTAGGTGATGGTGGGTATCTGATTTGTATAAGCATACAATATACTTAAATGTATCTCCGATGTGATCTACAAATACTGCATCATTTTTTCTGCCATCTGAATTGACATGAGGCATACTGTATGTTGATAGCAGCTGTCTCTGTCTCTCCATACCTGGAGCTGCCCATGGGTGTGTTTAGGGTCTGGCTATTGGGCTATAGCAACAGGTCACTTTTTACTGCCAAAATATTTGATATGAATTATGGGCTCATTCAACAAAAGATTTTTTTGTGGTAAACATCCCTGCCTCATCCCTGCCCAAGCCACTAGACTTTAGAGACAAATTCACAAGAAATGTGACTCTTTTTTATTAATATGAATTAATAATCATGTCGGTAGCTACGATATAGAACAGTTATCAAGTTCAAAATACATGAAACTGTAACTGCCTCCCTTTTTTAATTTCATTATATTAATTATATCCGATTATAAACACGCTGGAACTTTCATTATGTGNTATTAATAATCATGTTGGTAGCTACGATATAGAACAGTTATCAAGTTCAAAATACATGAAACTGTAACTGCCTCCCTTTTTTAATTTCATTATATTAATTATATCCGATTATAAACACGCTGGAACTTTCATTATGTGTTCATGTTCTATTGAGTACCACATTGAAAATCTCTTTTTTTAAATATATTTTTATTTCAGGAATTTGGTCACCTTCATGTGTTTCACAACCCTTTTAACAGATTTTACAACCAGACGTACCCATTTATTTTTTGAAAAACTAAGTGGCATGTAATGGTATTTAACAGAACAAAATTTTGGAGACTGAAAATAGGTTAATGCACCCTATACAGAAATCACATCGCATCTGTATTTAAATTATTATAAAAAAAATTTTCAGAATACACTAAACTAAACAAGTAATTTGAACTGTTGCAGGGAAAAGTCATATATAAGCGTGATCTCTGTAGAGATGTATTCACTTATTTACATTCAGAAAATCAACAAAATATGTAATTTCATGTTCAAATCCTTTGCATATGACTGCATAACATTCCCACTTTATATAACAACACTTTCCGTTTTTTCCAGGTTTCTACTTACTGTAAATTGAATGCTTATTTGGTTTTGGTAGTAGGTGTCCACTGCAGGCCTATATGAGAGCTGTGTTGTTTGTTTGTTCAGTGAAACTCTCCTCTAACCTCAAATACCTTTTTGGCAGTGGTTTGTATTACACTTACAAAACCCTTTTGGATGCTCTATGAGGAATTTGGAGGGACTTCATGATTTTTTTATACAGCTGAGAATAAAACCATTTCCCACAAGCGTTGCCAGTAACCTAGAGCTGGATTCACTAGCAACACTGCATTGTGACCACAAAGATTGTGGTCATCACAATAGTCTGTCTTTATAGCCAACGCTGTGGAAATAGGAGAGAAACTGGGGTGCTTTCAGGTGTGGTACCCTCAAGGGTACATCTTTATTACTTTAGGTTTGGAAACGTAATTGTGTATTCATTTGCAATTACATATTTTTCAGTTATATCAACTCCATACACCCTATCCTGACTTTTTAGAAAGGTACAAATACAGATGTTTTCCTCAGGTCGAAACCTAATATGATATAATATACCTTTATACCTAATATACCTAATATACCTTTAAACCATTTACATTGTTTGTACCTTGTTGATCAAAAAACGTACCTGCACAGTGCACAGTAAAAATCTGTTATGGCCAAAGTTTTAGAAAATAATTTCTAATGAACTGTTCAAAACCTGTGCTCCAAATAAAATAGGCTTGTTTTTTTTTCCAACGGAAATCTGCAGGGCCCAATAATAAAAGTTCCTAAACGGCTCTATGGTTATGATACAAGGAAAGCTTAACTGGTATGAAACCAACACATGTGGAGGTTCAAACTATTAGCTGAAAGGTTCTTCAGGGAACCAGCCCCCCTATTCGGCACCTTTACTGTAGAAGTGAATGGGCAAGTTGGCATGGAATAACCTTTTTGTTCTTTCCTTTCAGTTTTCCTTTTTTAGGCTACTTTCTACATTAACATGAATGACTTTTCAACAGGGGCACTTATTTCAGTTACTTAACCATTAGTTGAAACCAAAGTCTTGAAATCCAAATCACTCTGAGTGGTGATGGATGCCATCGTGTTACCACAATCCATTTTTCAGCAGCCTGGAGGACAGTGTTTTTCTGCCCATGACTTTCCCTCTCTCTCAAAAATGAAATTGCCTTGGGGGTCTGTTTTCCGTCAACTATATGTGCCCTTCACAGGCAGCCAAGTGCAACCCCTCTTCTTGTTCAAACTTGCAGATAGATACGGTGAGTCAGAACAACTGGTGTACAGTAGGTCCTGCAAAATTCCTCCAAAAACGCCTGCATACCTGCCCGGAGATTAGTCACCCTGACCCGGCCGTAAATATAATCAGTTTTCAGCACTCGGCATTCAGACACAGTGCAGAAGAAGCCAGCGTAACCCGTTTCTCCACAAAGAGGGAACAGGTGAGTGTTTATTGCATTATAAATACTGTAACTCAGGGTTAATTGCTATAGTAGTTATTCATCTCATTCTTCAGTAACTACTGTAACCTGTTAAATACTGTGTAACTGATATGAAAGATATGTAGGTGCAGTTATGTGACTCATAAAGTCACAGAGTCAGACAGAGTCATTTTGCAACCGCTATTAGTGCTGCTTCAAGTTCAAGTATATTGGCAGCGTTCCTCCACTGCAGCTACCTGCACCCTGTAATACATGCAGCATCAGATCATCATGCAGATCATCATAGAGGTGCATAATGAGTTTTAGCATACTAAAAGCCTGATATCAATGTACACACACACACACACACACCAGTGAAGTGCTTTGTGTATGCAGAATTTCTTAGTGCGCTGAAAAGGTGATGCAAAGAATTGACATAATTCTGTACTATCAAATTTTGTCTTATTAATATGAGTGATTCTAGGGTGCCTCTTAATATCTGGTGATATAAGGGGGTAAAAAAAATATGCCTTTTTCAGCTAACTCTGGCTCAGTGACATAGAAATAAATTAGTAAATAAAATACATCGATTTCCTCATAAGGTGGCACTGAACTTATTCCAGGTATCAGTGTAGAATTGATATCGTCAGAAAACACTGGATTGGATAAGATCAAAAGGAAAAAAAGAGTGAATCTGATCAATCCTGCAACAGAGAGACTACTACTAGACTACTTTTAGATTTTTAAAGAAGAAATACTGGAGGGGTGGTTGTATCACTATTGTTGCTGAAAAAGAAAAAGTGTTGGCAAATGTTTGTAAGCTAATAGATAAACCTGTGTTGAGGTAATTTGTTGAGGATATTTCATTCATTTTAGACTGATGTACACATTTAAATCAGTTCAGTGCATAAAGATGGTTTAATAGGAGCAACTGAACTGAACTCACGTTGTCCACAAGCTTTTCTTTATTGGAGAAATTCTGATTGTGGTTTAGTTTATCTTGATTAAATATGGGATAATAATGTGTGAATAGTTCTTTTAAATAAGTAAATACTCCTTTAAAGGACTTGTGGGAAATCCTATATTATAGTCTTAAGAATCTTCTCTTGCACATAATACAGTTATCATTCTCTCTAAGTGAGACGCGTGCTTGGCTTATGATATTTATCACAGTGTGTCTATGAAGTGTCTATATTACTCTTCAATATGTAGATAATATCTATTATGATAATACTATTAGAGTTTGTACTAGTGAGAAGGAATACCCCAGCCTTCCTGCATCTGTAGTATTCAGTATACTAACACAGACAGTAATTTGTGTTCAGGGATGAACAGGAAGAGCTCTTGAAGCTGAAGCACTTGTCCACTGCCTTCTATTATAAATGTGTTTTGTGTTATATATGTGTTCTGTTCTTTTCTCAGTAAGGGAAATGAGTAGAAATTATTGTCTGTGGTTTATATGGTTGATTATTGTCTATTGGCTGTATGATACAGATATAGATATCAGGAAAATTCCTTTATTCCCTTAATGAGCCTGTAGGTGTCATTTGATATTTCACAGAGAGATAAGAACATGCTACAATCCAGAGACATGCCATTTCAGTGATAGCGTAAATATTGTGTCTGACTGGTTAAATCTGTTTAAAATAAGATTAAAATCTGTTATTGTGCTTCTTCATAAAGTCAACACAAGAGAGGAAAACATGTATGACAGCACTGTAGGAAGTGGTGCACTTTATTTTCAAGGCCAATTAAGGCACAAAGCAGTTTACAGAGGAGAGAGTTTAGTACAGGATCAGTGCAGTTCATGCATGTAAGACGTTAATCACTGTTATTGTGCGACGATATGAGGAAACCACAACACGGTAAAACATCACAGGATAACTAGCCTTGGGACACACGCACGTGCAGATCAGTGTCGTACATGTTGTAGCAATGAGCCGTGTAATCTGATTATTTATGTATATGTGATTATTTAGGACCGAGTGGAGGGTTTTGGAAGAGAGGTTAAGAGAAAAGAAAGAAAGAAAGAAAGAAAGATAGAAAGAAAGAAAGAAAGAAAGAAAGAAAGAAAGAAAGAAAGAAAGAACAAAGATAAACTCAATAGAAAGGAAGGAAGAAAAAAGTAAAAATAAAATAAAATAAAATAAAATAAAAGAAGGATGAAGGGCATTTTTCTATTCATGTTAATAAACAAATTAGTCACTTTCTTACATGTAACTTACTATTAGAAGTTCAGTTACTTACTTTCAGATCAATAATCTTTATTCTCAGTAAACATACACATCTTATACAGTCTCTTTACAGAGTGTTGTCTGGTCAGTTTGGTTCCTCTGATACATGTGTACTAATTTACTGGTGCTGAATATGGGGCAAATGGTCCAGATTCTTGTTATACAGCTGACCATGTCACAGCATGGTGTACTATTTTAAGCAGTACTTCAAATACAAGCATTTCAGAATCTACATTGTTGCTGTCCAGAAAAAATAACTCCTAAAAAATAACTCTAAAAAATAAACTAAAGGTATTTAGTTTAAAGTTCATTTGAAGCAGTTTTGGAACATTTCATAATCATCATTGCAGTTTTGCAGAAAGGGCTGCTGCTGCTGAACTCACATTATACACATACCTTAAAAGTACCAAAAAGGAGATAGGTGAGGTTTCTTTGGACATATGCAAAACTAATGGTGCCAGAAAAGGACTTTGGAGTGATTTTGATTTCGTAAAGAAGCTTTCAATGGGCAATTATTTAAAGAACTACGAATTATAACTTCAATGTTTAGAGGTTTCCACCCCAGAAATGTACATTCAAGCCAAGAACCATTCCCCATTTGGGAAGCTTTATGTTTAGCTTTCTAAAGTGTGACTTACCTGATGATCCCGCTTCACCAGCGGGACCAGCAGTACGATGGAAACACACAAGTACAGAGGAAATCTAGACCTCTAGACCAAATTTGGTCCTGAGTCATTGTAAGAATAACTTGAAAGAAGAAGAAGTAAGAATAACATCCATCCAGCTGTGGAGAGAAAATTGCATTTGATGTTGTTGATTTTAAGTTATTAATTAAATTTTAATTCAAATATTCCTACCTCTCCTGACAGTAAAGCAGTAGAGATACTTCCAGTGATTCAAACTGAATGTTGTTCTTCTATGGCCTCACCCCTCACCTTTTTGGCACCTTTATTGTGTTTTTCAGTTTTTCCTTTGGACAATGTTACAGAAAAATGAAACTCAAGATTTTATTAATAATAGTTAACAATTAATGATAATATAAAGTATATATATATATAT
>CM067495.1:13561054-13630462 GCA_034552555.1 Semaprochilodus insignis
ATATTATATTATATTATATTATATTATATTATATTATATTATATTATATTATATTATATTATATTATATTGGCTAAAGATGGACACATATGTCATTTCACTGTTTCACATAACAAAGTCTGAGGTACTTTGAACACTATCCTCTCCACAGTCTGTACAGTTCATATAAGGAGTCTAAGTCGCAAAAGGGGAAAAAAAGAACACAGACCCTTTAAGGACATTTGTCATGCAGCATGCTCTAATAATTCCAAATGAACTCCATTCATTGTTAGTGTGTTTTGTCTTGTTCCTCCAGCATCTTCAGTAGGAGGCTCAAGTGGAAGTTCTGTCCGAGTCATCAGTGGGGGAGCTGGTAGCAGCTCATCTGGGACGTCGTCCATTACATCCCTGTCCGTCTCAGGCGGAGCTACTGGCAGTTCAGGAGCCTCAGCTGGAGGTTCTAGCAGCATCTCAGTCGTCACAGTTGGTGGTTCCTCAGGGGGAGGTTCCTCGGGCACTTTTGAGTCCCGCTCCTCTTCCTCTTCTTCTTCTCGTTTGGTGAACGGCTCTTCTGCGGAGCTGGCCGGCATGTCCGGCGGTTCCCTGACTATGTCCTCCTCATCAGCCATGTCAGCGGGAGGTGGGACCGGCTCTCTGACGGTGACCAAATTTAGCTCCACTTCCTCAGGTGGTGGGATAAAGAGCGGATCCTCATCCATTACCTACTCACCAATCCCGGCAGAGAGAAAGAGCAGCATGACCATGCGCTCTGGAGGATATGAGGGTGAGTGGGACCTTTCGACGTTTTGACATTTCATCTCTCTGACCAGCCATCACGGATATTAGGCGTGCACTTATATGATACTCGGTATCCCTGTTGGTCAGGACCGGCTAAAATCACTGGAACGCACATGTTTGTACAAGTCCAGTCTGTACAGCAGTCATTCATGACTTATCATTTCACTGGGGTTCAAATCTCACTTAACATGGGAAAGATAGGAGAAAAAACTGAAAAGATGAAGGTGACTTTTAACTTTTTATTAAATTAAAGGTTGGAATGTGTTGCTAATTAACCCCAGAGAACCATTTTGGCGACCTTATTTCATCATTACCAAGGGTGCCAATAACTACGGATCCCTGCACATAACTTCAAGTTCAGTATAATTTCTCACATTCTTTTCCTCACAAGTTTTAAATATTAAACAAACAAACAAATTATTCTAATCTGTTAGTCCTGTGCAATCGACTAATAGGATGCTGTAAAAATATATTTAAAAATATACACATATTATGTCTTATATTTTAAACCTCAAGGTAGATAACTTGACAAGAAACATTTGTTAATGATTAATTACCGTCTATTATTTAGCATTAAATCATATTATGCAATGATGCATAAAACGTCTAAAAATACCTTCTGCTGTCTAGTTTATAATATTTAAACGTACAGTGTGTGAGCAATTTTTGTATAAGGCTTCTGTTGGAACAAAACCATATATTTGAAAATGCCTGTTGTTTTTACATTGTGTGTAAAATCTGTGATGAATTGACCAAACTATATGGCCCAAATTCCAGTTCTGTTGACTTTAGGTATGTTCTCCTGTAAAGGTACTGTTTTGGGCATACAAGGTTTGGTTTAGACAGCAGTAATATTTTACAAAAATATTAATATACGAGTGTTAATTAATTTTCTAACTAAAAACTTTTGTATAACAATGTAGTTTTAGAGCTCATGGCAGAGAGAAATAATGAGGGAAGAACTGCCGTACTAAAGTGTGCAAGAAGCCACACTCTTCACACACACACACATATACACACACACACACACACACACACACACATATATACACACATTAAATGATGTACATTTATCTGCATTATCTCTTCTTCTTTAAACTTTTTTCATCAGGAAGCTCCAGTGCCAATTCCTCCCCTGAATACACCAGGAAGGAGTACAGTAAGTGTGTTTGCAGTTACAGTAAAGGAATAAATAACTATATTTTTAAATCACACTGGTTATATGTATATTAGATCATCATCTTCTGTAAGTCCACTCTGATTATAAGTAGATTAAGAATACTCATCCCATGTGATCCATTGCCACTGTTCTCTCATTTGCATCTTCAGCAGCTGCAAGTTCGGCCACCAGGGGCCGCAGCCAGACCAGAGGTACATATGAAAGTCCTACTGTGTCACCCTAAAGCTTTTCCTAGAACAAACGTGGTTATCGAAGTGAAAGGCAGTAACTTGATTCTTGTCTTTTGCAGAGAGTGAGATCAGAGCCAGACTGCAGAGCGCCTCTCCCTCCACCAGATGTCAGTATAGAGTTTTACCAAACAATGTACTGATAATGCACAGTCTATATGTGATATTGTATTATATTATATGATAGTGTTAAAAGACATGTTATAGTCAACCTGAAATCAACACTGACCTTTTTTTTATCTCATTGGTTCATTCATATTTAGCACGGCTCCTCATGTCATATAATTTAAAGGACAGAAATCTTGTTTTCTGTAATCTTTCTGTAATCTTCTACAAGATATGGTTACCTTTGCCCTCCTGAAAAGAAGTATCATGGACTTGTTACAGTGTGTTACAGTTAAGGTTGACTTCAATAAAATGAAGGGACATGATGTCCTCAGATCAACATGAATAGAAACACATTCTAGCTAACCAGCCAATGTTTTGTGTCAGACATTTGGCTAGTCTGCACCAGGAGCGTACTTATGCTCCCAGGGTTTCTCAAGTCTCCCTCAACTCTTTTCACAATAAATCTAAATGTGCTACATTATGGAAACCTAAGAAAGGGTTCCTAAGGTTGTGGTTAGGGTCCTGGGGTCACAGAGGGTCATACAGGGGACAACAAGCAGTCAAACTGTCAATATGAAAGCACTTGGCATTGGCTACACTATTAAAGAAGAGATGTTATAAAAGATGTAAATGAGGAGACTGGTAACTTGCTGAAAACTAAAGGGGAAAGTTTGTAATGCTGTTTACACAGCCAAGCAGCTTCCTGGTTGCACCACGAGTGGGAAAGGCTTGATGATATGGTATCGATAGATGGGAAAGCCCCAAACTCTCTGTGGAGATTTGCATAAGCAAAAAAAAAAATTCTTCTATTATTGAGCCAAACCATTCAAGGATTTCAAATATGTTATTGAAACAGTAATTTGACCTTCAGTTTAAGGTGTTTTGGTCTCTCCCAACCAAACAGTGGGCGAGCTGACCAATCAGAGCATATTAGGGTCATCAGGAGGAGGGGCTTAAAGACACAGAAGCTCTAACAGAGTGTTTCAGCAAAGGGTGAATACAGATGTACAGTATGAGAAAAACACTGTGCTTTAGGGAAACTGAAGCATGTAATTCCGGTAGAACCCAACAATAAAATCTGAACAAATAAACCTGAATATTAAAAATGCGCATAATAGGCCCCCCTTTAAGGAAACCTGGATGAGGAAACTTGGGGCTGCAGAAACATACAGAGTTGTTTTCCAGAAAATTCCAATGAGGGAACATAGGACCCTGGGATCATTGGGAAGATCCTATCTGAATTCAGAAATGCAGGTTTCAAATCAAAAGATTTCTTTTGGTTTTCTGAGTGTTGGGCTTAGTGTTGGGTTAGAATGAGCAGTATCTACAGTATCTTACAGTGATCAGTGGAAAAGAGCTCTTGTATGTGTTCGGGGGTTTGTATAGGGACCGAGCTGGATGACGTGAAGAAGCTGTTGAAAGGCAGTCGCTCCAGCAGCAGTAGTCCTCCTCGCTCTCCTACAAGTACTCTACCCATCCCCAAAAAAGCCAGTGTGGACACACGCACTGAGAGCCACTCAGGTAACACACACACCTCAATCACACACACACACACACTCATGCTTTCACACACACTTGGTTGGTATTCAGTATTGGCTTTGTTTTTCCTCAGCAGGTTATGACAGCACTATTCTGGATTCAGCGTACAGTGGTTATGGATACCACACCAACCCCAACAACCTCAGCCCAAATGCCACTATGCAGCACAGCTGTAAGAGAGAGAGAGAGACAGAGAGAGAGAGAGAGATTGAGAGATTGAGAGATTGAGAGATTGAGAGAATGTTCATGCTGTGATCTGATTGGTGCTCTGGGCTCATGCTGTGCTCTGATTGGTGCTATGTGTTCTTGCTGCGCTCTGATTGGTCCTCTGTGTTCATGCTGTGCTCTGATTGGTCCTCTGTGTTCATGCTGTGCCCTGAATGGTTCTCTGTGTTCATGCAGTGTTCTAATTGATGTTATGTGTGCATTGCCTTTATAGTGGGTATGCAGAACAACCTGGCCCTGAGTTCCTCTGCCATGGGCAGTGGTCTTTCTGCCGGCGGTGCAGGTGTGTCTCAACAGTCTTTAAACAGTCACTAACTACTATTCCTTTCTCAGCACCCTACATGGTCCAATGGCTTGATTTTTCAAAAACACTTAAGACCTCAAATGTTTCATTAATGAAATTGTGACATATACTGAGGTTATTAGAAACACCTACCTTTTACTTCCACTCACTGATCACTTTGTTCAGACCACCCACAGGCCCACAGTATAGTGTACAGTAACAGACTGTAGCCCATCTGTTGCTCCACGGTTTTTTAGCCACCCTCTACTGCATCCATCATTGGTCAGTTGCTGACTACAGGGCCACTGTTATCCAGACATTATGTAAGTGGTGGGTCATTCTCAGCACAGCAGTGACACTAGCCTCACAGTGAGCTGGTGTCTGACTGTACACCAGCAGGGTGGAGCTGCAACGTTAGTGTTTGTATTAAAGATGTGCCCAATGCCCTGTAATAACCAGCATGATTAAGGTTATAATAGATCACCAAATCATTACACAAGTGTGAATTCTGTACACTGCACTTCTAAAATCATTCTGTGCTGTTGGCTCTTCTAGTGTACGGAATGCAGAATAACTTGGCCACCAGTGGTGTGGCTCTCACTGCAAACGGAATCAGTGTTGGTCCAGGTGAGCAAGTTACTGAAAGGATATCGATGAACTCAAGTCATGTGTTTGATCTTTGGTTGTGCTCTAATTAACTGTGACTTACCGTTCAGTCGTCATTGCTATTTAGTAACAACCATATATCAGTCACTAGCTACCGGGTAGCTATCTAGTATGGGGGCTATCATGTTGAGGAGAAGAATTTTAATGTGGGCCCAAAACAGTCTCTTAAATTTGAAAGAGGTAGCTGTAAGATGATGCAACCTGCCAAATTCATAGTCCAAACAAATAAGGGCCAATAAGTCACCAGGAAGTTGTGGTGTCCACTCCTATTGTAAGAAGAGAGGAAGTACATAGTCCATCCTCGTCCCTCTTCAATCATTATCAGTCTAGTTAAAACACTGTGTGCATTAAATGTTCTGCATCAAACTTCATCCCTGTGGAAAGCAGTGCCAATTTTAACTCTTATTTTGCTTCCTCTTATATGTTTTTACACCTGTTCTGTTTGCTGCTAAATGTATTTTCTTGCCAGTATTGGTTACTTGGCAAAAGTTTCAGCCATCGTTGTTTACTCTTCCTTGTTTGCTTGTTCTTACATAATCTAACCAGGAGCAGGACATTCAACATGATTGATAGGAGCTTAGAATACACCATCAGGGCAGTGTTACTTCTTCATCCTCTCATGTTTGACTCAATGCTACGTTGTCTCACTATCGCCACTTCAGAAACAAAGTGATATTACAAGACAGAACTGGTTAGCTTGTCCACTACAGTACATATTTCAGCAACATGATACATAGATGTCTTTTATGTACCATAAAAACCATTAGTTTTTCAAAATTTGTTGATAATTTTAGTTCATTATGGAATGTTTTAAACTAAAAACGTACATATTACATATTTAAAGTCATAGTGTGAGTAACCTAAAACGTATCCCAGCCTGAGAACTCTAATAACTTCAGTTTAACCACACAAAGAGCTTGTACATGAGCTAAGAAATTAAACAAAGATTTCTTTGTACTCATCTGTTTAGACAAGATGAAAGACATTAGCACTATGGAGGGTGCTTGGAAGCAGATTTATTAGAGTTATTGAAGTAAGAGCGCTGGTCTACTGTGAGTGTTTGCTTTTAATGTCAATATAAATATATATAATGTAAATATATCAGTAAATAAGAACCTTTTTGGTGTGCCCCGGCCAACTTTGACTCACCACTCGTGTTACACCTTCATTACACAAATGACCATTCGCAACACAAGGCATATTTCAGCATAGCATATCGTTGCTGTCCAAAGAAAAACAAGTATCTCCAAAATGGCAACTTTACAGGAGAGACCAAAAACCTCATCTAACTTTAATGTAAGTCAATGGAACCAGACATCTTTCCAAACAGTTTTGGGCCATTTCTGTTGGTCCATTCATCATGAGATTCTCACTCAGTGTAAACAGCAGCTGATGTGTTCAAAGGATGCATAAAAGTAAAAACGGACAAAAGTGGAGATACATGTTTTTCATTGGACAGCGACGATATATAAATTCTATTAATAATTGCTTTGTCTGGCCAAAAGCTTATACACTTATAAACCATGGTCTGTTTTTTGTCGCTGCTTGGGATGTAACCTTTAGCTTTCTCACTTGCAAGTGTGCAGAGTTATAAAGTTACATTAGCAGTCATGTATAACAAATGGGGTAATTTGCTACCCAAGAGTCATTCTGAACAGCAAACAAGCAAAATTTATGTTCACTCCATCCCTCAGTTACAGTACACCTCACTTGAACTAACACAGTTATGGAATGACCCGTGTCAAGAATTCTCCCAAGGGAAAATGAAAAGGCCAGGAGATAGAAGGTCCATTAAAACCAGTTTAGAAAATGTCAGCAGGTTGGCTTCTTGAACATGTGTTAATTCAGAATGGTTAAAGTTGAGCATTCAAGAAAACTGAAGTGGACTATCTCATGGCAATGTTTAATTCTACTGTGTATTTCTATGTGCTTTACTCTTGCAGTGTATGGGGTGCCAAAGAACATTGTTGCCCCCGGAATATCAGCCACAACTGTTGGTGAGAAAGAAGGATGTCATTTAAAAAAAGAATAAATAAATAAAAACAGAATAAAATAGAATAATAAAAACAGCTAATATATATATATATAACTCAGTCACCGTTTGACTTCCACCCAACCTGTTTTTTCCATTTGCAGCTGCCCCTAGCAGTCCTGTCACCACAGATGATGTGTTTGTTAAAGACTACAAGTTTATGCTGCTGGAGAAAGACAACCTTCCGGCAAAGAAGGAGAGCGAGAGGCTGATAATGTCTAAAAACACAGGCAAACAGTTCACCTCCACCACCTCCACCAGCGGACCAAGTAAGGAAAAGACATCTTTGAAAATAATACAATAATCTAAAAAAAATAATAAAATTCTAACTATATAAAATGTGCCTAATTAAAAATTTGTTGTATTGAAAAAATGCAACCATTAAAAGTGTTCATGGTATGATTACTTGAAAATGGCACAATAATGGAAAAAGTACTATCATGATTATGTTGGTATGTTTAATTGGTTAGTCATTTCAGAAGAAAATATTCTGAATTCAGAAATTTTATTTTAGATTTTATGTAATTAAGTAATATATCATGATAATTGGGTCTTGGCAGTTTGTTGATCTTTTCTAACTGAAAATAAGAAGCATTTTCACAAGTGGTCTCAGGCTTTAGCACCCCACTGTACCTGTAAAATATGAAATAGTGTAATGTCTACTCATTTCTACTGTATGTACACAAAGAACACTGCATACTGAATGAACAGTACTGTTTCCTGTAATTCAGTTTTTCTGTAATCTTTTGTTCAATCAGTAACCTGTTATAAGCTACCCGCTTGTTCGTTTGTGTTGATATCTGGATTTCTGAAATGACAGCCTCGTTTTCAGATGACTCACTGAAGAGGGAGAAGAAGATGGTATCCAGCACCATTGAAACGACCACAGTGGCAAACGGTCAGTTCAGATATTTGATTACATTGATTCTTTTACAAAATCTATCAGTTCAACATCCATCAGTTCAACAACAACATGTATTCTATATTAACAGGTGCAAAAGCTTCAACAAAGGACAAGGCCACATATGCAGGTATGCAACTATTACTTAATTTTCTTGCATAAATCCCTAATATAAAGTCTTAAATATATTTAAGAGGATAATTATATTGTTATTGCTTGTAAATGACTGTTTATTCATGTGTTACTGTAGAGATCCGTAAAGAGGAATCTGGGGGGACTAAACTAGGATTCTGCTCCTGCTGTACATGGTGGATGTGGCTGCTGGGATTATTGCTGGCGCTGCTCTTTCTGCTGGGTCTTCTCTTCGGACTCATTGCTCTGGGTGAGATACTTTAGCGCAATGAAAAATGTGCCTTTGGAATTGTTTTGGTCTCCCTATGTGTTATTTAATTATGTTATTTAATAACCAGGGGTTGTTTGTAATGATTTGCATAGTTTCATGTCTGATATGATTTTCAGTTGTAAGGTTGAAATTTAGTATGATGTTGATGATATTTTTGTTCTTGATTCTGTAGATTTTTAAATATTTTATTGGCTAATTATATTATTATTAAGTAATTAGCTAGCGACACAAAATGCAGTTCTGAGGTAGCTCTTGACGATTAAATGATGGGTTTGGTGAGATACATTTCTCAACAAATCGTTTAAAATGAAATATCACTCATGACTTAAAATAAGTCAAACTGAATTCCCCAAAAATAATTTAATAAGTACATGATATGTGTAAAATTTCAATGTCTCTTTTAGGCAATCAATCAATTAATCAGTCAATAAATAAATAAATAGGTGCATCCATATGAAATTTATTTTTGTTTCTTTTTGCCTTCAAAAGTGCAACTTTTTTTGCCACCAGGTGGTCCAACTGTCTAATCATATATGTTGACAATTTCAAATACATTTTCAAAAAGGTAATTTAGTTATATTAAATTCTAAATAAAAAAATATTGCTATGATTTTATGTTTGAAAAAGTTAAATATAAAAACAATGGTGCAAAAAAGTACTTTACTACTGAAAAACATCTGTCTGAAGTTCTTACTTCCTCAAATGTCTGGTGGCACAACCAAAAACAAAAGACCTTTATGTTGACAAATATTTTACGATAGAGAGACCAGGGAATTGGTTCATAAAGGAGAACCCCAGTGGCCTTCATGGTGCAATGCCAAGCTCACTAGCTGTTTCACACATTTTTGAGTTATGCTGTTTAGAATGGTTCACTTTAGTATTTCAGGTGGTACAGCCTCAGGAGAACCATAAAAATGTAAATATATTTATTACTGTATTTACTATAAACATACATAGATATACACACAGATATACAAATGCACATTTAGTAAGCTGCAAAAATAGCCTGTTTTGAATGAATTATTTCTGCAATGTCATAAAAAACAAGCATATTTACGTATAGCTGCCTATTGAGTCTACACCAGTTACATACCGGTCAAAAGGAGTGCGATTGCTCAGTCTTAAAGGCACAGTAACCAAAATAGCCTTATTAATACTAGAGGTTAAATACAGGTTAAAAAATGGTCATGTAAAATTTAATTATGGTTGTTTTGGTACTCAAACACTCCCAAAGGTCATACGTGGACCTGATGGGAAAAAAAATTATGTGCCAAATATAGAGCCCTTTATTCGATTCTGTGTATCTGTATGGTTCTAGCTGAGGAAGTGAAGTCCCTGAAGGCTCGTGTGGATGCTCTAGAAGGAGGAGTGGAGAACTCGGGCTCGGCTCGCACCAGCCGTTTTTCGTCTTCTGTGAACATTGTGGATCCTCTGGACTCCTCATACACCTCAGTAACACGCTCTGAGAACACTATAAACCTGAGTTCCGACCCGGCACAGCCCGACCCTGCAGCTGCACAGCTGCACAGGACGATAAAGCAACTCGTCCAGTCTGAACTCCAGTCTGAGAGCATCAGAGGTACTCAGAGATTTCATAGCTGTGTTTGTTCTGGAAATGACACATTCAATATATACTTTTGGTCTTTAGTCCTTCATTCATTTATGTATTCGTTTATTCAGTTTTCACGGGTCCAGCATTATCTCCTTGTCATTTATAATTTCGTCCATCTTTCTTTTTATCATCTGTGTAGCTACACTCGCCACCTCACTGAGAGGAGAGAGAGGAGAGCCTGGACCCAAAGGTGTGTATCTGAACACTGAGAGCGATAAATTGTGATGAGTATCGTTGTGAAAGAAGTGTTAAAGCAAGCCGTGCCATATTTCTTCTGAAAAATATCTTCCATTTGTTTTGTTTTTTTCACCTTCGTTTTTGTTCATTTTGTTCACAGGTGATCCGGGAGCTCCTGGAGTTAAAGGTAGATAAATCAGTGCACACAACCCATATACAGAGTGAATTATCAATCTGTTATCCCTTAGAATTCAGTGAAGTAGGATACATCGATTTAAGAGGCAGTTGTGTCCTTATTTGGGGTTTTTCATCCTACCAGAGAGCAGTGGTCTGAATATGTGTGTGCAGCATTTCTGAGTTTCTCAGATTCTTTAAAATATCTATAGGCATTTACAGCAACTTCCCAGACAGTATTCAGACATGTGTGCCATACTTTATCTATTTCTTTCTTAATGAGGCTGGTGAGTTCCAGATTGCTGTCATTTGAGCAGTTTCTTTGCAGACATCTGCAGGTTTGGATCTGAAACACCATCAATGAACACAAGCTCATCAACACTGTTCTAAGAAAAACAGCCCCAGCCTTTCCCTCCTCTGTGGTTGGAGCTCTTCTACAGGGCTTTGGACACACAAAAAGTCTCACACCAAAAATTAGTTTCATGGTGTACCAAAAGTGTTTTTATCTTAAAGAAATCTCATTTAGTTCAACATTTTATGAAGGTACCTAAAAGACTTCATCACATTTGCTGATGGTTAAATGGTTAGTGACTGGCCATTTTTGAGACCACTGTATTTTGATTGAAGTGATCACAAGACCTTTGAGCCCATTTTTGACATGTACAAGACTTATTTAGAATCCAGAAAATGCTGCTAGCTTTCAAAGGAGTCGGATACTTGTGCAGGTCCCTGTAGGCTTAACCTGTTATCGGTAGCTCTCCTGGTGCTACGGTAGAGAGTTCATTCTGGCTAAATAGCAGTTTGCTCTCTTTTTTAGGAGATGCAGGCTTTCCTGGAGTGCCAGGTGAGAGGAAAATCATCTCCACACCTTTTGTGAACAGTGAACAGTCAAAATATGTTTCTTTTCGTGTTTACACATGACAAATATATGTCCACCAGGTCCTCCCGGTCCTCCTGGCCATCCGGGACAAGAAGGCCCAAGAGGACCTAAAGGAAGTGCTGGTAAGATTCAAGAGCATGTTCATAAGTAGGAAATTGATAAGGCTTGTATATGAATTTGATTGGAAATTTCATGTACTATGTACACATTGTTAATCTTTCACTTCCCAATCCACACAGTTCATATAAGGAAATTTATATGGTTATAATTTATAGTTGTTTCTATTGATCATGGTTCTGATGTCACAGCATGAACATATTTACATATGACAACTATACAGTAGTTTAGCCGCCCGTTCACATTGACTTGA
Organism: Semaprochilodus insignis; assembly: GCA_034552555.1. Lineage (NCBI taxonomy): Eukaryota > Metazoa > Chordata > Actinopteri > Characiformes > Prochilodontidae > Semaprochilodus > Semaprochilodus insignis. The sequence goes on from CM067495.1 coordinate 13,572,608, forward strand.
TAAGGAGTGTCGTGACTGCAGACAGACTGTGAGCAGAGTTATTGGAGAGGAAGATGTGGGGTAAATGATTACATATTGTGTACAGTTATGAATCCAGCCAATCAGAACAGAGTCATTTTAAATACACTATATCAGTCTCAAAGGCACAGTAACAAAACAGTCTACTTTTGGTACATGCGTTTACCATACATGTTTTTTTTGGGGGGGTGGTGGTAAGAAATAGGACACAGAGGAGGAAATGAATATCTTTGCTCTGAAGTTCCGAGATAAGCAGATGTGTTTTAAACCAGGTGAAACAGGACATGATGGCCCACCTGGACAGAGGGGTCGTGAGGGACCCACAGGACCCAGAGGAGAGCCAGGCCCTCCAGGAGCTGGAGAGAAAGGAGATAAAGGTATAAACAGTTCTTCAGCTGGACTCTTGACAGATTGGTCTGCCTTTTCACTGAGTGAACTGAGGGGACTGTAAGTTGATAGCTCCTACACCTGCTTTCTAGAACATTTGATTCGTTCAGCCTCATGTTTGGGGATTTTTTTTTGGTCTTCACAACTACCAAACTGTTTTAGATTGTGCTTAGCGAGACAATGCTGAAAAGGATACTTGAGCAGGAGTGTTTGAGTTATACCTATTGATTAAATAATTTTTTCATTTAAAGTCAACATTTCAAGTTTATGCTGAACTTGTCCAGAAGACAACTGTTATGTCCTTTGTCAAAGCTTTATTGGGGAAGTGCACACAGCACATGAGCAAAAGGTTGACTGCTCCTGACCACTTGAGTAATATTCCTTCTTGTCATGTACTGGTCTTAATAACATTACTTATTGTTAGTACTACTAAATGTTAAAGCTGTTGCTATCTTCTATGCAGCAGTGTAACTGTACAGACACTGTCTCTATTTCGTCACCTGTAAATATTAGTTTATAAATCGTGCAGGTAAAGTTGCTCTCACTTAAATTGCTCTTATTCTTCAGGATCAGCTGGAGATCCTGGAGCACCTGGACCTGCAGGACCCCCCGGGCCTATGGGACCCAGAGGTGCGACTGATGCGTCTGATATGGTGCTATAAAGTGATGAACTATTTACTCCTCAAGCGTATTTTGAGGCTGATATGTAATTTGCTTACAATTACATGACTGGCAGACCCATCAACCATTGAGTTATATATCCAGGGCGGATATAGATTTTGAACTTGTTTGCGTACAAAGCCTCAGTAGTATCATGTAATATGTGACATCAGGTGAGGTTGGCGCTCCAGGCAGTGCAGGGCTTCCAGGGGCTCCTGGTCCTCAAGGTTTTCGTGGAGACGCTGGTGACCCTGGATCAAAGGGTAAGTGTGAATTTTGAAGATATGATCTTATTTTTTTTTTTTTTTTACTTACTTACTTTACTTCTAACACACAAAGGATATGTCAGATTTCATAAATGATACAGAATCATTGGCAGTGGCTACCGAATGATAAACATTAAGAGTTTATTAACCTTTTCTTTACATCTTTGTTGCAGGAGAAAGAGGACCTGCAGGGTCTCCTGGAGCTAAAGGTCAGCCAAAAGCTGAGAAACATCACTGTTTATTAGAAAACCTGTAATAGATTAGTTACATGTGGTGTATCTCATCTCCACCAACAGGTGATCAAGGAGAAAAAGGACCTCGTGGTGGTACTGGTGGGTAACCTGTTTACAGAAGTTATCTGAAAACTGGACCAGTGTAGACTAAAACTGTGTAGTATATCTAAAATCCTAATCTACTGGAGTGAATAACATTGAACATGGGATGGATACAGTTGAGTTTACTATGTCAGACAACTTTAAAGTCTTTGAACTTTGGACACAGTATTGGTGTGTATATGTGTGCTTTGTTCTTATTGAGCATTGAGCATTAGTCACAGTTGCATCATCGCTGTGTTTGCAGGTGAGCCTGGACAGCCAGGACTGGCAGGTCCACCTGGAGAGAAAGGACCTAAAGGATCAGCTGGTAGGTTATTCTTACAAATATGACAAATACTGGGACACAACTAGGCAAAACTAAAATGATTAAGTCTTTTTCTGGACATGCAAAAAAATGTTTAAATAAGTATTAATAAATCTAAATAAATTAATACATTTTAGCAACAATTTTATCTCACTACTGCTGCACATCACCAGCCATTGATTATACTAGTTATAGCATAGTTAGTAAAGTCAATGGCTGGCAGTGTGGTAGTATACTATACTAACAGTAGTATAGTATAGCTGCACTAACTAAACTCTATATATTTCTTTATCATTTGTATTTTAATTTGTATTAAATCGTTTTGCAGGACCCCCTGGGCCAGATGGTGAAAAGGGGACTCGAGGTTTGTTGAAAATGCAGCGAAAAGGTTCTACTATGTTTACTTCTAGATTATGCTTGGGTTTCCATTATGGTCTTTTTATCCAAAAAACTTCAGGTGACCAAGGGTCAGTTGGGCTGCCAGGTCCACGTGGACCACCTGGAGCTCCAGGAGATGCAGGAACACCAGGTACTCATATAAAGACAGAAAGAGTGATTGATTAATGAATATTGGTAATGACTCATTCATGGCCAAGTTCAAGTCTCACTATTTTAATGGGCTGTTTTCAGGACCTCCAGGACTTCAAGGACCACCAGGTAGGTGTAATCTTTTAATCGCAATTATTAGTCATTTAAACTTCAGCAAATCAGAAGTTCAGATAAAAAGACAGTGTACTATAATCTGTTACTCACACATGTATCGAGTTATTGAGTTAATGTGAAATGTTAGCTTTTGACTAATTTAGTCAAAAATCTCACCCACTTCCAAATTAGATCCCCCAATTGTGTGCATTCCCACCAAATCACTGTGGAGACCAATGTTATAGATTTGTTTCATGATAGTAACATTAAAAGGCAATTGAAATGAAACTGAAAGTATATTTCAGTTCAAGTTTTTTCTTTCTCAAAATTACAGTTTACAAAACAACAAAAAAGTATGAATTTTGGACCATGATCTTATTTAGGTGATATTTTTTATGTTTTAAAAGCAAATATGGAATGACAGCGCTGAGACATCACATTACAAAAGCAGCATAATATATGGGACAAAATGCAACACTTCTGGTTTTGTCCCTATTTTGCTTTTTGATTTCTAAAAATCCAGGATTATTTCTTAGAAATGTGTCTTATTCTTGGAGGTAAAAGATAGTCACACCAGATACTAACGTGGGAATTTTGTTTCTTGAACCACCTTTTGTTTTTGGAAAGTTTCAATAAAAACATTTAAGTAAAAAGTGCTTAAAACACTTTTTAAGTGTTTAAATTTAACGGAACGTTTTAAAATGGCAGAAACAGCTTTTTGCTTTAGCATTCAAGAGTTCATTGATGTAAAGCATGTGTTGTATTTGCAGTAAATTGTAGTAAATGTCTAAGGGACTATTTTTGATGCCTGATTATAGGTTTGCCGGGGACACCGGGTCAGCCTGGAGCTAAGGGTAACATCCCAGGACACTCAGTCCTTCATTTTGTAGGCTTCCTATTAAAAAAAGCTACTATTCACAATGTTTTTGTTAAGATTGAAGGGAAATTTTGTGGATTTTAGACAACCCTAAATGTTCCTTTAAATGTTGCGCAATTACACATTTCCACCTGAGGGGTCTCCAGATCCCCAGATCTAACATACTGCAGCTTTAAGCAGGTGTGCCATTGTTAATACTTTATCAAAAGGAATTTCCAATGTCATTGCTTTCATTCAGGTGAGCCAGGTGAACCCGGAAGAATCATCTCTGCAGGTGAGCAGTTCTCTGTCTTTGGTCCTGACCTTAGAGACAATTCTAAAAGACTCTAAACGGACTGTTAAACAGTTAGCCTTTGTTAAAGCTGCACAACACGTGCCAACATAGCTAATGCTGAATGGAAGCCAGTAGCCACGATTTAGCACCACACCACTGGCACTATACTAACTATTCCTTTAACGTGAGGATGATTACCTGACGATAACCAAATGCTCTGTTATGTGCTAACTGAAATATCTGTTATGAACACTCTTTCCATAACAGGTGCTGCCTCAAACACTGTGGCCATTCCTGGACCCCCTGGACCTGCTGGACCCCCAGGCCCTGCTGGACAACCTGGTCTCTCAGGTAGACTGTCTTGCTCACTAAAAATGCCTGTACACCTGTAGCAAGGTATACTTTGTGCAATCATGTTTCATATTAGAATAGGGAAGGTTTAAAAACATAAAGCTAAATGATAAACTGGTAACATGTATGTCGTATTGTTAAGGGTTGTTCTCTCCTTTTTAGGTCCTATTGGTCCTGCTGGTCTTCCTGGGCCAACAGGTAAGTTTCTAACTTTCAGCCATTTAAAGAATCAGAATGAAGGCACATTGCACTTAGAAGTTATCTGCCAGTGCAGTAATCTCACTTGATAAATTTAGTCATTAAACAATCAGATTACAATATTTTGAAACATGTGTAATTATCGTATAAAGTTCTGAGATAATAATGTGATATTAGTTGTATCACCTACATTTACAAAGTTTTCATTTGCCAAGATATAATCCTTATACAACTTAGTAAATGTGACTGAATTAATAGAAGACTTTAATGAGTACTGTTCTTAATGCATTAACCTGTGAACTGTCTTATAGGGCCAAAGGGTGATCGAGGTGACAAGGGAGATGATGGAGAGCCTGGCATCTCTGTGAAAACTGTTGAAACAGTCAAGTCTGAAAGTATGACCTTGCTTTTCTAAACCACAGCTGGGTTACTTTAGATGTAATCTTTACTTTCCATCTTATCAAATATTGAATTCTGTTTTGTGTGTTTTTTTCCCCTTACCAAATCAATTAAAATTAATAAATATGAGACAGCAATACAGATATAATATACATCTTAATTAGAAAGTTGCTAGGTTAAGATGCTAATTTGCTAAATGGTCAGCTATGCTGGCTAATGTGTTGATTCTTTAAGGATATATAATCTGTAATATGACATATGATACAGAACCTGTTGTTGGACCCCCTGGACCTCCTGGCCCACCTGGACCCCCTGGACCAGCTGGAGAGCCAGGAAAACCTGGTAAATTTAGCTTTTTCTTGGTATCGCATCACCATGCTACTATAAAAGCAGTTTATCTGAGGTAAAGCAATTTTATTTGTTGTGTAGGTGAAGGGAAGCAGGGCCCACCAGGACCACCTGGAGAGCCAGGTATGTTTTCAGGCAAACTGATATTGCACTATTTTATAATCTAAATTTGGATAAATACACCACACAAAGACTATAGTAGCGTAAGCAGCAATTGCATCGCAACTCTAAATATGACTACTGCCTTAAATGTAATACGTAATTTCTGTCTATCCCTGATTCCTTCTTTATCTTACCTGTCTGCGTGTCATCTTTTTTACTGACAGGTGTTGGTAAGCCTGGTCCACCTGGTGAGAAAGGTGAACCTGGAAGCTTTGTGCCCAACTCAGGTAGGCGACTTATGAAAGTTGCTGCTTCATCTTTATAACATTAGATCTGTTCTTCAAATCAGACTGATCTTCATTTGTGCTGGTTTGAATTATTTTATAGAAACCTTCTTTGCTGGACCACCTGGACCCCCTGGACCTCCTGGACCGCAAGGTTGAATATTCTTGAATATACTCCAGACTTAGGACCCTTTGTACATATAATGTGGACAATATTAATACAGTTCATTATTAATAATGTAAATAATGCTGCACACAAAGCTACACTCACAGTGGTATGCAAATGTTGTAATAGCCCTGCTCAGTTTCCATAAGTAATTGATTATGTTGATTTTGTTAAACTATTTATTTGCTCTTTTTAACTTATATATATACAAATATATATATACAATAAAATGTGTCAGCTTCTACACAGGCTTTATTTACTCCAATATGTTGAACTGAGCATGAAAAACAGTGCCCATTGTTATGTGGAGAAGTGTGTACTCTTTTAGAGGATGTGTTAACTTATTTTTAACTTAGAAAATCCACTAAACATGTAATTTGACTGGGGGGTTCCCAAATTTTCCTTTCAACAACGAACTATTAGTTTAGAACAAATGATCAGACCATTATAAAGGCAAATAATACTTATTACGTATTGTTGTTTCTTTTTTGTCCCCAGGAATCACAGGTCTGTCACCAAGAATGATCCTTTAACAATTTCATCTTTTTAATCCCACTTTGGAATTTTTTTTACATTGTCTTTAAACTGTTCATTATGTATTTCCTGTTTTGTTTCTGCCGTAGGAGAGCCAGGTCATCCTGGATTGCCAGGAGAACCTGGTGTTGGTAAGAGATCTACAGTGACCTCTTTATCAGTTCTATGTTTGGTTTGTTAACGTGTTTAGTGTCTACTGTATATCTGTATACTCCTACTGAAAGGCAGCCATAATCAGTAGTTTTGGTATTAAATATACAGGTGCCAATTTGACATTATGTTATTAAGCAACACTACAGGATGGCATCTTAGAAAGTGTCTTCTTCTTTTAAACCAGGTGCCCCAGGACCGGTGGGACCCCCAGGAGGTCCAGGTCCTGAGGGTCCACCAGGACCTCTTGGACCACCAGGACCTGAAGGGCCACAGGGTCCAAAAGGTACGACGAGAGCCATATCATATGAAAAATTCATGTCAAAAAATGAAATGAAAAACGTTTATAATTGCATTTTATATTATTTACAATGCGATATATTGATATTTTATTCAGTACTAACTTATACAGTATAGACTGTATTATATATTAGATGCCAAAACATATACTGAAGAAGTTTTGTAACATTTCAAGCCTTTGGAGAACAAGAGGTAGTTAATAATATCATTTATGTCCAGATGTTTATCTGTTTATATGAGCCTTTTTAATTGTTAATTGTTAATTGTATATAGTACAGCTTTCCAAGTCATTTCCAAGAACTGTCCACAGGTCTGTTTATCATTTTGGGCAGCTCTAAAGTTTCAGATTCTGACATATTGTTTGACAGATATGAAGTTGTACAGTAAGTAATACGGCTTGAAAACAGTCCCACCAACCTTTAATTTGTGGCTCTAAACTTTTGAACAGGGGTTTAAGTTATTAGTAATGGATTGTATAAACATTTGACTGCAGGTGACGCTGGTGTCCCAGGGGCCCCAGGCATCCCAGGATATTCATATGGTAAGCAGGAGTGACTGGGTTTTATAAAACACCTTGATTTCTTAAGTATTGAAGTTACATTAAAAATATTATTCATCTGTGTTACAAGGTGGAGGCAGAAGTGCCCCTGGACCACCAGGTCCACCAGGGCCTCCAGGACCTCCCGGTGACGGCTCCAGTGCACCAGATGTTGGTCAGCAGCTTTCTGACTTCCTCAGAAGTGAGTATCCTCAAAGGTTTGGGAGGGAAAAACTCCAGATTTGTTAACTCTGTACAATCAAAACCCTGAGAAGTGTCTGGCGCTGATGTTTGTCTGGTTTATTTATGAAGGTGATGGTGTTAGAGAATACCTGGCTGGTCCTCCTGGGCCCCCTGGACCACCTGGAAGTGTCAATGATGATGACTTGGCTCAGCGTGTTATCAGTTACATCCAAAGTGAGTCCTCAGAACCAGACTGAGTTCTTAAACAGAATCTACTATTTTATTATGTTTTAATTGCTTCTGGAGAACAACAACACTGCATGCTTGCCCGTCCCAACCCGCCTGATCCAGCTCATAAGGGGCTACTTAATCAAGTGATGGGCTGATGTTTATCACCTACACTCAAGCAGGTGTTGATAGATAGAAGCTTAGATAACTGAATAGTGCATTATTAGCTGGGTATTTTAGGCTGTTTTGAAACTACAGTTTATTATATATAAAGTCTGATTTCTGGTTAAATACTATGTAAGGTTTCACATTGGCATAAATTTAAGAGAAGCAGAACAGAACAGAGCATTCTGATCAAAACAAGCTATGACAGGTTTGAAAGAAGGTCCATTAACTTGAGAAAATTATGCTTTGAATTTACACAATTCAAATTTGTTCAAATCCATATCTTTCATGGATACATTTCTACATTCATTTTTTTTTTGCCAGTAACTGTGCACATGGGTTTAGATGTGTAACACTTTGTTCATGTTTCACCTACTGATATATTAGAATCAACTACATGCAGTTTTCCACAAGCTTGGTTTTAGACTGGGGGGCCACCGTGGGCAGGACAGGGAAGTTTATTTGAGTAAGGAATCAAATAAGTGAATGTCAAACGTTTTTGGTTTTAGATGTGAGGCACCTTGGTTAAACTTGGTATAGTAGTGGTATAGGTTTAGCTTGTGGAAATAACCACTGGGAAAAAGAGTGATGGTTTGCATTAATGACATTATGTTTTACTGCTTATTCATAACAATATGAAACATTTTCTTGCTGGAGGTTGTTAGAATGGGATGAAATAGACATTCTGTACTGTTAAAATGGGACGAAATATACTTCAGGGATCAACCGAGTATAACCTATGAGTGTGAAACAGCGAAATTCAAGGCACCGTTATGTTCAGTGTATTTGGAAAACGTTATGATCTTGTATTAATTTGCATCAGTATCGCCCAGCACTGATTTGTTGATTGATTTTGGCTGATATAAACAGATGGACAGAATCTCGTAAACCTGCAAATCCATGCATTATTTTAATGTGATAAATTAAGACATATCAAAATACTTCACTGTGTCTATCACTGGGATTACCTTAATCTTGCACACAGCCATGATTGTATTCTCTGTATTATGATGCAGGGGAGGAGGTGAGACGATATCTCGTCGGTCCCCCAGGACCACCCGGAGCTCCAGGTATACCTGGAGGTTATGGGATTAACACTCAGGAAGTGGCTGGAAGAATCCTCAATCTGATGAACGGTAAATTCTGAATTTGGTTTTTAAACAAAAGGCAATTTATAATAATTTTGTTGATGAGTAAAATTAATTTCATAATTAATACAGAAATTGAACACCCTGTGCTTTTCTTTATTTTCAGAGCAGGGTATGCTTAGGCAAACTGGACCCCCAGGCCCACCTGGTCCTCCAGGACTTCCTGGACCATCTTATGGTGATCTCTCTCTTCTTCTACAAAGTAAGCACTTACAATATTATTCTGACTATGTCCCTTTGGCTAAAGCTTTAGCATTATCTGGAGCTAAGTTAGCCTCGTTAGTTATAGTTGTCTTAGCTAATTTCTGACTACGTTTATTTCTTTTTCTCTAAAGACTCAGAGTATCGAGGTCTCATTGGACCACCAGGGCCCCCAGGCCCTCCCGGCTCTCCTGGCTTCCCAGGACCTCCTGGACCCCCGGGGCATGTTCCTTACACTGGCTCATTTGGTCTGGAAGAGATTCAGAGATACCTGGAGAGTAAGCAGAATTTGGATGGGCTGGGTTTCCTCAGAAATGTCAAGCATAGCAGGCTGGAGCATTAACATTTCCAATGCACGTATTGACTGACATCGAAATTTAGCCAGCGATTTAAGGTTTAACATGCTTGCGCCATTTTAGCATTAAGGGTTCACTGAATTGCAAACAATGAAACACTACCTGGCAACTAACCACATAGGTGCACTTGGTGGGTATACAGTTACTGATTTGAGCTCATCTATAGCCCATATGTACAATTTGTTACCTTGTTAATTTGTCACTGAACAAAACAGTCCATCACTTGGGCTGATCTGTGCTCAGGAAACAGGCTTTTGTGGTCTTAACCCGACTTTGCAACTTGCAGGTGCTGGTTTTAGAGGACCACCTGGACCTCCCGGACCCCCTGGACCTCAGGGTCCTGCTGGAATTACAAGAGGACTGGTGTCATACGCTGCAAATGCACAGCAAGAGCCTCTCCAAGCTCAACTGCAGGAGTACCTTAAGAGTATGTCTTAGCATCTTAGACACCACAACTGTTGGGTGTTGATCTTGAGCTTGTGTGCTAGTCCCAGTGATTCTTGATACTTTAATGCAGCACTGAAATTCTATAGACCTCGGCAAATAGAGTAGATTGCCTTTATCATAAAAACGAGCTCTGGGTCTAATTCTCCCAGTTATCACTATTCATTTGAATTACAAGGTTGTTAAGGGTGTGGAATATAATTCTGGATGACTGCTGGTGATATTTGAACTCAGGAAAACAAATGTTGAACTCAGAAACTCAAACCTTCTCATCTCTGTTCATACTTTTCGATTCATGAAACTGAAGTCGGCTTCCTTTCCTCCAGCTTCCTATTTGACTCCTTCCGTCCCACTTTAAATGGTGCAGCAGTTACATTCAGGTACCTCAGGTGGAACTGGAGAATGTGAATAAGAAGATAACTTCAGCCTTGTCAACTCTCAGAGCTGTCTCAACTGTTGAATCACGCTTCCCTGTCTAATAATCAATTATCTAATCATTTCTGTCTCAACCCTGCAGATCTCCTCTTTAGCTGTTTCTTGGCTATCTCTCCTTCTTAACAATGCATGGAGTTCAGCGCCTCCTCTTCCTCCAACCTGTGAGCGTGCATGAACGCCCCCCGCCCCTGTAGCTGGAATAGTGTTGTGTAGCTGTGCTGAGCCACTTTGTTTATTTCCATTATACAGATCTAGGACTGGGTACAAACACTAGATTTTTGTTCCAGCGTGCTCACAGAATATATGGCTTGTGGAACGTGAGGAGATATTTGCCAAAATAATTTGACAAAATGTGTACTGGATGCCCTACTGTGCCCATAAGTAGTTTACAAATGAATGAATGAATGAATGAATGAATGAATAAAAAACATACATACATACATGCTAACAATCCTAGGGCTGAAAACCTCACAGGAATGCAAACCAACAATCTTTATGTGATAGATGTCAAGCATCAATGTATATATATATATTCCTTATATAGCTGCCTTGTGTTCTCTTAAAGGTGAGCCACTGGACTACTCCAGTATTGTAGCACAAGTGGTGAACTACATCAAATGTAAGTACAAAAATGCTTTATGAAACAGTTTATGAAACATGATCTTGAAGCCAAAACACACTGTAAAACAGTAAGGTGACATTGATAATCTTTACTACTGATGATGGTTACTATTTACAGGGTATCTCTAAAAGTACCTGAGAGGAAGTGTGCACTTCAGTGTTATTTCTAATCGCCATTCATATGATGGTCTTTTCACAGCTCATGGTTTGTTGCTGCGGGATGTAGCTGATGAAAGTACTCAACGCTACCATCCCCAAGTTGTTAAAGGGCCACCTGGACCTCCAGGACCACCTGGACCTCCTGGAGTCCATGCATTCAGACCCTATAGCAACATGACTGAAATCATAAACTTTATTAAAGGTGGGTTCTAGCTTACATATTAACAATAATAACAATAATTTAGATACTGGACACGTTTCTGCTGTGGGTGGGGCTTCTCAATATATTGCTTGTTTACTAATTTGGCAGTTTTTACTGCATTATGCAAATTGCCTTTTAGTGAATAACACTCTGCTTTGAGCATCCCAGTGTCAGAGATCCCAGACGCATGTTTCTCTATAATTCCTACATGGTCTGATTTTTACCGTATTAACATCAGGGGCTCGTCAGTTTGTTTTTAATATACTGGAAGCCATATCTAAATACCGGTCATCAAGGACCCTGAAAGACGGTCCATATTTTGCCTCTGTCCTTAATGTGTTGTGAATTGTGCATCTACTACAAATGCTGGCCAAATCACTGCTTGTTGCTGTATTTTGACATACATAACCGAAATGACACATTTAATCATTTTCCCTTCAAAGATCATGGCATTGTTGGACCACCAGGCCAACCTGGACCAAAGGGAGAGATGGGATATCCTGGTCCCAAAGGGCCGAGAGGTATGATCTGGACTTGATTCATTTATCAATTAGAAACAATTTGATGCAAAGTGATTTGAGCCAAAAAATGAGTGCAAACTGACTATAAATAATTATAACTGATAATTGCACTTCAGAATCAATGCAGTTGAAATACCACCTTCGGTTTGATGCATCACAATGCATCGTTCAGCAAGTTTACATGCACTTGGCATATTAAGAACTTCAGGTCTACATGAAACAGGCATTAATCAGGTTTCTGCTTTGCAATCGGCCAGTAATCTCACTGAACAAGACATGACATGAAACTTAAACTTAATGCCACAGTATTTTTAACACGGTTAACCTTTTTAACAAGGTTGCTGAGCTAAAATCCAGCCCTCTTAATTAAATTGGCCCCTCCATGCAATCTAAGAAATCAGCGTAATCAGATAACTGCAGAAATCCGATTACAATCAGTTTATTAAGTGCATATAACTGGTTCGTTTTAAGGTCCTAGAGGAGAACAAGGCATTCCTGGTCTACCAGGACTCCCTGGCAATGATGGACCTCAAGGACAAAAAGGAGAAAAAGGTATCACCTTAATTTCTATGAAATATTTGTCATGGCATTTCCTACTTTGATATGAATTAAATGTTGTAGAAAGATTAAAAATCCTTTCTGACATTCTGTTTTAGGTGATGCTGCCTACATGAGTCTCACAAGGAGGAGAAGAAGCAAAGATGTTTAGACTGATAAATGAAATGGAAACTGTTGTAACTGGCAACCCAAACTACTTTTGCCCTTTTAAGGACAAGCTTATTCAGAGAAAGCTCCTAACTATGCTGTATTTACAAAACCAGAAATCCAACTACAAATTAGTATGCAAACTCCTTCATATGAACAGTGAAGATAGTCAATCACCTGTCAAAACAAGCCAAACACAACTTGCTGTATGTACATATTTAATTTTTCTATAATTTTGTTAAATGAATAAAATTTGTAGTAGGTTTTAAACTTAGGATAAAGTAGCCATTTTTACAATGACCGTATTATTAGTAGAGCCATTCTTAATCAAGTGTACACAAGTTTTGTTCACTGTCAAGATGGAGAAACTCCAAGAATTGAGCATTTTAGCTAAATATTGATCAGTTTCATTTTACATTTGTTGTGCTGTTTTCTAGCTCAGTGTCTGCTGCTGCAGTAGACTTGTTTCCTGAAATACGAGGTTTTCTTGCATGTTTGCTGTTTGGGATTTCGTATGTATGGTGATATTAACTTTATCAAAGTACTTTTTTAGTATTTTTGTTACTGTTTTAATCAGTGTACTAACTGTGATTATGCCAATGAAACGGAGTGGTAAAGATTATTTAATGCCTCACTGAGGGCATTATTACAATTTCAGTAATAATATCACTGTTCATAAGGCTTCATGAAACCTCCATGAAATGGTCATGCCAAGTGACATAACTAAATGTTTATAAATACTTATTCCAATACGTCATTCACTATAAAGGTGATCGGTCAGATGACGGCTGCTGGAGTAAGCATTTATAAACATTCATGTGGTGTTATGTCTGTTATCTTAACAAGCTTATGTTGGTGTCATGCAGACTTATGAACAGTATCTCACAGTAAAGCATCACCAATCTTTCCACCATTCAGCACTATGTAGATTCAAAAATGTCAAAATGTTTTTCTACATGACATGAAAAATAAACTCTTTAGTTTTTTTCCTTCTTTTCTTTCTTTTTTTCTGGAACCTTTGAAAGTAACAATTACAAAGAATGTTAAGAAAGCCTTCAAAAGGTGCTTCTATGCTCATTTCCTTCTACATTGTATGCTGCAGCATGTATTAAAAAAATGGAAAAAAATAATCCAAATTTAGAATACCAGTGATTGATTCTCTGAATGAAGAAGCACTTCTGAAGGTGGAACTCAACAACATTTACAACAAAAGTTTTATTACAATCAAAATTACTGCAAATCAACAGTAGCTTCCTAAAATCACAATGACTTGATCAATGACATGAAGTATATCTCACATGTTTACATGACTAATTTCATTGGAAATTGATTCAAATATTCATAGTCAGGACATAAAGGTTTGAGCATGATTAGACAAATGCATGAATAAATGTATGAAAAAAGAAACTGGCCAAGCTAGAACATAAAACAGTGTCTTAATACAGACGTCCAATTAATTTTGACTTGTGGAAATGTGCACAGCACTTTCTCACATTCATCAGACTGATTTACTAACATTATCTTCAAGCTCTGATTGAAGCTCTGAAGCCACTCAGAATGCAGCATGAAAACAGAATGCACAAAAATTGCCTCTCTTTTAGAAAAACATTCAGATTTTAAAAAAAAAAAAAAAAAAAAAAACACTGCACCAACATCTCGCCAGTTTTTAGTTTTTGCCCAACTCGCTTCAAATTACACCACCATCATTCAACACTAAACTGGTACAGAAAACTACAATTTTTTTTATCTCAAAATGAAATGATGTGATCTTAAGTTCTAAAAGCACAAATAAAGATGGCATCATGAAAAATCACAAAAAGGGAAAATTTTACTATATTCTATACAAGTCATTGAGTAAACTACTAAAATACAGTATTGTACTGATACATCTCAAATGAAAAGATCCTCTAAAAGCATGCATTCTAGCTCAAACTCATTACAGTAATTGGTGCTGAGATGTTGCTAAGGAGTGTATTATTTCTTGTTGAAAACCAAAGCTAAACATGATATGTTGAATTCAGTTTCACAATTTTTCACATTGCATATACTTAAGTTAAAAGTCACACTTTTTTATACCACAGTGATGTACAATAGGTTTCAATTCGCAAAAATTCTAATTGATATGCATATACCATTCATATGGCTGCCACTACATTTAACAGCTAATAAAGATTGCCCCAGTTGTGTGGGGCATAAAAAACACGAGGACCATTTCAAATGACCTTTTAGACCTAACTGTGCTGTAAATGTGAGGCATGTGCAGTAATCTTACTACATATTGCAGCCATTGTGCTACAGTTTTAATGAATCAAAACGGATTTCCTTCATTTTACTGTACTTTATTCTTTTCTCAGCGGGGCTGTTCCTTCATCCTTTACTAATGTTACATTCTACCACATGTTCATTTAACCAGCTTTTAGCTTTCTTTAAAACGTTCTGCTGTATTAGTGCAAAGCTACGGGGTTGTGTAAGTAAATTTCCATATAAAAAGCCAGTGCATGCAGACAAAATGTTTAGGCACTAGAACCACAGGTAAAAGTAAGTTTACCTTTCCTCTTTATTAAACCTTGGAAGTCACAGTTATCGCCGGCGATAACAAAAGCATGATGTCGTTTAATATTGTTTCTCACTCGTAGCTCCTTGAAAAAAGCTAAATAAAAAGCGGCCCAAAGTGCAGATTCTAAACTTTTAGTCAATACCATGTTAGTGTTTGTAAGGAAAACTGGAAACAGTTTTATTTCTATTATTATAACCAATAACCAATATTATTATTTGAATTCGGTGAAAAGTTGCTAGGTTCTGAAGGTACTGTCTTGTCTTGTTCTGCAGAAACAAAAGAGATTTTTTTTCACTGAAATGAACAGAACACAGCAGAAAGTGCAGACCTGATCCTGCTGATACTGAATAGAAATTGAACGTAAAGCTAATTCATGGTGTAATTTACATAATTATACTTTAACAGTAGAACAAAATGAAACTTGACTGCTAAGAATAAGCTAATGTTTTCATTTCTTGGACTTGCCTATATAAATTTTAAGCAGTGTGGTTTAAAAAATGCTACAGAAGCTACCAAATAGTAGGATATTGTAAAGCCTTCGTGTGTATGGCCTGTAGCTTATTGGAACCGTTTAGTCTTTTCCAGAGAGAAAGTAGTGGCTAACTCCCTTTCCAGAATGAATGTCCCCCACTATTTAACCCGACCGGTGTAAGACTAGAGGGGGAAAGGCAGCAAAGGTTCAGTCACAATTGTGACATGTAGTTTGCATGTGCAAAAGATGAGTGCATGTATGTATGTAATCTGTTAAACCCCACTTGTGTGCAACGTAGCCTGTACTTACAACGGCTTTGTGTAAAAAAGTCACAGGTAAGTATTTATGTACTTTGCATTGATCAAGTGGGTGTATTAATATTTTTGTCAAAATGTGCATTGCTAGTGTTTGTGCAGTGTTTCTTTGCATATGTGTGTATGCGTTAAAACCCAGTGGAGTGGACAGTGGGGACAGGGTAGAACTTGGAGATGCGGCTCTGGGTGGACGGGTTAAGGCACTCGGACTCTCCACTCATCTTAAAAAAGATCTCTTGTTCTTGAAGCTTCCGTGCAAACTCATCCTCCAGTGCCTAAACAAGCAATTACACACAGTATGAGCGAAGTGGCAAATAAGGAACAAAACATACTATCTGGTCAAAAGTATGGCTCCTTCCAATTACTGCATTCAGGTGTTTCAGCCACTGATAACAGGTGTATAAAATCCAACACAGAGCCATGCATCTCCATAGCTGTAAAAGGGGACGTTACTGAAAAATGTGTGTCCTGCCCTAGTCAACTGTAAGTACTACAGCTGTTAAATGGAAGCATCTAGCTGCTCGTCCGGGTTTGGTCTAGGACTCTTAGAACCAAGGAAGGATCAAAGTTGAGCAATATTATGTAGCTGATAAAAAGCGTGGTGGCACATTCTATATAAAGTGAAAAATCAGGGGATTATTGGGAGCAATAAGCAGCTTTTTAGGATTTAATTTAAGAAAGGAGTTCATCTATAAGATACTGTAGACATACTGTAAATAAACTGGGAGGAAGAAACTGTGGAAATCCTAATATTAGAGAGACAGATAATTAAGATGGATGACTGTGTTGCAGATTGATCTTGCCAGGGGGAAATCTTATATGGTGAAAATCTGGGGGTCAAGGGCTGATTCTTGAAGGACACCTAGTGCGACTGCGACAGTAGAGATTTATATTTACCAACAGATATAAATGTACACATGAGCTATGCCAGAAAGTCCAGAAAAAGAAAGAATGCTGTGATCATCTAAAGATGCAGTGAGACAACAACGTTTAGAGCACTACTGACAGCTGAGATGAACAGATCATTCATCTCTCACTAGAGTACTCACAGATGTGTGTAACTGATGATTCAAAAGGGTGCTGTAGTGCTTATTGTGTGACTGTGCACACTGTGTATTCGGTTGTGCTTGTGAGTTACCTTTTTTCTGGGTCGAAGTTTATCTCTCCAGTCTTTCAGCTCAGCAATGTGCTCTTCGTCCAACTCCTTTAGCTTCTGCGTCTCATGTTCAATTAGCAGATGGCACTTCTCATTCTGACATCCCACACACAAACACGCACACACATACAATGACAGGTCAGTGTATGTAACTAGAGACGCACAGACGTTTTGTCTGAAAACTATCAGAATCGTCACTTTAGGGTTTTGCCTTAAAAAAGCAACAATCAAATAAACAAGACTTTAAACATCTGACAGTGTATGTCTACCTGTAACTGCTGCAGCTCTCTGACATTAGTGTCACACTGCAGCTGCAGGTCTCTCATCTGGTTCTCATGTTTCTGATGCTGATGGAGCCTCTCGTTCTTCTGTCTCTTCTCCTCCTGTGCTGCAAACTGCATGGCAGACACAGAAACCCTCAATGAGGACACACTACCACAGACACACGTTTTGTGCCTTCACATTCACTGGAAGTCACTGTTTAAAGCTCCAACCCCTCATAACAGAAGGAGTTGGATTTGCCCTCTGACCTGTTTAATCTTCTCCCTCTCTTGCTCGGGACTGATGGCAGCCGGGGTGATGCGCAGGCTCTTTTTGAACATGGCCATTCGCGTCTTGGCATCACTACGTTGGATCTTGGGTAGCCTGGTCCTTTCCTGATTCTGCTTTGACTTCATCTCCTCGACCAGACGCTGGTTATACCTTAGCATCTGCTCCATTTCCTAAAGAGAAGCATTCACATATGCTGCATGTACTTGTATACCACATTGTTTTTACAATTCTGCAATGAAATAATAAATTACAAAATGCAGTGTGTGGCTACCATACTATATATTTTTACTATTAGTTAAAACTGTTAGTCCTTTTTTACTCTCTCTTATCCCTCCAGACCTGCTGCAGTAGTACTGTATGTGTATATATAAACCTATAATTTACCTGTTTCTCTGTATACTTTGTTAGCCCCCTTTCAGTGGTCAGGACCACCTTAGAGCAGGTATTATTTGGGTGGTGGATCATGCTCAGCACTGCAGTGACAGTGATGGTGTGTTGCTTGTATGAGCAGATCAGACACCTCGGTATCACTGCTGGACTCCACCAACAACATCCAGTGGGCAGCATCCCATGACTACCAATGAAGGACTGGAGGACCACTAACACAAACTGTGCAGCAACAGGTGAGTTACTGACTCTCAAATTACTTTTTACAAGGTGGACAAACAAGGTAGGTGTGCCTAATAGAGTGGACAGTGAGTGTACACCACATTTAAAAACTCAAGCAGCACTGCTGTGTGGGGGTCCTGACCACTGAAGAACGAGATGTATGCGGAAAACAGATGTACTGCAGTTTGTAATTGCTACAAAGTAACTACAAAGTACACCCATATGATATAAAAGACTTCTGCATTACTGTGTATCTTGTGCAGTATGTATATATATGGGTAAAAAGTCGTCCAGATTGAGGTGCTTGATTTGAGAAGAATAATCAAACCTTCTCGTGTCTCTTGAGCAGCTGGTGTCTCTGCATGAAGTACTGATCTTTAAGCTGCTGTTTGTGGAGCTGGTGCTTCTCCTGTAGATGGCGCTCTTCCAGCTCCCACATGGCTGCCTCCCGGGCTGTAGGTACATAAGGAAAGGGAGTTAAGACTGTAAAACTGACATGCAGTCTGAGAACACTGAGTGCTATGGTAACTTGGCTGTGATCTCAAATGCCACTGAGATTAAAGTACTATGAGCCAGGCATGAAGCACAAAGTACAGGAACAACAAAACTCTTAAATTTGATTTTAAGCTGGACATGTACACCCTGCTTAGTGACACTGCAGGCAAAATAAAGTCGCTGTCACGAGAAAACTCTGTAATGTCATGTTTTGTTGTTTTACACCAACACCAGCACTTTATAGAGCGTAAACAATTGATGAATGGATCAAAAGTATAAACTACTTTTGGGAAAGGTTTACACTATCACACATGTAACCTTGGCTGAGAATGTTTTCTCCTTTTCCTATAAAGTTATCTTGTCAGAGGTACAAAGTTTTCTTACAGCAGAAAAAAAATCTTTCCAGCTAGAAGTTCCCATGGGCATGTGACAGTTTTGCTCTTCTGCTATAAAAAAAAAACATTGTCTAACAACCTGAGGTGGCTCCATGGTAGTGGAAGTCAAGACAATGCATTAACCTGCAGGATCAGATGGAAGTGGCTGTTGTTCTGATCTGCAGTGTGTGGGAGCCACATGACACACATAAGCTGCTGCGGTATGGCTTTATCAGGCTGAGAAAGTTCAGCCCAGTTCTAAAGTCTGCCAGCTTGCTCCATAAATACCTCTACACCCTGTTGAGTTAGTTTGAAGTGCTTTTGCCAGTCTGTTTCCGATTAGTGAGAAGAAAGGTAGAGAAAAGAGAGATAGCTCGGGAGAAAACATTAAGGTAGCTTTGCAGGTTGTTAACTAAATTTGCCCCATAAAGAATAAAAACAAATAGGACAGTATCTGAAGTGACATCGAGTGTGTTAAGCTAATGGGTTATGGGTATCTTTGTTAGTTAAGTTTTGATTACCTTGCTATGTGCTAGCTAGATTAGCATTGCTAACAGCTAGATAGACTACTCCTTCTGTATGTGGTGTGTGCAGGGTGCATACACAGTTTGTAGTATAAAGTATATACATTTATATGCAAATGTTTGGGCAACTCTGGTTAAATAACATGTTTGTTGACCTTGTAAGTGAAAATAATTGACACATTCTCTACAGAGAACATATTTCTGCAGAATTTAATGGATGATGCTTGTTTTATTTGCTGAAATTAACATATTGGAAAAAATAAAAAACATTCTGAAAAAGTTCCCAATATGTTAAAATTGAGCAGATAAATAAACATTTTGCACTAAGATTGCAGGAGAATGACATACTTCAGTTTCTTAACTTATTTTGAATAACAAACCAACAAAAATATATACGTAAATGGACCTGAGGGAGGTGGTGTTTAAACGTATGCATACGACTGTATTATGCAGTAAGTCGTGCCAAAATGGGCTTTTTGCAGAATATGTAGATCAATGAAATATTCATGCCACTTTTCCAGGAAATAATGACTTAGAGATTAGGGAAATCTGCATTAGCTCAATCACCAAATAAGGTCATGGTGAGCAGGAGGACTTTGAAACTGAGCGTTAAAGGCCTCACCTCGGAGCAGCTGCTGTTTGTGGTTGAGGCAGTCTCTCTCCACAGTGGCTAGCTCATGCTTGTGTTGCTGGATGATCTTCTTCAGAGCAGTGTCCAGCTCCTGCTGTTGCTTCTGCAAAAACTCCTGCTCCTGGAAGCAGAGGGAGAGACTGAATGATGAGAGAAAGTCTACTGGCTCAGTTATACAAGAGAATGAAGGAAAAGCTGGACACTGCTTGTCAAAAGTTTGAGGACACAATGCAAACAACATATATAAACTGATAAATAAAACATATAAACTGTTAAACCAAAAGTGGTTTCAACAGCTAAAAGGTGCCCAAGATAGTACACTCCCAAATACTGACCCAAATACTGATATTATTTTTCTTTAAATGCACCTGCTTGGTCTTTACAGGACCATGTTTATTGCTATTATGATGTTTATTGCTAAATGATGTCACAGTGTTGCATAATATGCTTTAATGGTTCATTACTTTATCACTGCATCATTGGTGCTGTTTTAACTGGATTTAGTCCAGTACAAAGTGTGAAAAATGGAATACATATTGCTGTATTTATAGTTTTTGAAATGTGGCACTACTGTGAGGTAGAGGTACCACTCCAGATGCAATTCTATATGTTCCAGTCGATCAAACCTCAGAAAAACTATTTGCTTTATAATATTGTGATTTGTATTGTGTATAATTAAAATGATATTTAAATGTTTGCCACATTGTTCACACCTAGTCTTAATTATGGGAGAGCACTGCAACACAAAGAGAACATTCTGATTTGCATTAAAACAATCTGAAAACCTAGTTGGCTTCAACCTTTTGACAGATAGTATAAGCCTGTGGCTCACACAGCTCACATTCCTCAACAAACCAACAATCTAACTGAAACTATTGGAATCACTGACTACAGTATTCCCATTCATATTAATTCACCAGCCACTATTGACAGACCTCAGAATATTTGTGTTTGTTGGGGAACATTTGCTCGTTGAACTTTTAGACAGCACAACTGAGATGTAAACAATGTTTAAAATTTAAAGTGTAATATCATTCAGAGTGGGTGATGTAAGATGGTGCATTGTAGATAAACTTGCCGAAACTTTGCAAAGAAACACACTGAGATTTTCCATATAGTAATCTTATAGACACCCTTATTTACTATCCATAATGACCCTGTGTGCTGAATTTATATATGTAATGCTGATAATGGTTAAATAGTGAGATTATGATTTGTCTTACAACACCCTGCATGTAACCCTCCACCCATACCACCAGCCCCAGCATGGCCGTGCATGTCTGAATTTTCTCACCGAATTAATCTGCAGGGAAATTTGTTCGCCACTGCAGGTGTGTATATGAGAGCTTTATCATGTAAGTTAAACACTGAGAATACGGCAGCAACACAAGTGCTAACTATAAATGCCAACTGTGTTTGCTGAGGGAGGGCTGGGTTATCACTGTGGTGACAAAAAATAAATATGTATATCTGTAAAGATTTAGTGTACAATAGCTTTTCTGTGAGGCATAAAATGCTTCCAAGCATTTCACATCAAACCACTCTGAATGATCTCCTAACAACAATAACAATATCAATTTGTGGATTGCAGTGACATAATGAAGCATATCCTAGCATAAATGATTTAACTAATCAAGAGCTTAATATGGATTCTTGGAGCGATTCTTGCAATGAGAAGAAAGCTGTGTAGAAGCGGAACAAGACCTCCTGCAGCGTAGTCCCAGCGATAAGTACAGATTAGCATGCAACCAGAACCCGCAATCTCAACACGTCAAACCAAAACGATGAACATTGGACCACATTCAATTCTGCAGTGTTGCGAGTCTGACACCCTGAGTCTGACACCCTTAAATGTCTAAAACGTTGGACAGACATGTTGTCATCATACAGCTTTACCAATAATATCAGTTTTATGTCAACACTAAAACCTGAAAACACAGACCATAACAGTCGAGAAAATCATACAATGGCTTCATTCGGTGGTGTGAGGCAAGCAGGGCTGCCTCTAAACACAATCAGTTCCCAAATAAAGGAGTAAGTGGAAAGAGACGTTATACATAAGTGGAAAAGTGACAGAACAGATGCTTGTTTGAGATGAGGTCCCGGTTGAAAATGAGCATTATGAGAAAAGAGAGAAAGGCTGGATTCAGATCAGAGTTTCACAGCAAATGCTAAGTTAACACTTACGTCCTGCATTGGAGCGTTGAACACTGTGCAGGAGGAGAGCTGAAATGACTGTATCATTACATGTGCTACACCCTGTGGGGTTAAAATAAAGCTAAAAGCAGCAGCAACGAGACAAACTTTCAAATAAACGCAAATGCACACTGCAGACAGACACACATGCGGGGGTCAGAGACAATTAACAAGCAAAGTTTAACTAAAAATATTTTTTTCCCTGAAAACCAAAAAGATCAATTTCAAATTTTCATCTACTGGAGGGGAGATAACGTATACCCAAAAATGACATTTTGTATTAAGATTTCACTTGATTTTGTGTTTGTTTTTATTATGATTTAATACTTTATTATTAACATTTTTATTATCTAATATTTAAATATGTATTTGGGTATATTTGCTTTTGTTTTTGCTTTTGTTTTTCTGGGAATTGTTTCTAATCCCTGCACAAAGAATGTCCACAAGATGAACAAATGAAACAGGAGGAGTGAGTATGGATGTATGAACAGTTTAAAATAACACGAGTGGATATAAGTGAGGAAAAACAATCAAACGTGCATTCAAAAGGTTTGAGAAGGACAGTGTCAGCAAGACAAATGGATACTGAATTCACTCCAAACACAACCAAGATTTTGTTCACGTCCAAGACTTCTTACTCAATCAAAAAATGAACAGCATAAAAGTGCACTCTCAAATTCACACTTCATCAAAGTGTTTCGCAAAAACCAAAAGAACTCAAATTGATTGTTGCTGAGTTGACACAGTAATTGCCTGCCTTGTTACCTCTTCGTGTGGTGCTTGGATTAGATCCTCTCTAAAGCGTTTCGCAAACGCTTTGCGCGCACGGTTGGGGGACAGTCCAGTCTCCTGAGTGGCCCGGAAAATGACGCAAGAGTGATAGAGTGGATATAAAAAAGACAAAAGAGCTGCGTGGATTCAGAATATGTGTGAAGGTACTCAAAGATGGTCTGTGGATTCTGGCAGGTTAAGCCTGATTTAAACATGGTTACACAAGGAGCTATGGGTGAGGTTGACCCG
Organism: Semaprochilodus insignis; assembly: GCA_034552555.1. NCBI lineage: Eukaryota > Metazoa > Chordata > Actinopteri > Characiformes > Prochilodontidae > Semaprochilodus > Semaprochilodus insignis. Next base: position 13,596,009 of record CM067495.1, read on the forward strand.
GCTTGTTTTTGCCAGAAGATTCCACCGGCCAAAGGTCACGACTGCATAAAGAAATGATGATGTTAAAAGTTGCTGGAATTTGCAGGAAACAACCACTACCATGCCAACTAACCGCTTATAAACCACATTTATTGTCTTATCTGGTGGGTTTTTGGGCCATTTATTTATCAATTATTTATTTATCTTTTAAAATCTGCACTAAATAGTGATGCTGTATCTGATGATTTTATGACGTAGTTAAAAAAACGAACGCAATATGAAAGTACAATGTGGAGCAGTTAACGTGATCTGCTAATCCAAAAGAAGGCATTTTCCAAGAAAACAACAGATTTTTCCAAAAATTAACTGATACTGCTATTTCAACTACAGTGTGAGAGCACTTGATGCACTGGTATTTACAAAGGTTCCCAGATCAATCCGATTCTTACTCTCCCTTCCTTCCTGTCTTACATACCTCTTTTTTGCGATTCTTCAACATGTTCTGGTACTTGGAGAGCTCCTTGTCCTGCTCGCCTTTGATCCTCTTGGCCTCATCACGGAGGCGGTTGGTGTGTTCCTGCTCTAGCCTCTCGATAGTCTGCTTCTGCTGCCGCTCCAGATTCTCCACCTCCGTATCGTACTGGCGCTTTTTGCTCTGAAAGACGAAGCAAGAGGCTTCAATTTTCTGTTTTTTCTTCTTTCTTCTTTTTTTCTTGCATGACATATTACTACCAGAAAAATCACAACATGCTATTGCTCTACAATACCTTTACATACCTAATAATCTGACTGATGTTGACCTACATGTTTTGGTATCATAGAAGAAGTCAAAGCGTTCCTTTTCTTCTTTTATTCTTTCATCTATTCTTCTCGTAGATATATAAATAGCCAGAAATATCACAATATGTTTTTGGCCTAATATATTGCCTTGTGACACCTAATAATCTAATAAGACACTAATTGTCCGCCATAAGCTTACATTTATTATTAGCCATTCAGCTAATTCAGGTGAAGAATTTCTTTACTGTTTTCATAGACAAAGTCTTTATATATAAAGTTCTTCCAACTTTAGTATGTACTGACCACGGTTTCCTGCTCAAAGCGTCTGTAGATCTGCTCTCTTTGCTGCTGCAGTTTGTTGCTGAGCTGCTGTTGAGCTCTCTGCTCCTCTTTTTGCAGTAGCCTCAACTCTCTGAGCTCTTGGCGTCTGTCAAACACACACACACACACACACACACACACACACACACACACAACTAGGGTCAGATGTGCCCAAAAGAGGTTTGTATTTATGAAGGAAATTATTACATAAAAACAATGTTAGGATTGTGTGAAACCAGCCTTGAATCAAAACCAAAAGGACATCCTAGATCACCCAACAGGATATACTCCAACACATGTACAGGAATTGCCACTCCGTTTCCTGTCTTTGCTTTACCATTCTAAGGCCTTTTAAACTTCAGAATCTGTTTACAAGTGCTAGACCTGGATTTGCATCACTCAAATTGCACATTCCTGCACATACCTAATATACTGTCGCTGGCAGAACAAAACCTTGTATCTTAATTCTTTATGCACAGAATGGAAATGCCATCTACCCTTTACAATGTATTAAAACTTAATGACAACAGACACATAGAAATGATCTTTCTTAAATAAAGTGTAATGAAACAATTCTTGCATCAGTGACATCAATAATGCCAACAATGTTAAATAATTACTAGAACTTGTTTAACTAACACACAATTCATAATGGTGATTATTCTTACTGGTGCAGTCTGAAAACATATTCAAAGAGAAGCTAGAAGTGGCAGACAGTGATAGGAAGGACAACCTAAAGCTGAACTGTAAATAGAATCAACTGACCCTATTCAGTCTATCCAGTCATGCTAAAAATGCTAACAGCGCAGTTAAGCCCCTTGAGGATTTAGCTACCTTTGCTAATTCAGCAAGAGGCATCTGACACCGACACAGTCTCTTCAGGTGTTTACAAAGGACATTAACAGATCTTCTGAAGACTATGCAACTGAATGGTAATCACAGGTAATTGTAAATTAGTATGCAGATTACATGAAAATAACTAAAATATCAGATGGGTAACCTTAGGAATCTCATCTCCTCATTTTTGATGTCATTGTCCGTGATGATTTTGGACGTTGTTACTCTGACTTCCACGCCATCCACAATGAACTTGCGGGTCTTCTTTAGGGTCTTCTTCTGCCGCTTTGTATCCTGCAGAAGCAACCAATTACTGATAAGACTGAGACTGAGAATTTCCAATCACTAATGATCAATGATGATGATGTTTCTTGCAGTTTCTTGGTATTCTTAGAGTACTGTTAAAAGTAACAGCCAATTCCGAAATAGGAAAGTATGACCAGTCCTAGGTGCATTGTCCTGTGTTATTTGGAGGGAAACTACAGCAGTAATTCTGTGGCGTATTTGGAAAAACTGCAATTGTATAAGGTTATCGGAATTATTAATATTAAATGATCCAGTTTAATACTGTGCCTGTACCTCAGTGCTGCCACCTACCCAAGATGTTCCTGCTATTAGCACCACCCATCCAACCCTCCATCCATCTATCCATACTCATTTGCATAAACAAAACCTCTTACCTGAATGGATCCTGACTCCTTAGATTTGCTTATGAAGCTGGAGATGGACAGATTTAGATCTATGCTGCTGTTATCTGCTGAAGATACGATCCCAGAGTCAGGCGATTTTTTCTTCTCAAACCTTCGTTTTGTAGATGCCTTTTTCTCCTTCTCCACTACAGACTTCTCGTCATCTGTCTCTTTCTTTTCTTCTTCGTTCACAGGAGAACTGGGAGGTGTAGGTTTTTCCTCAGGCTCCGCAACGGCTTCTTTAACCTGCCTTATGGCATCATCAGTGGCTGGTTTTTCCCCTTCTTCAGTGGAAGTCTCAGACACACGTTCCTTCCTCACCACCTCATCATTATCCTGGCTTAGAGATACATTTTCAGCTGTATCCAACTCCTTTTCTTCTTCATGTGCTGACTCTGCTATCGTTTTAATCTCCTCTTCCGAATTCACTACGTCTAGAGGTGCAGAAGGTTCCTCTGGTTTGAGAACCACATCAGGAGTTTCTACAGTGTTCTTCTCTGCCTCTATAGGTTCCTGAGGCGTCACGTTAGAAACTGGAACCTCCGCAGGTTCTTTAACAGCAGGTTCTAGTGGTTTACTGATGTGATTCACCTCTACTTTGGGGCTTTCTGGTTCAGGTTTCTTGTCATCTTTAACTTCCACATTTTGGATCTTGGAAGTCTCTTCAATTTTCTCTGGAACAGCTTCCAGTGTAGAAGGAGACTGGGAAAGCTTCTCATCCTCTGAGCTTCCAACGCTGACATCAGACGAAGCACGCTTGTGTCCGGGCAGCAGCTAAATAAGGGAGAGAGAATTTAAAATACTGATTGATTATCCACAAAGCACTCATTACGAGAACCACCTCATAGTGCCTTTTTGAGATTCTATGGCAAGGGTGTCTAATCTTATTCGCAAAGGGCAGCTGTGGCTGCAGATTTTACTCCAAATAAGCTGGAGCATACCCAACTCTAATTGTTTAATCAGTTCACCTCAGTCTTTGAACTGCTGATCAAATGTCCTGCTTTGTTTGTTTCTGAACATGACTGGACATTACATTACCAGACTGAAGTGACACAAATCTGATCTTTTTAAACCGGTCACTTTTATATGTGGTTCTAAATTAGATACATATCAAATTTCAATGCAACATCAAAAAGAACAGTCTGATGTTTTTTTCTCCCAATGCAAGCACCATCATTCAAAGTCAACATGGCAGCAGCACCTAACTTAGTGCCAGTAAACACTGCAAAAGCAATGCATCTGAATGTGAACCATCAAGTCAGAAAGATCACATCTGACCTAAACCACAGAACTGAGCAATGAGGCTTATAATGCAATCAAAGCTGAAAAACAAGTCCCAGTTTCCCAGATTCACTGAAGGACAATAATTATCAGTAAATGGCAGAAAATGGTTCAAAGTGCTACTTATCAAAAGAACATTCCAGAATGGTTCACTGCTGGCGATGATAACAACTAGCTGTTGTCAACATGATAACAAATTAGCATTAACGTTGCCATTTTGCTATTTCAAAACAAAAAAGTTCACACTATGAAGTACATATGAGTAAAACTGCTTGCTGTCTCATTTAAGATACACATATTGCTGGAGCAATGAGTTATCAAATATGTAGCTTAGTGATATTGAAAGTTCTTAATATGAAATCTTTCCATTTCTATTCTGAAACATCAAGGTGTGGCAAAAATTTGGAACCATGTTACCAGTTTATTGTCAGTCTAAAATCAGAACAATATTAATAATTTATCTGAATAAAATGCCACATATTTATCATTCACCCCACTTACATGGATACAGTTATGACCAAAGTGTCACTGACCTAAAACGGTTTGAAAAAGAAGTGTATAAAACTATGTTAAAGAGATAATATTCATAAAAGCCCCATCACTGTCTCACCAGCTGTCCTTCATGATCTTCCTCCTCTTCTTCCTCTTTCGAATCCTCTATCTCCTCTGTGACTTCAGCCTTGGCCTCTGCTATAAGGTCTCTTAGTGGTTTGTTATCAGTAACACTGCTCACAAATGGGTGCTATACACACACAAAAAAGAGAAAACACTTATTACCAACAGCAAGGCGAATACGGGTATACCCTGTCAAAGCAATGCCTAAATATACTTAATTAGCTTTTCTTTGCATTTTTGAATGATAGCACGTTCAACAGGCTGTATGCAATTTTTACACGTTTTATGAGATTGCAATTATACTGAAATTGAGTAAAAACTAAATTCTGTTATAAAATTACAAATTTACTGATCTGTGGATCAGTAGATCTGAATTACTGTTCAATTACAACTTCTTTACTTTAGTTTTGTTCTACACAGCATTTACATTCTCATGTAAAATACAGTTTTATACACTAAAGCTACCAGTTTTACCGACAACTCCAGTACCATCCACCATTTAGCCCAAAGTCTTACCTTCTTAGCCACCTGTTGCACATAGTCAATGGCTGGCCTGAGAATGTGCAACTTCTTCGACATTAAGAGCTTCATTGGAGGAAAACTCAGATTCTGTATTTTCAACCCCATTTTCCTGGACAGCGCAGTTCCTCTCTGTCTGAAGCGTGGGAGTGTGGCAAAGCATGTGTGAGGGAACCTGTTGTATGTCTAGGCTTCTTAACAGCTCGGTTAAGAAAAGCTCCTTTGCTGACGTAGAAGCCTAAGGATGAACTCAGGCACAATGAGTGCCAGACAAATGAACAGCTAAATGGACAGATGTCTATTCGGTGTGGCCACCTGGTCCAGCAGGTTGTTAGCAAGCTGAATGAGAAGTGGACAGAACTTTAACACTGATCCGAGATCAGTTTTCTTGGGCAGTGTTTACCCCTTCCAGGTGGCTGAGAAGTGCAGTAAGGTGTTGGGCCACCCTATCCACTAATATAGATCTAAGACCAGCTGTGGGCTTGTTCCATCAGTGGCAGGTTTAAGAATTGTGATACAGCAATGTGATAATGAGGGGAGGCTCACCTGAAGGAGCTGGGCTGCACTCCATCTGTTGTCTACATTCTTATCCAGAGCATGCTTCAGGAAGTCACTGAACTCGGGAGACCTAGGCAAACACAGTCAGAGACGAGTCTGAATGTTCCAAATTAAATTACAGAGGAGCACACGTTCTATTGCAATCCATGGTTATGCAGTACCACCCTTTGGTGCTTTTAATGTCTAAACAAAAATTATTGACAAGTTATTAATTTTTCAGTGTCAGGAAACAGTGTGACACCAATAAGTCACAGTTATGTCCTACCAAAGAAAACATTAACCAAACATGTCTCTGCCTTTATCCTGGCCTATAATAAAATTACTAATAAAACATTTTAAAAGGCAAATTTGTGATGATGACATGCAGTTTACATAATCCTAATTAGTAGGAATGCATCAATACCATTTCAGACAAAGTACATACTGTTTAGGACTCGTCTGATACCCTAATGAACTACACACTTACAAAAAATAAAAGAATAAAGTAGATGTTAGTGTAAACGAGTGTGACGTATCTTAACAGTTAAATGATTAAAATCCAGCTGATTACAAATTATGTGTAGCTAGCCATGCTACATTAGTGACCTTGGATTGAGTAGCATTGCTTTAGAAAGGCACTTCTGTACAGCTGAAAGTACCTTTCATACTTTTGACCACCGCTCCACATTATTTGCAACAGCAGTCTATGCAGCACAGTGACAGCAGGAATCACATCATAAGTTAACCCAAGGAGCTAACGCTTTGTGTTGTTAAACTCTTTTTGGCTGGATGAGTTGTAGTTAAATGTCAAATCAAATATACACCACAACTTTAGAAATCTTGTGCTTTGGGGACTGTACGAAAACACTCTGTCCATGCTTTGTTTAATGCAACCTCTACAGACCGTTCTGTCTATGGGCAATTTAAATAAAGCTGTTTCATTCAAAATCACACTGTATACACACCCTGTGCCCGAGTACCAAGCAGCTCCTCTAGGCACACTGTGCACATGTTAAGACAGTATGGTCTTTCTACAGGTTTTTTACATAAACATAGTTTTAAAAATCATCGTATTAACATTATACAGAGTAAAGGTGACATATATGGACTTCATTAGCAAATGAAGATTTTTATTTGTCTCCATTTTGCTTGCATATGTGTCTCCACCTGTATCAGGGAAGAAGGTGTAATTGTGCTAGTTTACATAATAAAATGACACAGTGTAGGCCTGGCTGGTAAGAAAATATCAATTTATTTTAAGTGCCTTGTGTGCCCAACCTTCATGGAATCTGTAACTCCTTTAGGTGTGAGTAGAGCTTCCTTCGCTGCCAGCTTGAGTTGTTTATTCATTAGCACAGCAGTATATACTTGGCTTAAGGCACATGGCATCAGCTGTTATTGGATATTGGTACAGGTGCCTTATTCATGAGGTCGAGTAAGAGTAAATGAGCATGATGTCGGACCAATACTTGATACCAGTATCTCTTAATTAGTGTACGAAAACAGGGGTGCACAACTAAACCGCAGTTTGGTGATTTCGCTGTTTAAACATACCTGATTTAACAATTCTCACAGGTTTAGTGGGTGTTAGCTGTGGACACCAGCCATAATAGATATTTAACTGAATGCAAGTTAAAAGCAAGGTAATCACTGATAGGTAGTTATCCAGATAAGTGCAACCAGCTATTGCTTTAGGAATGAACTCTTCGTAGTGTTCTTCTTTGTCCATCAAATCCAGAAGTCATGCTGTTATGTCTGTCTTTCTTTGTCTCACCATTTGGAAGGCTGCATGAGAGTGGGTGGTTCGGCCTTGGCGATCTTCAGCAGCACTCGCATAGGATTCATCTCATGGTTGGGTGGCTCTATCTGGGCCAGCTCTATCAGTGTGACACCCAGGGACCAGATATCTGCCTTGTAGTCGTATGGCCTGTCCTTCGATGTCTCACACATCACTACCTCTGGAGCCATCCTGAATATGTATGTGTGTTGCAGAGAGAGAAATGGGGTGGAAAAGTGTGACAGAGTTTAAGAAGTCTGTAGTGTAAATAAAGAAAAGAGTAATAACTTGTTCTTGGCAACCGTCTTACCAGTATGGAGTTCCAATGAAGGAATCTCTTCTCTGGAGAGTTTTAGTGTTTTTGGCAGATACTCCAAAATCAGCTGTAGTAAAAAAAGTGAGCTTTAGAGTTTGGATTCAAAGGCATATTAATCATAACACAGAGTAATTCGTCAACTGATAGCTTTAACTGTCTTTTTCAGGTGATCAGAAGTCTAAAATGGTCTGAAGATTTTACTGTAACATATTACGAAGCTCACTGTTGCAGTCAAAGACTCTGGCACAGCGTCCCAGATAAGGATCAAGTTTATTATTGGACTATATTACAATGAAACATAAAACATTATTTTTTACACCCACAATGTTAATGTCAGTTGAACAATAAATTTATTCCAGTCGGTTTTAGGTGCTGTCAAAAAAAAACTGTCAGGTAAGCATACTGGTTTAGTATTGTAATAAGCTTTAAGAATTTGCATTTGGCGATAACAAAAGCATGATGTACTTCGGTATTAATTTGCATTCACTTGTAGCTCAAAAAAAGTAAGTGTAGAAACTTCATTGATGGTGCAGATTCTAAACATTCTGTTGATGCCATAACAATATAGTTTTAAAGAAAACGATCTAAAGATCTAAGAGACCTTCATATATATCAATACAAAACATGCACTGGAAATAAATTGGCTTGCAGAAAGGAGCATCATGCAGCTGGGCAATAACGACACAGGTTTATTTAGACCTCTCTAAATCTCTTGATGGGTTCCTAACTTTGACATGCAACTAGGGTCTTCCTCCCTTCCCTCGCTCTGTCTTTCTCTGCATGTTATGTCACCTAACCCTGCTCATTAGCACTTCCAGCCAGAGCTGACAGTGACTCACTCTTTATACGCTGTCCGCACCAGCATTACACTGGAAGCCTACGTGGGGTTAGTCGGTGATGGCACAATAAAAGAATGAGCAAACGTAAGCAGTGTTTTACTTCGCTACTCATTACAGCTAGGAATGAGTCACTCCCTCTATATAACCAGCAGTCCTACTGTGGGGGACTGCTTGTGCGTGTCAACAGTAATCAATATCGGCAGCAGCGACAACAGTGATAACTATAGCTTTAGTACATAAACCACATGTACACAGCCAAACCTTTCAGCTACACGCTGATTGTTGGGCTAATCTAAATTAAATTCTATGTAAACACAAGTGTGTTTAGAAGCTTTTAGCTGTCACTAAAGCAGAACTGGCTGGTCCAAAAGATTTATAGGATGTGCACTGGAAACAGTAATTCAGTGCAAGTTCAGTACACTTTTAGAGGCACGATCTAGAACCTCTGAAAGTTCAGAGTTTATTTTGTCTACCTTTGGAAAACTAACAAAACAATGTTTGAAAAAGATTTGTTTTTTATCATTAGCGGTTCAGCTCAAGGTTATCGTAGCAAACTTAAACAAACCAAGCACAAAACACGTTTCTATTTGACCCATGGTCAATGGGGCTCAACAAAAAAGGACAAGGGCTTTGACTGATTTCCCACAAACATTTGTTTGGGTTTGTTTTTTATATAGCAGATTATTTATTTATTCTAGCAAGACAGTTTATATTAATCAACACAAAAAAATCAATACAGTTAAAAATCTTGTCTGCAGTAATCCTGTTCTGAGTGGGTTCAAATTTAACAGTAGTGCTTGGTCTCAAAGCTGTAGATCTGGGTTGGACTGGGGTTTTAATTTCATCTCCATGCAGACTTCTAACACTTACACACGCATTATTATCTACTATGCGTACTCTGAGTGTTTTCCGTTGGGCACACATATAAAGCTGCGTTTGAATTAGAGGGTTGAAATGGCACACATGGACAGAAAAGTTGAAAGGCTGAAAGTTTTTCAGATCTGTGTAAACACTGTGATCGTATTTGAGCTTTTTTTATTTCACTTTCAATTTACTGCACATGAACATTATCACTGTCCCAATCAGCACAGTGCATCAGTACATTACATACCATTAATCATGGCTGGTACTTCTACTGTGGCTAACATCATGATAAAATGTGACGAAACTGGTTCTTTCTGGGCTGAGGTACTGTCACACTAACGTGTCATTTACAAACATATATGTGAACCTTAATGGCAGAAAATCACATCTGAGCAAATTAAGGGACCGGAGTAATAAAGCTTATATGGTGGATGTAGCATGACAGAAAAATCATTAGAATGGTTCCCAGCTTGGCCTGGGCAATGTCTGAAATGAGCCAGTAGGGGTGGGCAATCCTCTACGAAAATAAAATATCACAAAACATTTTCACAATTGATATTATAATACTTTTGCATATTTATGTCACATTTAAAAACAGCTATCAAAACTATGGCCAATGTTTTAATTTAATAAATAAAATTAAATATTTAAATACTGAACTGTACTAAAACCACATGAACAGGACTAATTATGTAACCCGAGAGCAGACTGTAAGATGCTAAAAGAAGCCTCTAAGAACCCCAAAATTTTATCACAGTATCTGCAGGTAGCTATTTTCACTGTTCAAAGTGTATAAATCAACCATTGGATAACTGACTGCACAACTTTGGGCTACATGGGAGGTGTGCCAGGAGGAAACCCCTGCACAGAGTTGTTTCCACCACAGGGGCAATACCTGTTACTGAATCCAGGAGTGTACTCATGTTCTCAGTAGGCATTTTTAAATAAATGACTGCAATTCTGTATTCTGTTCAACTAAAGATCAAAAACTGATATGTCCACATATTTTCACATACGTTCAAATAGTAATGTGGGATATTATATCACCTTGTTTAAAGTTTATGTATGTTTACATGTGAGGATATTAATGTTCACTAACCATCACCAGACACTGGCCTCTTCCCTGCCCATTTAAAACTGCTCTCTTGTTCATATAAGGGAGCGCACATAACCACATGCACGCAATTGTACGTACCAAGCTTGACTTCCCCATCCAGTGTCAGCAGTATATTTCCAGCCTTCAGGTCTCGATGGATGACCTTGATTTCATGCAGGTACAGCAGGGCCTCCAGAGTCTGCTTACATACCACCCTGATCTGTGGCTCAGTCAGCGCCCTCTCCAGCTCTACACACACACACACACACACACACAAAGACATGCTTTACACTCTATCATGAATTAGGGATGCACAGTACAGACAAAAGACTATACATGTATTATATGGCTCTGTATTGTGATAGTGATCTGCCTTATAATAGTGATCTGCAATATAATAAAACATTTAGATATAATCTGGTATACTGCTTCAATGTGTGTGCTTATTAAAAACATGCTATTGTTATTTGTTTAACTAATATGTTTGTGTTTGGCCAGGGCACTTACAGTGCACAATAAGAGACACTGTGAGGGTCTTTTGGAGTCAGTATTGCACAGGCCAATATTGCAATGACTATTATTTTTTGTTTCTTCAAGTGAAAAAAAAAGTCACAGAAGCCTATTTTGCATATGAATAGAGTGGCATATTGACGCTCTAAAATTGGCAAAGAATAATGCACACTTTGCATACGTGGCCTTCACTACGCAAAGCCAGCAAAGCTAAATATTCCCGGGACACTTTGTTTCACTTTTGCGTCAAGTTTTCAGTTTTTGTGTGTTAATCTGATTATTGTGAAATAATCCCACAATGCTGATATGTTGCTAATACTGTATTTAAGTGCCAGTATCAGAGCTGATATAGACACAGTACTGGTATAAGACTACTAGAAATGCATGAGGCTTTGAATGTGAATATTCTGTGTGTGTGCGTGTATGGTTTTACTCACCCAGCATGACAGCATCCACAGCCCCTCCAGCACAAAACTCAATCAGAATCTGCAGACAAACGACGGACATTGCTTATATTAGTTACTGTAGCTGAAAAACACTAAAACCTGCATTATTACTGATTATATGTAATTTCACACAATAAATTCTCCGAAACGGCCAAGGCCTTAAACCATCTTGTATTACCCAGGTATGGTGCCAGCACTATAAAATCATAATTATGAATTAGATCACCTGCTTTTTGCTTTCAAGCTCTTTTCAGGGTTTTGGAGATTATTCACAACAGACTAAAAAGAGACAGATGGTATATAGCTGAAGTGGACAAAATACAAACACTGTGACTTGAAGTAGACAAAGCCCCATTCATTTATAAACTCTGATACTGATATGTGATTGTGCCACATCTGCTAGTACCAGCATCCACCACATGTCCATCTTCCTAGATCATCAGGCTTAGGAGATTCTTTCACTTTTGTGTTTTCTGCTGATCTGAATAGGGTAGGACAGTGTGGTAAGACGTTGATGCCTAGTTTATCAATGTACCCATCAGAATTAGGAATCTTTCATCAACTACTCTCTCCTACACACATACCAAAGTTCCTTTAGGTTAGCCTGAGCAAGTACCAGTGAGTGACCTAGCTAGCTAGCATTTTGAACCTTATTACCCCCTTCTTCCCCTTCTTTTTCTTTATCCTCTCATGTTATCACCTTATTTTGTGGTGGTACTTGCATATTTGGGTGAGTAGTAGGCGAGATGAGTCAGTATATCCCTAGGCAGTGCTGCTCTCTTGGTCTGCTTCTGTTGTCACCCTAGACAAATCTACACACACTGCAGTTCATAATTTCAGTTCAGTCCAAAGCAGATTTTTCTGTCAACTATAGAAACACCTTCATCAGCTGTCAGGGGTAGTCTAAGGCATGGTGGTGGCAACCGGTGAATGAAAGGTATGTCGGGAGGGTATTTTCCTGTTTCTCAGTACGGCAAGTGATGTAAGAGGATCGTCTAATAGAGGACATGACTGTATATGTGTACGTACGCACGCTGCAGGGTTTTGCACACTCAAACAGAGCCAGAACTTAACGCTTTTTCCTAATAGGATTACATGTTTCCATGCTGACCGGCTGGGTGGCTCAGAGTTAGAGAGCTACAGCAGGATACTAGTTGAACAATGGACAGTAGGGTAATTAATCAGCGAAGTTGGTTAGTCAACAATATTAATTATGGAAAAACAACAGCCAGTTTATTTTAGTAAATAATGCTCTATGAATGGTGGAGGCATTCTTACAGGGGCAAAATGAGGGAAAACCACAGAAGCCATATTAGTTTAATTATGTGATAAATGTAGTACCAGACAACAGATCAATTGATTACAAAAATAATAGCTACATCTGAACTGGACAGTAAATAGCAAGCAACACAATGGTTAACTAAAGGAGACAGAAATGCCTCTGTCTGAAATGAGTGCATCACTGGCAGAATGATATTATTATTTTAACATGGTTTATACATGTGAAATTAATTAAGCTAACCACCACTTTTATTTCATTTCATCACTAGACATATTTATTACATTTATTGAGAGACAGTTTCCTCATTACTTGTTAGCTACATTAGTCTCATAACTCCAAAAACTAAAAGTACAGCAAAACTAAAAGAGCAAACTTGCATACCAAACACATCTTAGCTGGCCAATGACAAACAGTGTATATATAAGATATTTCAAACTACGATAACAACATTCCCAATTAATAATCAGGAGTTAGCTGTGATCAAAACAGTCTTTTAGTCCAGTTTATTTTAGCCAGGCCAGCATTTTATCAAACTGTTCCTTTAAGAAATGAGCAGAGCGACAGATGCCTGGCTCTAGCCAGACACAATGTGGTGACCTCAGCCCCTCCTTTTGCACTGTACAGACACAGAAGACCCACTCCAAACAGTCACATCCATTGAGCGTTGAGCAACGGTTGTTTCACTGTGGGCGAGATGTTTGGTTTAGCACGGCGGCTGTGCTAACACAATGGCCCACACAGAGAGAGTTCATACTGTCGTGAAGTTACAGGCAGACTGCTGGGCTTCGGCTTCCTAATCAACCGGACAGCCCCAGCGGAGTCAGTCGGACCAATACATCCTGTTAATGTTTAATCAAACAAAACAACTGCCTGCCAGGAGTACTGATCTATCCACACCGGTTCTACCAGGAAAGAGTGGTCAATTCATCCATTTCTTTTTTACATTCAGTTCCAAATAAAGCAGCACTTAACTATGACGCAACCTCTGAATTCAAAGCCATGTGGAATATTCATTTTTCATAGCCTTGGGCTAACAAAAAACAAGACACCACAAAATACAAAGAAAACACCTCTTTGTTTCACAGTTTGCCCAACATTATTGGTCAGCTCTCAGCTATAGTGCAATCTGAGTTTAATAAATAATCTATTTTTGCCATTTCTTCTTAGCACAAGCCTGCTTTGACTACATCAGGAGGAAGTAGGCTGGGCTTCTGTCTGTCTGTGTCCTGGTAAACCATGGAGCCAGATAAAAATCTCCTTCAACCTGTCACACCCATTCATCGGAGCATTATGGTATGGGAGAGCAGGCAGGGTCAGTAATACAATAACCATGTGATTACAGCGGGTCTTTTCTGACACAACAGTCTGTGAACAATACCGCCCAACCTCATAAAGCAGCCAGCATCAACTTAGAAGTACCACAGGTGAACTTAGAGTTTATGCTATACTTAAGGACTGAGAGGACAGCAAATAATAAGTATGTGTAGATTCTTCTTTTTAGCACATGCTTTGACATATTTCATATAGTTTTGCTCTAGTAAACAAAATGAGGTTTCTTCAAGAGAGACTGGAAAAGACCGGGTATCCACTATATGCAAAGGAAACATCTAATTAGACTGCCTGTCCAAAAGCCACAATTTACTTTTTCTGCAGTCGAGAGTGAGTCTTCAGTGCAATATCCAGCTACAACCTACCATTTCCAAGTACATTTTTATTTCGGCTCTGCAAAATTATACAGCACAGCACTTGAGCTAACGTCTGTCTCAAGACTGCAGATACAAGATCAAATCTGAATATACGAAGTAGTTAAACCTGGTCTCCACATTAAACAGGGGGGGGATGCAGTGATGTAACAGGGCCTGATGAACCATCGTCCTTTGACCAGCTTTCCATTGTCTACACAGGTACTGTCTAGTCTCATAACACATAACACAGGCTAGCCTGTTACCAGCTACATGGCTAACTAAAGGAGTATATAATGTATCACAGGTCTAACATTTCCAGGCAGAACACATTCTGAGAAAAAGATAAGGAGCATGGCAAAGACTTAATACCTTGTATTAGGCACAGGCTAAAGGTGTGCTCTTTGGATCATGTGATTAGCACAGCAATGTGCATCTGAAATAAAGCACTTCCTGTACATACTTAATGAGTCAGTGCAATCTGAAAGGTGAATAGATGATGATTTCACTGAGATCTAATTTACTATCACTTGCTAGCAAATCATTAATGCAGGTTATTGTTCCGTGTTACCAAGAGAAATGTATCTGATAAAGCCCAACACTCACTCTTATCTTCATGACACTATACCTCTGATACTACAACAAACATATTTAACATACCACACTATACACCTTGTCAAGCTCTTAAAATGAGGTGCATGAAATGTGGTTCATTTAATCAAAAGGTAGTAGCATGGTGGAGTACCAAGTTGCCTGATAAACATCTTATCAGCTCCTGTTCCATGAAATGTTAATGTCTGAATAATGCTCTAGGGATCGAAGCTCCAGAGAAGTTACAAGCTTATTTCAAAACAAGTAATTGAAAGCTACGTGGGGCATGCATTCTCCTACAGATTACACAAGCAGAGGGAACCTGCATGTATACATATATATATATAAATCATTTTCAAGAATGAATGGTGTTTCTGAATCAGGTCAATACTATTAACTGTGACAAAAAACAGGTTCACAGATAGAGCTGCAACGATCACTGAAACAATTTGCTGACCATGACGGTGGGCACATCAACACCATAAGCATATATTTCTGCACAGCTAAGCAAAGCTCACTTTAATCCGTGATGCTCCATTTAATTAATCATATCTCTGTTTTAGATATTAAACGAGAACAAATTTATTTATTTATTTAAGAACAAAACGTTTCATTTCAGAAAGTTATCACACTATTTCCAAAAATTACACCGTATATCGAAAGGCCCTATGGTGATTAAACTTGCCAGTGCTTCAGCCGTGTCTTTAGACTCTAACTCTGGAATGCCACAGCACTGTACAGTTCATTATCGGCCGTGCTCAAGTTGAATCAGCTACAGTATATTGCTCATGCACTATTATCAAATTGAGTCAGATATACTGCTCATGTATTTTTATCACGCTGAGTCAGATATATTGCAGGAGTGGGTTTGTTTGTACAGTGTTGCGGCTCTCTCAGGCGGAGCCTTAAAAATCTATTATTTACTTGGGCTCTGGAGCTTTAGCAGCACATACCCCTCTTCGATAGGGGCTAGCTACTTTCCTCACAGCACAGGTTCGCTCCATCTGCCAGGCCCACTATGCACTGTGGTGTCGCCATGCCAAGAGCAGAATTGTTTATGCCTAATTGTTTTAGGTTCAATCGTTCAAGGACTAGCCTGAATACGAGTGGAGCGGTGGGTTTTTTGGAGTAGTGCAGAGGGCTGTGTTTTTAGCTGTTAGCGTGGAGGGAGATGTGTGTCTTCTCACTGTCCTGGTGAAGTGACAATCATGTGCTGGCCTATAAGTTCATAAGAGCGACAAATTTTACAGATCTACAATTAAGGGAACAACTGAAACAAGACTCAAAAATGTTCCAGATTGTGAACGTGTTGCAAAGGATGCTTGTTAAGAACAAGACTGAGAATGCAGATGTCAACCACTGTAACTGAAGTTAGCTAGGTCCAAAAACAGTGAAAATGTATTTAACTTTGGCATATCATGTGCTAAAGAGAAAAGATATTACATAAGACGACAAGGGCTCATCAGCAATCAGTGTTGTACATGTTAGCTGTAGTTTTAGCACACATCTGATGAGGCAGCCTCTGTTTCATCTGACATAGAAACTACCAATTTCCCACACTATTTTATAAATAATAAAATGTTTTTTTAAATCTACCTTTTCTGCTTATTGGAAGTTTTTTGTCCTAATAATTATTTAGCCCTGCAACACCAGTTCCAGCTCCACATTATTTTCAATCAAATCACCTTTCTTTTTCATGTTTTTTCCTTACTCGCAGTCATTAACTCAACTCAAATGATGCACTTGGCAATAGCATTAAAAACCAAAATCCCAGTCAAACTGTGCATGCTCACCCAAAGTTTGGTCTCATAGTAGAAGGCATCCAAGAGCTTTACTATGTGGTGATGGTCGCAGGAAGCCAGGATATCAATCTCTACCATATAATCCTCCAGCTCCTCCTCAGTCTTAGTGTCAATCACCTTTGCTGCCGCCAAAATGCCTGACTGCTTGTTCTGAGCCTGCAGTGAGGGGAAAAGAGAGGAGGAGAGATTAATTTCAGTAATCTGAGCTTCTGAGTTTTTGCTTCAGAGGAACAGAACAACAGAACCAGAATGTGTGCCAGGCAAATGTGCAAAAAGGACGTTATTTGTCTTGGCAGAAAACACGGCAAATATTTGCAAACCTTTCAGGGAGATAAAGAGACAAGAAAGTACATTTGAAATAGATAAAATAACTTTCAAGTGCTTATTAGTCCACAAGTCCTGTATGAGCTAAACACTGATTAACACACTCATGACACCTGTAAATAAAAAGACTGATAAGGGAAATACATTACGCAGAGCATTTGATGGACTTTTGATATGGCTTTTCAGGTCCTTGACGGGCCAGTCAACTGCAGACTCAAATCTTTAAAAATGAAAGATTCTTTATTGGATGTGGACTTTTACACAGTTATGTGAAAATAAATTTAACTGATATAAAACTTTACTTTATATGGAGAGTCTTTAAACTTTAAAGGGTCCTTTACATTTATTTACAAAAACGGTTTCTATTATTTACTATTTCTGTTAAGAGTTTTAGAATATGACATGTAGGCGGACAAGTCTGCAGTGGGACGGCTAGACTGTCATACCGCTGGTGAAACTTGGTCCACCATTCAACACCGATCAAACTCAGCGTCACTCATGCAAATTAAGGTTTTTGCTCCACAGAGCACTGAAGGTCAGTGAACACAATGTGACTATTACAATAATTACATCCAGCTTCATCAAGAGAGGAAAAGTCTTCAGCATAAAAAACACTGCAGGAACCATTTAGCAGACAGTGAACAATTGACCTGTTCCAGGTGTACCTGCTTGTTACAGATCCTAAACGAGGCCATGTAATGACTGTGTTTGTACCATATGTGAAAGTGAGAATGGGTACACCACACCAAGTCAACCCTTTGAAGTCCAAGTTCGGTGGTCTGTGACTGCAACAAAAGCAGACCACACTTCCATCTGAATTATTTGTCACCCACAGTTTATTGAAACAAGCTGACATGTCATGGTTAACATAGCAGTTCTGCTGCAATATTTTAGCCTCGTTGTTAAGAACAAGTTGTTTAAACAAAACCAGGTGCTTGCTTGTTCTAACACTAAACTACGTGGCAACAGTCCATTCATAGCACAATGGTCTTCAGTGACCTGGTGCTTTAATACAGAATTCAGCCGTTGTGAGGCAGTCGTACGTGTATGTATACAGAGTATTAACAGCTTCAATCAGAGATCAGTTGGATTTAAGGACCAGAACTACCTATGTAATAATATTTTACTATGATTCAAATTTCCTTTTACATTTTACAGCGTTTGTGATTTCAAGACACCAGAAGAAAAGGGAAAAAAATCTAACATCTGTAGATTCAAAGCTGTTGACACTGAATGCAAATTAAAAGGGAAAAAGATAATAAACTGTTCATATGTAACTATGTAGTTACATATGAACAATCTAGCAAAATGAATGCAATAACTCTACACACGTGCTATCACTTGCTATTCCGTTTTACGAGTGAACAAGGAATTGTTTTAGCTTTAAATGCATGCTTTCTAGATCAAAATCCGATCTCTAACCAATCTGTAACATTTGTATGGTCAGTTACAATAATATGATGCTTAATTCAAAAAGACTGTTCGGTTTGTACAAACACAAAAATGCTTTCTAGTAGGGTGGTGTGACATAATTTCTTTAGTTTTTCAGACAATACTTTTGGGGAACGGACTATTTTGTATACATGCAATTGTGTACACATCTTGCTTTGCAGATATATCAACTGGTTGTATGTGACCTGGTTCATCACTGGATCTAAAACGATCTAAATCTCTTTAATGAACTGCGGGAAACTGAGCTAAACAGAAACTCTTCAGCACTAGGGACCATATGTGCATAAATACTGCAGTTGCTCATTCTCACAACTACTGAATATTAGTCTAATAGTACATATCAAATCATTTAAAATACCTGCGTAAGTGAATATGAGTTTAGTGACTGAATAATACACCTGCAATGTCACTGGCAAAACAAGTCCATCCTCATCCTACAGTAAGGTACGGAAATCCTGTAGTGTTTCCCCTTTGCAGGAAACAGGCTTCTGCCCTCTTCCACCTATTCATTCTGCCACTACTTGCTGGTCCCAGTGGAACATTCTCTACTCAATACCGAATTTCACCATTGCATGAAATGTCATTCTAGAGCTTGCCACACAAAGGCTGAACCCAGTGAACACGAATAAACAGCATGTTGAAAATACCTTCCCTCTAAAGCTTATCCCAGTCAGTGTTGTTCTTTTCTAAGATCGAGAATGAGCTCTTTTTCAGAGCCTACCAAGCCACAGGCTTTGGAAGCTAATCTCCAAATCACCCTGTGTTTCTAACAAACCCTGCTGTTGTGTCTCAGAGCCAAGCAGTCATGCGCTAATTTGGGCTTGACAAACCTACAGGTTGAGAACCGGGGGCTGAAAGCAATAGGCTTGATTGGATGTTGCAGAAGTAGCGGTGGGGGTCATTTAAGAGGATAGCAAACTGGTTGACAATAAATGAAATTGGAGACATAAGGACAAACCTAAAAGGAGACTGGCTACTTCCAAAACTGTTGGGGTGTCGGAGATGTTGAGAAATGATGGTGAAGGCGTCTAAGGATATATTCTGGAGTGATAAATTTGAACTTCTGTAGATTTTTACTACATCCTTTGTGGCTGGGTGTGTGTTTATTTACAGATGCACTGATCCAATATATTGGTTTGGTTCCAGCACAGATCTACATGCAATTCGTGTCTTAGTCATGGTTGACATAAAACAGATACACAGATATATAGATAGATAGATATATAGACAGACAGACAGACAAGAGGGGGTGGAAAAAACTGATACAGCATGGACACCAAGTAACGATTTATGTCAATATTAGTATCAATTTATTATTTATTCATAAATGTTTGGCACTGGAATAATAAAACCTTTTTCAATCCCATTTGCTGCGAAAATGATTTAAATAAAATTAATGACTTAAAACCTTAATTCCGTTTAATTAAAAAAAAAAAGATTGACGACTGAAGGTCTTTTCATTTGGGGAACCAAATTTACAGTTGAAAAAAAGATAATAATTTACCATAATACTTAGCACATCGCAAAATTTTCAAATTCATAATAATATTACATCATGATAATATCCTATCGGCAATTCCCATCCAATTAGATAGATAGATAGATAGATAGATAGATAGACAGACAGATAGACAGATAGATAGATAGATAGATAGATAGATAGATAGATAGATCCGTATTCCTAGAATCCATATTGTCCAACTTTATAATCAAGACAAATTCCTCGTATATTCTAGCGTACTTTGCCAATAAAGCGACTCTGGAAGTGATTTTCATCTGATTTATTTATTATTAAGCAGATTTATTTATACGACTGCCTGTCTAAAATCTCACTACAGTAAGTATGACAATTACTGCCTACAGATCAGGCTGGTGGATGTAACGGATTGCTGTACCACCTGGTACACAGAGCTATTCCCATGCATTAGAACCATGTGCCATTTACCTTGTACACCTTCCCAAAAGCTCCATCCCCAAGTTCTCCAATAATCTCCCAGACCTCCTCCGGATTCACGTCCCTCTGGACGTGGTCGTACTGCTTCTTCTTCTTCTCCGGACCCAACTTGAAGATTTTCCGAAAGTTAAAGAAAGACATGGTCGGTCTCCTCCTCTGCCTGGGTCTGACTTGGTCGATAAAGGGGGTTATCCGTGGGAAAAGCCAAGTTTTCTCGACACAGAGGGAAACGTTACCGCATGTTTATTGCTCAACAGCAGCTTCACAGCAGTGTTTAATCCTGTAATCACCTGACAGGAGCATTTGTGGCAGGCTGTAGTGCAGTAAGCACTAGTATGTGTCACTACTCGGTAGTGACGACCAACCGTCACTTAAGTCAACCGACTAGTCGTATTAGCGAGTAGCAAGTAGTAATAATAGAAAGTACTAGTAGTAATGTTATTAAAGTCTAACTTCTAGCTGTAGAAATCGCTTTCCCCTGCTAGGCTTATCTAGCTGGGGACAAAACTAGTGTAACTCTCCGTAGAAATAAGAGATATCCGTCCTGAAGCTCCCTCATCAGTGTAGACAGAGGTACTAATCGTTACTGTCACTCTTCACACAAGCAAAACAAAGCCTGGCGCTGCTAGCGCGTTAGCCGATTAGCTAGCTAGTTAGCGAGTAGTAAGGTAGTTTCTACTGTCTGTTTATCCACAAACTGTAGCGTTATTGTCTCTGACACATGGCAAAAAGCAGCCAGTTAGTCAGTCAGCAAGCCGTGCAGCCGTATGTACTGTCCCTGTGTCCGCTGACTAACGTGTTTCTTTGACTTGAGGCGAACAGACAGCGTCTGTTGTTCCCTGCGACTCCAAAGCCGATAAACGCCACCGACGACCGTGAACGCGCTTTCCTCTAAATGTAGACTTATGTCATATGAACAATGAACAACAAAACAAAAAGGAGTAGCGTACAGTCCCCGCACTCGTACTGCTCTACAAGCCGACCCGGAGTGCTCCGCCGCAGACCGGAGCTGCAAACAGTGCTGATTACACTGAGAGTCCGTGTCCGTGTGCCGCGCGCGCAGCACTTATCTATTAACGGATCCCCTGCGCGTTCACGTGGCCAACGCGCGTTCACGCTGGCACAATGTCGCCATCTGCTTTTGTGCAGCCTGTGTTCAGTTTCAGTTTAGATCTTTAGTTTCGCTTTAATGGATATGATCAGAAATTCGGGTTGAATAAGTGCAAATGTTATTCACTTACACATTTGTTTCTTACATGTTAACGTTTAGACCTTAGATTTTAATAAAATCTATTTTATTGTTTTGTTTCAATATTCACCTGCAATAAATACACTGGAAGATACAACAAATACATTTCAACCTGTGAAAACAGAACCAGCATATATGTTAAACAAAACAGTGTTCTTCTACATTAAGTAAAATGGAGGAAAAGGATGCCATACCTGCACACTAAAGTACAGTTCCTGCTAGTAAAAGTAGGTAAACATGTTAGAATTTGTTTTACTAAATGTCATATGTATTTTTTTCTAGTAATAAATGACATTTCATTGGTTCAAACTGTACACCTCTGTACAACTGTACAGTTATTAATACCAAATAATGGGTATTAAAAGTTTTTGTAAATGAGACTGCATTAGCAAGTATTATGACAGACAAGCCAATAATGACAGTAGTAATAACACATGTATGAAAA
The DNA here is from genome assembly GCA_034552555.1 of Semaprochilodus insignis. Taxonomy (NCBI): domain Eukaryota; kingdom Metazoa; phylum Chordata; class Actinopteri; order Characiformes; family Prochilodontidae; genus Semaprochilodus; species Semaprochilodus insignis. The sequence continues at coordinate 13,618,196 of CM067495.1, forward strand.
CAATATCCTAATATTTATAACTATGCTAAGAGTGGGTTTGTGTATGAAATATCAACACATATTCTATAAACAAACAAACAAACAGAGGAATTAAGTTGATATAAGAACACAATATTTAATCTAGCACCAGTAGATGAGTTCTCATACTATCATTAATGTCTGCTGGAACAATTTGTGGTTTCTCATGTCTATAAAATAATAAAACTGTTATTATTATTATTATTATTAGTAGTAGTAGTAGTAGTACTAGTAATTCTTCTTCTTATTATTATTACTACATTATTATTAGTAGCATTACGAGGAATAATCTTGCAAACATGTACATAATGAAAGTGAAAACACAGATCCAACACCAGCTCTTGGCTCGACTGTTAGCTGAACAGACTCTCCCTGTTTACTGATGAGCTCCATGCAACACTGACATGTTCTGATGCCACATTATAACAATAATAAGTGTAATAATAATAATAATAATAATAATAACTGTCGCTGTTGTTGTTGGCTGTCTACTGTGACTGTTGGGAAGCCACAGTCCTACTGAGTCACTGGGGGACTTTGAAGGGATTCCAAAGCTGCTGAGTGGTGTTTACAGCACTCTGGCTATGCGGCCGGGGAGAGTGGGTTGGGTCCTCAAGGGGGGACATTTTTCTGCAAGGCCTTGAGGAAGTCGGAGCAGGACCATATGGCGCCGGGATCTAGTGCACACCCAATAGATCACATCTTACAGCCTTTCCACAAGGACACACCCAGACTCTCCATGTTGGCTGAAACTACTGACCCTTGACCTGCAGGTCATAGTTCCGCTTTCTCCATCATCAGCTATGATGATGCAGCCAAGGATGCAGCTTGCACATCATCGCTGTCCAAAGAAAAACAAGTATCTCCAAAAACAGCAACTTTACAGGAGAGGCCAAAACCCAATTTGATTCTTATGCAAGTCAATGGAACCAGACTTCTTCCAAGTGATCTTTGCGCCATTTCTGTTGGTCCATTCATCATGAAATTCACACACAGTGTAAACAGCAGCTCATGTGATCAAATGATACATAAAAGTAAAAATCGTCAAAATGGAGATACATGTTTTTCAATGGACAGCAACGATATACTAGACACAGCTTTAGGGAATCCCCCCACTGGCCCGTGACGCTGGGTGTTCAGCTCTTCCGATGCTGTCAGCTTCCCCCACAGAGGAAAAAGGTCACACTGCCAGGGAGCCCTGACTCTGTGCCTTTACTCCGTCACTAGTGGCTGCAAACAGCTTCACTTGTCTGGTCTCCAAGCAAAGCATTTCCTTCCTAAGGTCCAGCACGGAACAAGCCGCCACAAGGAAGTCCAAATCCAACATGCACACATCCTGTATAAGCACAAGCCAGAACTCATGCACTCTGCTCAGGCCCCTCTGACCGGGACCCATGTCCTCCCTCTCATGTTGACTTGGCTACCAGTCACTGGTTTGAGTTGGGCAATTGACTCTTTCCAGGTGCCCGGTGTGCCTTTCTTCGTGGTTGTAGCAGCGACACCGACAAGCCAGTGCCAACGAGGGCAGAGCTGTTTCCTTCTATGCTGCACTTGACCCTTGGCAAAGTCCTTGGCAAAAATCTTCCTGTCTGGTTTCTGTTTTTTGCAGAGTGGACTGACATGTTGTCTCCTCTTCCTGCACCATCACCACACCAGTCACACTACCATCACCTGCTCGGGGCTGCACGGCATGTCATTTGCACCTCGGGATTATTAAATAATTAATATATAACTAATTTTATATTATATATTCATTATAATACATTATATATATGTATTATATATTACATATTTATTCAATTACTTTATACAATATAAAATAATAAACACCAATATACAGCAATGATTTCTGGTATCTAGTTAATCTACACTGTAAAAAGTGCAATCTAAAAAAATAACTCTTGTTGCAAGCAATTGAATAAGTTTTTACTCAACTTCTTGCTTGTAACAAATTAAGAGTATTTTTTTTTACATTGGACCAACAAATCACTTTTTACTGTGTGTTGATTTTGATTTCCCACTCTTATTAATTACATTCATATTTATGTAAAGAATAAACTCTATTAAGAGAATCTTTATCTCACCCTACACTGTAAAAAGTGTTTCGCTGATCCAACCTAATTAGAAAAACTCTAGTTAGAAATTTACTTCAGTTTTTCTCCGGAACGAGCCCTGAGAGTCAGTATCTAACCAACACTGATAGAGATGGTCATGACTTCACAGTGCCACCATGTGGACCAAGAAAGCAGTACTTTAAACTACATTAATTTCCAGCGGACTTAATACACACTGAACATATTAACAACTAAATAATAAAATATCAACACTCAGATTCACTTATTAATGCTGCTATCGATTTAATCTCCTACCCTCCTACATCCTACTGATGTCAGGTTTCTGTACAGGAGCTGAGAGAAGCCACTCCAAACACCTGCTGCAGATGTTTTCCAACAAATGATACATGGATACGGACGTTGACAAGTGACATCACTGCATGCACGTCCAGAGAGGATGAATCAACATGTAGCAAAACAGATATACTTTAAATATTACGCCATTGCTTCTTCTCTCCATTCCTTCTACTTTCCCCTCCTTGACTCCTCTGCGTTCATCCAGGGAAGGAAAGGAGCAGCCTTTGCCTAAATGCTCTCCTTTTATCTACAACATCTGACAGCTCAAAATCCTTCCATCATTCTGTGCATGGTTCTGTCTCACGCACTGACCTGTGTCCTGCATGTAAAGCAAGTGACAGTTGACACAACACAACTGACACAACAAGATGCTGGAAAGTTGCCAGTTATCTTTTAACTGATTATACTGTAATACTGTGTTACAGTATCTGAGCCACTCGTTGATATAAGCTAGTTTTTTTTTAATGATTTATTCATTCGTCAGTGAAACTGCTTATCCTCACAGGGCAGAAGGCATGAAACACCCTGGACAGGTCACCAGTCTATCACAGGAGGCATACACACACACACACACACACACAAGTAGATGCAATTTAGTATCTCCAAGTTGCATGTCTTAGGGCTGTGGGAGGAAGCCAGAGCACCCATAGGAAAATCACACACCACATACCCCACACAGAAAAGACCTTGTTCGCCGACCCGGGGAATCAAACCCAGGCCCTTCTTACTGTGGGATGACAGCACTACCCACTGTGCCACCATGCTGCCCTTGTCTGATTCAATGAGCAATAAAGAGAATCAAATTGTGATGACGTGAGACATATGAAAATGTGCCAAATGATAAAAGAAAGGAAAACGTGACTGCTGGATATTTCACAGGCAGGTCTATTATTTTAATCGTCTCATGTTAAACCTATTGTAGCCCAATTTATGTAATGCTTATGGAAGCCTACATGATGTCATGTGTGGTTTTTACACTGGGTGGCACCGTGAGGCAACACATGGGAACAGGAAATTAGGTGTACATGCTCTAGTAACAGTATTTATTGGAGTATACATACTCTCATATGTTTGAACAGTCCCTGTCACATTACCTCACTGCCACATTACATTTCTCCCATGACTTCAGGGCAGTGAATAATGTGGGCTCTCTTTTGCTCATTTTTGCTAAGGGTGCCAACACGTCTGGAGGACGACAGCAGGACTTCGGGTGCTGCAATTTGAAGAGTTGACTGATAAGCTCCTGTTTTTGTTGCTGTCTTAGAGTTTGAATTATATGACTGTAGCATACACTGTAAAAGGTGTTTCGTTGGTTCAACCTAAAGAAATTGCTCTTATGTGTTACAAGCAAATGAATCAGGTTTATTCAACCTGAAAAAAGGTCTCTGAACGAACAATTCTTTCAGTCAAAGTCATTTCTTGAGTTGAGTAAAACTAATTTAATTGCTTGTAACCAATTAAAGTAACTTTTGTAGGTTGCACTTTTTACAGGGTATAATACAAAATGGCTCTGAATACTTTAACAGTGTTTGCCCTTATGTTATCCATACATACACACAAGCTTACAAAACAAACTAAATCAAAGCTTTCCCATTAAAAGCAAAATCATTAGGAATCATAAGAATGGTCTAAAAGTGTTTTTTATTTGGGAAAATACGGCTACAGTAAAAAGCTTGTTCGATATTGAAAGAAAGCGGTACTACCCAAATATAAAATAGGAATATAGGGCAGAATTAACACCCCTGGACAAATGACATGTTCTGTTGATTTTCTAAGTGAAAATAAAACAACGTCATCTATAGAGAACACACTGTAAAAATTGTTTCGTTGGTCCAACCTAAAAAAATGACTCTAATTTGTTACAAGCATATAAATTAGGTTTATTCAACCTGAAAAAAGGACTTTAGAATAATAAACAATAAAAGAATAAACAAAAGAATAAACAATGCTTTCAATCAAGTAATTTTTTGAGTTCAGTAAAACTTATTCAATTGCTTGTAACAAATTAGTGTATTTTTTTAGGTTGTACTTTTAACAGTGTAGAAATGGCATGTTTCTGCCTAGTTTCTATTTATTTGGTAATTTTAACATATAAAAAAACATAATGCATACATTATAGAATGTGCCCTAAATTTGCACAGGCCAGATTTGTGCTTTTGAGAACTGCTGTATCACAAACCATAATAATGAGACACTCAAGCGTATCACTATTTCAGTTCAATTCAGCAGAATAAACAGCAATTGTGTATAAAAAGTGCTTCCTATTTTAATGGATGTATTAATATATTTTCACAAAACATGTCATTTGACCAGGGGCACCCAGATCTGTGCACAAACCTGCATGTTTACCACTGAATTTGAACCGTTTCTGCTCTGACTCTATGAGTTTTATTTGATAATATTAATTCTGCAGATGGAGTATATTTAACCAGTGTGAGTCTAACAGTGTTAGGTGTCGACTGTCGCTAATCACGTGTGCACTTCAAGTTCAAATTACACACAGGCACATTGATGGATCACACAGAGCTTATACTTCAGAGTCTTTCTCTTCCCTGTCATCTCTTTAATCCATACTCTTGTCGCTCCAAGCGAGAGATTTCCTCTTGGCAAGCTCCATCCAAGATGGCTGACCGCTGTCTGAAGGGGGCTGCTGATGGGAGAGCGATGATGGTGATGAGGATGATGAGGACGGCTCAGGTTTGGCAGCAGGCACTAATGCAAGACGCACACACAGGTACATTGTTATTAAGCCAACAAACACTGTCCAATTATTAATTAATCTGATGTAGTCTTTCTTATGTGGCTATGTGGTTAAATCGGTTGAGAGTGCCTTCCACATGGATGTGTGGGCCAGGGAATGACTCTAACTTGACTTCCTTCATGAGGTACGCACTCCTGTTGTCGCAAGTAGGAAATGGTCACAATAATGTGACTCGACTGTGTATAATGCTTCTATAAATATGGCTAAAAGTGTCAGAAAGGCATCTTGGATGCATCCTGACTTCTGAACTTTGTCCTTATGTTTTTTTTAAATAACAGTATGTCATACAGTGTCAGAAAATACTACTTAGGATTACTCTGAAGCGAATGCACAATACGCTATATGACTTTTTATTTCACATTTATGTTATTTATTTTATTTTATTTATATGTTATTTCAGAGTTTCTGGTGTAATCTACTGCAAGTCCATTGTATTCAGTTTGCCATGTTTATTCGCTATGTCACATAAACACATTAAAATGTAATTGGTCACAAATGCTGCTACTGAACAACAAGCTGTTACCGAAGGCCTGGGTCCTCCTGAGGACTTCGGGTTCTGTCTGAGTGTTACTCTTCACCCCAGGTTTCGGTGGTCCCTGTAATATCCAAATAATAAAGAAATATCATGAGAATTTTGTGGTGGAAAATTCCCACTGGAATGTGGAAATGTCACAAATCTAATCTTTCTGTATTGTGATCCAAATCTGATGTTTTCAGAGCTGTGTGGACACACAAATCTGCTCAATTCTGATTTTTTGCTCAGATCCAATCTTCCTAACTTGACTGGCCTGCATTGTGAGCAATGCCTAACTTCAGGTTATCAGGATCTGGACCTTCTCACGGAGGTCACATGGCCACAAAGAAGTCAGATCTGTCTCACACTGAGCTTGTTTACATTTAGCTTGTTTATAAACATGCATCTGGATCATATGCATATAGAGTTTGACTGTATCCCAATTACCCTTGCTGCCGGTTTGGGTGGAGTTTGCTGTGATGATTGGGGTTCTAGCTGTAGCTCCGTGCTGTGGCATGCTCTAAGGGATTTGTTGGTGGACCGTAAGGGTGGTCTAGGCTGTGGGGTTGGCCGCTGAGGTTGTTGAGTAGATGATGTAAATGGAGTAGATGAAGCCGTAGAATTTGGTGGTGGTGTGCTTGGCTGTGTGGAAAGTTTGATAGAGGAGGGCTGGTGAGATCTAGTCTTCTCCCTGGCAAGGCTCATCCATGCTGCCTCCCTCTCTGTACCTAATAACCAAAACCAAAAACACCTCAAAATGTTTCCTCATGCTTTTTGACTTAACTGCAAAAACTGAATAACTTGTACTTAATTGCCGTTTTAACTGGAAATCATATAAGTGATTTGTACTTTTTGCACAGCACTGTACATCTTCAAAAATACTGAAAGCAAGTCAACTTGATTTAGTGATGGCCACAAATAAGTCTGATAACACCTTAGTGAAGTAATGCAGCAGTTACCTGTATCTACAGACGGATCTTGTTGTGGGTCAGAGTTCTGTGGGGTATTTTTTGTGAGAACATCTGATTTTTTGCCTTTACTGACATCTTCCATGTCCCTGGAAAATGGTTCCTTCGCAGTATTCCCTTCAAAAACTAGCATCTGTTGGGCATCGAGACTATGTCGCTTTGTTTTGTCCTCTGATTTAGCCACTTCAGAGCGATACTTAAGAGATAAAGAGGTGCTTCGCAGCTTAATCCCAAAAAGACCTCTCCTCTCCTCAGATTCCTCTGCTTTTTCATGCTTTTCATCTTCACTACCCACTACTGTCTTGGAGATATTCTGGTCTATGATTTCCCTCCGCAAACTGCTTCTTTTATCTGGGATGGAAATAGGGTTTTTGGGAATCTCGTTGGTTTTTGCAGTCTCCACTTTTTCCACTTGTAGCTCCAGGTTCCGGTTGTAGGACGGGTTTATCAGTGAGGCTGTGTTACCAGAGCTTTCTTCTTCCTGCTTAGTAACAACCTCACCAGATATCGATTTTGAACGATATTTGGCAGATGCAACGGAAAACCGGAATGAGCCGGGTCTTTGTGGTTTATTATCTTCCTTTGAAGATTCATCCAGGTCTTCTGATGGTACAACATTTTTGCTGTTGGACTTGGGGAGATCAGTCTTCTTTTCACTTTCTTTAGCCCTTGTAATGGATATTTGGTCCAGGGCTGGCTTTTTGATGCGTGGCGCAGGAATAGGATATGGTCTAGCTAAGGGTTCTTTAGATCTTGAAACATCTTCATTCACAGGCATTTCCGTTTGATCCACGACTCCCATCTCCACACTCTCACTTGGTGTAACATTACAATCAGTCGGTGTATTCGGACCCATCTCTGGGGAGGTGGACTGAGGTGCCAAATTGCTATCAAGCTGATACCCTTCATTAGCATCAACCACAATCTCATTTGTGCACTGGTTATCAGCATTTGAAGGTTCTTTTTCATCAGAGTGTTGAAGGGACAGCAGATTGGTAGTGATTTTGTCTTCAGGTTGGAATAGCTCACCAGTCTTCAGCTCTTCAACATTCCTGCTAAGTGAACTGACATCCTCTGCCATGGCCTCTTGTTGGTCCTGTAAGGACAGTGTGAAAGGCTGCGAGACAGGTTCTGGAGAGGTGAGCTCCTCTTCAGGGTTTGTAACTTCAGCTGAGCAGGTCTGATGGTGGACAGTCTCAGCAGATGCCTCCTCACTCTCTGAAAGAGGCTGGTCCATACTGTTCATGCTGCTAGATCGGTGACGGTACGCGTCCTGAGACAAAAAATGATGCAAAATAAATACTAGACAAAAAAGCGTATTCAGGAGTGATTATCTTTTAAAATTCCAAAGCGGTTTGCAACAGTAAGTGGAACATACAAACATTTAAAAGAACATTTAAAATAAGAATGATGGGCTTTGGATTGGGCCCTAGTCTAAAATGATATTTTCCTGTGTAGCCCATCCACCTAAGCATTGGCCCTGTTGTTGGTGAATATACCACAGTCAACTGTGGCTGGGAGTCCAAGAGGGCTTAACTGGCACAGCTTTTCTGTTACCGCAAAAAAATCTGACATTTTAGCCCATAACATTAGCAGGTTGTAAGATTTTGATGGGACTGCATTACTAAATCTACCGTGGTTTCATTACACAGTGTTATCTCTTACACCCACCACAAGCTCCAAACTGTACAGTTCCTAAACCATTTGGATGCACAGAGTGAAGTTCAACAGGGATTTTTCAATATCTCACGATTTCCAAATGTTCTCGCCCTAGAACTCACAGTTTAGCTCATAGCGCTAGCAAAAAAACATTTGTTTCAAAAGGGAATGTCTTATTTTCTTAAAATAATGACTTCTTATGGCATAATGATCACCTTCAATCAGAATTTTGAGCTAATGAGTCACAATTTGAACCAAATTTGAGATATTTGCATTAGCAGGTAACCCGCTTGGCACAATCTGTTTGTAGCCTGTTGCACTTAGCAGCTCTTTTAGAAAATCTACTTACTGCTGACTTTTTTCCCTTGGTGCTGGCTCGCTGATTCCTGGGCTTGATGGACATTCGATAACGAGCAGCTGAACTGTCTAAGCAGGAGACATAGTGAGCAGGCCTACTGAAATCCACCCCAGCAGAAGACGAGGGTAAATCTGTGTGCGATGAGACAACTGTCTGAGGAGACAGTTGAGATATCGGCGAGAGAGGCCTTGAGGGGGGCTGCGAGGAACCACTCTGAGATTAAAAAAAAGTACTTTGTTTTACACTGAGGAGGCCATGTAATTATTATTATCTTATAGCACAGTCTAGCATTGAAGTATTGAGACTTGTGTCACCCATGATGTGGGATTACCTGCTCTTCCTCTTCACTGCCTGTTCCTGCCAAACTTAACGAACTGAGATGTTTTCTTGCCTCAGGACGCTGTGAAGGATACAGATTTAAATAGGGGTGATACGATAGGAATAGGGAGGATAATCAAACTGCAAAACTACTGTCAATCATAATTTAGCATTGAGAAACTTCTCTCCACTTTATAGGACGCTCCTTGCATAGCCACCTCTTGGAAAGACATTTCAGGAGGACTGCAGGGCAAGCCATCATCCTCAGACATTGTTCCAGAGTCTTCAATGCGCTTTCCAGGAATCAAAAAGGGAGGAGGGCCCAGTCGCATGTTCTGCTGCTGCAGCTTCATCTGTCAGTTGAAAATGGATGATGTTACCTTTACACTCCACCCAAATCACCTTCTTTTCTCCTCCACAAGCTGGTGCTCCACAAGCTGGTGCTCTTAGCAAATATGGCTAACGGAAGCAATCAGTGTCAACACTGCTAAGACAACATTCAAAGTGTATTCACAACATAAAAGAATAATGCCTACTGATAAATACATGACCAGTGAGATAAGATTACAGGTAGAGTTTTGAATGTGAGGGTATTAATAGTAAATAGGGTCATAAAGCCAGGGTGGAGCTTATTGTAGGTCAGCGTTTTTACTTAGACAGCTGCTATGAGACTGCTGCCTTACCTGCAATGCTTTGATCCTGCTATGCACATTTTCCTGAGAGAGGACCCTTTTGGGCTCTGAGGACTGATCAGCCAGGAAAATGCTGTCATGGGACAGTGCCCTGGAACTTAATGTCCCTTGTGGGTACCTGAAACATTAGATCATTTATGGAAATGAAAAGACAAGACTAGGGCGCAACATGAACAGTTTATTGTCACATGTCATATTCTCTAGAGAACCTAGAGAGAGAGAGAAGGATGGACTCTTGGTATAAAAGGCTGTGTGAGCTGTGTTTGAGTTCATATTTAAGTTGGTTTATTTTGACTGTTATGTGTAAATAAAGTATGTTGGTTGAGCTCTCGTCGAGTCTCCCAGTCAGTGGGACCAGCCATGCCACAGTTACAAGAGATTGATTGCTTTGTACCAGCTGGGGTTACAAACAAGCAGGAGGGGTGCAACTATACGTTCAGACCTCATAGGAGTCTACTCTGTCGAGTTCCCTAGGTCAGAGGACGGGCCCCATCCTGTGTAATTCGGATTATTGACCAGGAAAGCTAAAAGTTAGCTTTAATTTTGTTTTACAGTCTAGCCAAGTGTGTTTTGCTTTACACTATGTAAGAATGGTTGTTCTGTTCTTTTCCTTGGTGCTGTCCACATTACGACTAGTTTTCATACCACACTGTTTTTATAGTTGGTAAATAAAATAGCTTCAAAATCTCTTATTTGTCTGTTTCTCATGCTTTTATTCCCTTCATCACCAGTTTACTGCTACATGATACTGATCCCCCAGCATCCCACACACAACGTGGGGGTAGTAACACTGAAATGCCTAAAATCTGTATTGTATCATATCAGTCTCTAATAGGAACAAAGAAACTGACCCTGAAAGAAAAGCTCTCTACTCACTGACAGTCATCCTCTGAGTCGTCTTCTCCTCTCTTGCCCCCCCGCGTTGTAACATCGCTAGTGGACTTGCTCTGCTTTATCTGGCCTTCAGTCTCTTTCTTCTTAAGCCGGCCAAACAGTCGTGTCTTCAGGAACTTGAACCGTGACTTCTTCCTCCCTGATGAACACAGATGATAGGTAAGCTTTATTTGGATTCTATAGGATATGTAGGGGAGTTAAAACTTTCCATTTCATATGTAATTGTTTTTGGTTTTGGTGTACAGGATGCAACACAATGTGAGACAACTAGTGATATTCTCATGTGATTAACAGCTAGTCCTAACATTTATAGCTACTTTACAACACGGCTGAAACAACATATGAGAAATGACAGTAGTATCTCTGACCTGTTAAGTCTTCTGTATTTCCGTCCACCTCCCCTGGGCTGGACTCCATGGTTTTATCCGATGACCTGCATTATAAGCACATTGTTCATTAGGCATAATTCAATGGCTAAGATGTAAGCAAAGTCTTTCAGAGGGGTTTGATGTAAAAAGCACTGTTCAAAAGAAAAGCACCCAATCACACTTCTTGCTCGCTGGGGTGGTGATGGGAGCCAGATGTCTGAAGCATCCAAAGACTCCCTCACTAAAATGAATGCATGGCATGGTTGCAAATATGTTGGCTGATACCTGAGACATCATTTTACTGTCGTTACAGTAGTGCCTTGCATTTGCATTAATGCCTCGTCTCTTTTTTGTAGGAGGACTATACAAACCTACAAGGAAAATATTCACCTACATATTCCTCTACAGCACGTAAACAGTTCTGTGCTTTTGGTGTATACGAGTGTCACCACTGTATTTACACATAAAGTGGGAATTACACTAATTGGCAAATACTGTCATTCAGAGTGGCGGGATATGAAATGGTGCACTGTACACGACTCTTAGATTTCTTTACAGTGGTGGTGATAGGTAACAGGAGTCATGATGTCTATACTGCCATTTTGTATACTATTCAAAACCACTAGTAAACCTACACTCGTCTTTTCTCTGAGTACTACTTTTCCTTTCATATCCCTACATGTATCCCTGCACTCCTCTAGTTAAAAATATAACATTTTCATTAAAAAACTGAAATTAACATCTCTAGCCAACATATTCACATGCACTTTAAACTTGGCAGACAAACGTATCAAACGTATCTGATTACTATCCCCACTGCCACGAACAATTCTGGTTTCTCATGAATTTTTGTTATTCAAAACAGTAGAACAGAGCTTGTCTATGCAAACATCAGAAGTAAAGGGTTGTGCTGCACAAATACAGAGCACATAGTTATTTATGTCTTTGGTATAGTGTAACAGCATTAGGTGTTTAGGTAATATGAACTTTAATACATGCAAACTTGTAGTAATTAGACCATTTCATGGGTCTTCCCCAGTTGCCTACAGGCGCACTGAATGTGAACAAATACAAGTCAAGTCAAGTAGTTTTTTATTGTCATTTCAACCATAGGGGAGAGTGGGGTGAGTTGTGCCAGTTTTTACTTAAAGTGACTTTAAAGCAAGGCCATGACAGTAATGCTCCCAACTAAAGTATGTACACATATTTCAGGATGTGGTGCATCCCTGAGAACAATCACTTTGGATCTGAAATATAGTGTTTAAGAAATATAGCTTTCTGAAAAAAAGTGGTCTCGTGGCACAAC
>CM067495.1:13634822-13652788 GCA_034552555.1 Semaprochilodus insignis
CTGCAGTGACACTGACGTGGTGGTGGTGTGTTACTGTGTGTTGTGCTGGTGTGAGTGGATCAGACAGAGCAGTGCTGCTGGACACCTCAGTGTCACTGCTGGACTGAGAATAGTACCCAGCACCTACCCAACTATCCAGCCAACAGCGTCCTGTGGGCAGCATCCTGTGGGCACTGATGAAGGACTAGAGGAGTCTGCAGCAGCAGATTAGCTATCGTCTCTGACTTTACATCTACAAGGTGGACCAGCATGGTAGGAGTGTCTAATAGAGTGGACAGTGAGTGGACACAGTGAGTGGACACACACTCTGGCAGCACTGCTGTGTCTGATCCACTCACACCAGCACCACACACACTAACACACCACCACGTCAGTGTCACTGCAGTGCTGAGACACTGCATAATACCTGCTCTGTGGTGGTCCTGTGGGGATGCTGTGAGGGTAAGTATGCAGCATATCAGATGGACTACAGTCTGTAATTGTAGAACTACAAAGTCCTCCTGTATGGTAAGTGGAGCTGATAAAATGGACAGATACGAGGAAGCGTACCTAACAAAGTGGCTGGTGGGTATATAACTAGTACATATTAGGCAAACAGTATTGTGCAAATGTCTTAAGGCGGTCATGTCCTTATCACTTCGTTCAGAAGCTGCTTCTGCACATGCTAGTTTGTAGTCCAGTTTGAGCTGCTTTTGGAGACTCTGATCCGTTTGTGAAAGCGTTGTATTGAAACTGTAGAGACGACTTAATTGGTCAGTGAGTTTTTGTCAGTGGAAAATAAAATAATGTCTCATTTTCACCGTTCAAAATGAAACTTAATTTCAGATTTGAACCGAGGTAAAAAAAAAAAAAAAGCTTTTGTTTATTATTTTGTTTCATCCAAAGTATGTTTTTCTACAGTGTGCGCATCTGAGAAAATAGCAGGGACAACAATTTATCTGAACAGTAAACACTCACTTGTTCAGAAACCAAAACAGCGTCAAAACAAATCAACAAGTTAAGTGTTCAATGTGACCTGATGTGTGAGAGCTTAACCATGTCCAAAACTCTCCTCGAGGAAGCCCAAAGAATTTAGCTCCCAACCAAAACCTGGTTTACCTAATCAATCCTTCATTGCAGTTAATCAGGTTCCAGCTGCTGATGGAAGTATACAAATCCATGCCATGGCCGGAGAGCAGCGAGGGGTCAGAAACATACACTGGTTTTCTTCTAACTCTATTCTTTCTACTGTATTCATTATAATGTTAGATAGTTTAATTGTATAGAGTTATTCTTGGTAAAAACAGACTGCAAAGACAGATTATACATTGATTTATATTAGATTTAAATCATTTCTTAGCTGCTTGAAATCTTTGGTCAATACTGTATGCATGTTCTGACATTCTGTATGAACCGAGTTAGTGAGTATGGGTGTGTGCATGTACTCTACTACTACTGAATGAGGGCATGAGTTTTACAAGGTCTTCAGTACCCTGACACGCGAACACACACTCATACACACACACACACACGCACACACACACACACACACACACACACACACACACATTGTAGCTATTGTTTGCTCTCTTTTACCTAAAAACCTGATATCAGTGATTCTCACAAGGCTTTTCAATTCTGCCTACAACAAATCACTGTACGTTCTTATCCTAATGGGCAGAGTAAACACTTAACAGCACACAATACACTCTTTATTTAAACAGCAGATCAAAACAGTTAAACTAACACACTGTACACCAATTCTAAGACTGCATTACGCAGATTCCACTACGGTTTGCTTTCAGAGAGCTGAGTTTGTGAATTAAAGCCAATTTCTACACAGTGCTGCTATAAAAGGTAGCACTGACTGCAAACCACAGTCTTTGAACTGTCTTTATCACCATTCAGTTTGTGAAAGTAAAGGCCAATCACATGCAGGGGTTTAAAGATTACTTAAAAACTCCTTATGAAAACTAGTGAAAACTGCAGGCTACCTAAATTAGTTTTGAATATTACGCAATCGAGTCACATTATTATGACCACCAACTAATATCCACAGTTATAACCGTGTGCAGCACGGACAGTGGCTAGACAGGCTGGGAGTGACTCAGTAAGGTTCTGGAAGGTTGTAAGAGGTATCTGGAGCCATGCTGACTGCAGTGCATCCCACAGCTGCTGGAGGGGTTGTAGGGGAGGACCCATAGAGCGAACACGACAATCAAAGTGGTCCCACAGATGCTCATTTGGGTTCAAGTCTGGTGAATTAGGGGGCCAGGGTAGTACTTGGAAGTCTTGGTCATACTCTTCCAACCAATGTCGGACATTTCTAGTTGTGTGACATGTTGCATTGTCTTGCTCGAAGATCCCATCCTCCCCAGGGAAGACAATCAGCATGTCTTGCCCCTTGTACCCTTGACAGCATGCTGCTGTTTGCATTGTGTTAAAAGTCATAAAGGCCAACCAAACAAAATTTAATACATTAACCTACACTGGAAGCTCAGAATGTGCTTTCTTTCTGCTGTAAAGTTTTTAAATTGCTTTTTAAAGTAATTTTCTCTCTTTTTGCCAACATCACCCACTATATAGATCTCAGACCCAAACACACAATGCTATCAGGGTGGGAGGGTAAAGTCTAGCCCAAGCTTTCTTTGAGATACATGAAGCTCTGCTGCAACTTTTCGAACTGCAGCTAATCTAACATCACTGGACAGCATAACATGCTTGGAGGGGATCACTAACCGCTAATTCTATTGCATCAGTTAATAGACCCTCACACTTGCTAGCACTGTGCTAAGACACAAGACCTTTTACTAGACTTTTTTCAGAAATGTCTATAATATAATAAAAATATATATATTTAAGTGCTTTTAGTGTGTTTAAATACTTTTTATTTTGGCATTCCTCATGAATGCGAAATGAGGAAAAACCTGCAGCTGTGTTGTTCGTTTTCTCTTGGCACAGCTGCTGTTGAGGAGAGGGGTTTCAACCCCTCATTATACGCACACACACAGCCAAAAGAGTCCTAGTTAACCTTACACTGGCTTTGGCTAACAGTGAGTGACAAGCGGAGGACCATCCTACCAACCCAGAGAGAGCCAGTCATGCTCTCTTGAATTTCCAGTCAGAAATGGCTATGGCACTGCCATATTTATGGATGAGACTTTCTGAATTTAACACTTTAAAAGGCTCGGACCCCCATGGTACATCCACAGTTGTTCTACACTTCTGAGGGGTTAGAGTAAACCAGCTAATTTGTGCTAGAGTCCATGTAGTTACTGAATAATACACATTAGTATGCAAGAACCTGGAGTTTTAAAGAGCTAAAGTCTTCTTTAAATGTATTTGGCATTATTCCCAATGTAGTGCTACTGTCAGTTAGACCTTCAGTATGCAGCTTTTCCAAAGCAACAGATTTTAAATTCTTTCTGTTTAATATTCTTGCATAAATAAATGAATCAATAAATAAATCAATAAATAAAGATTTGTATGAATACATGTGTAAAGTCTGCTGCCACGATTTTTGACAGAGCAGGTAAAGATTTGTACACAGATGATGTAACTCACCACCAGATTGAAGTGTAGCTTTAGTTTCTCTCTCTCTCTCTCCCTCTCTCACTCTCCTGAGGAGCTGCTATAATTTCTTCTTAGTCACTTGTTTGCCTGTGTCTCTCTGAGGAGAACACAGCACCCGCTAGGATCCACTGTTCAAAGAAATGACATCACCGACACCTGCAATGAGAAGGGAGGGAAAAGGGAGTGAGGTTGAACGTGTCTCTAAGACAGAACAAAGGGCAAAGGGGGAACAAGAATAAAATAACATACAGTATATGCAGTATATGCATAACATTGTGAATGATTTCTGAAATTATGTATAGAAGATTTACCCTAAAAAGTTGCTGTAGGTGTGTATGTGTGGAACAGAAATGACAGACCCCTTTAAAGTCACTAGTTTTTAATGTAATCTATTTCTGTTTTTTTATTATTTGTTACTTTTTAGTCAGTAAACCACTGCAATTATTCAGTCTCTACTATGAATTATTTGCAAACTACAATAAAAGATTCAGTGTCTACTATGAAATATTCTGCAGCAGCTAAGAATTATTCGGTACCTCCCTTTTTATTCATTATTCAGCAATTACCGTAGATTATCTAATATCTGCTATGAAATACTCAGTAACCACTATGAATTATCTAGTAACTATTTTAAATTATTCAGTATCTACTATGAATTATAATAAAACTAATATAATTTTTGGTCACTACTATAAATAATTAAATTCAGTAAGTATGGATTATTTGGTAACTCCTTCAAATTATTCAGCAACTACTATGAATTACAATGTAACTACTATGAATTATTCTGTAAATGCTGCGGATTATTTCATAATTACTGTAAATTATTCATTACCTACTATTGATTATTCTGTAACTACTATGAATTATTTTGTAGTTACTATAAAGTATTATGTAAGCATCATAAATGATTCTGTAAGCATTATGAAATAAATCAATAAGTACAACAAAACTAATATGTAAGTTATGTAGTAATGAGACTAGAGTGTGGGCCACAAAGAGCCCCATGCAGTTTAAGGGGTTCAAGTAGGTCCTACAGTATCTTAGCAACTCACTCTTAACGAGCAGCATTATGTTAGATATATTGCTTTAACTAAGATGCTGTCGTTAGCCACAATATTATCCGATGCATAAACTGCTGTTCAAACTCCCAAATTAGCTTTGAATAATATGCCTAGCTGCTTGACTTCTGCAGCACTGCTTGCCCTTCTTTCTCTATGTTTAAACCCATTCATCCTCTCACATTCAAAGGAGGCTGAAACCACACACTGGGAAGCCTGTTGAGTTGGAAGCTTACCTGGAATATTCTGCCATCTGTTACACATATACTGCAACATGTGTTCTTCCTCACAGTTACTCATTCTGAGAAATAAGTAACCGTTCTCTTTGCGGTAAAGTAATCCCTGACAAATGCAGGGCGAGAGAGTTAAAGTTAAAGGGTTACAGTCACTCCCTATTCACAGATGTATTGCAGGTGCATGTAGCTACCCAGTGTGGGCTGAACACTTACAGTGATGCGCTGAATTGACTTCATTAAATATTGACTTCAAATCTGAACAAAAGGTTGATAATACCGAAATATATTACACCCACACGCTTTATTTGTTTTTCAGTTTACTTATAATAATGGTGTGGCAAGATAACATACTCTCATGCAATGATGTGGAAACTGTACGTCTTGGAACCAAGTAAAGTCAGTGCATCGTGTTTTGCAGTAAAGTGAACAGTGGATGCTGAGAGTTTAAAGAGTTAAGCTGCAAACTACTTTCCTTTCTAGACAGAAATGCCACTGAGAAACAAGGAGCTGAACTTTTCAACATTCTGGCAGGGTACTGAGGACGGTGCACTGTTTCCATTCAGCGCCAACCTCACCCCCACACAGAGTCTTACAAAGACTAACAAAGCTATGTCCACCACAACCTCACTGCTTAAGTGACCTGTAAGATCATGAGTCATCCTGTTTTTTTTTTTTAATTATTATTATTGTCATTTATTGTTCCTATTAACCTTAGGAACAATAACATTGGAATCCCCATTCCTTCTGGGCGCAACTATTCTTTTGATGGTGAGTGTATAAAAACTCCAACCGAAATGCTGCCTGCTCTGTGGTGATCCTGTCCACTGAAGAACAGGGTAAAGAGCACCTGTATGGTCAATGGAGCTAATAAAAATGGACAGCAAGCGTAAATACGTAAATACGTTCTAGGTTTTCACAATATATCATTTCAGCATTTGTCATGGCAGTGTGTGCATGCACAGTAGTCACATCACAGGACGTGCAAAGTCTAGTAAGACAAATTAAAGGAAACATGTCATGCCAAAACTTTTTGATAGAAAAGAAAAACTTGCAGGGTTCCTGGACTCTGATTTAAGGCTTCTTGGATACACAGAGAAGAGCAGTCACAGTGCTCAACTGCGTTTGTGTTTGGTGTAGTGAAACCAATTACAGAGTATTAAAGCTCAAGAAAAGATGACTCACACTCACAAGAGTGTTAAAAAGTAATTTCTCAGCTTTTTAATTTTTTTTTTTTTATTTCTATTATTTTCACCCCAATCATTTTACAAATAATAATATTTTCTTAATACTGATCTTCATGACATCTGGTGAAAATTCCTGATATTGGAAAAAAGAATTTCCAATATCGTGCAGAAGAGCTCGGAAAATGTATGTAAATGTGGTGGTTAAGTGACCTCGCAGTAACTCAGAAATTAATGTAAAACAAATTCAAATTTTTGCAGCTTAGTTTTCATATATGGGCTGTATTGACTGGGAAGTGAATAGTATTTTTTTTTTAAATTAACTCATTAAACAAAAAGCTTTTTAAACTCAGTTAGGAGGAAAGTGTGTCATGATTTAGGCACATTTCATCGTGCATATTAATGTTCCTAAGCCTCTATTACTTGTTGGCAATATGTTGGCATTGTAGCAAAACTAAATAAGCAAACATCAGACATGTCTTGGCTGAAAGCCCTACTTAGTCACATAATAAACATTATTCGCTGCTTGTGTCTAGCTTGCCAAAACAATTTAGTATTTGAATTTTCCTGTTGTATGCATTTGCATGGTTTTGTTGCCCACCGTCTCTGAAAGTTCAGGTTGTTAGCAGGTATGTAAATTTCCACTACCACAGTTGAAGGGTAACTGTAGATTAGCTAATGCGTCACTGAGCTTTCCTGGAGTACTAACAGCTGAGCTTCACTGCACTTTATCTCATGATTCAAAGTGGCATATAGCTCATTTATATTACTGCGACATTTCTTCATACAGGTTTTAAAGGGCTTTTGTGAATACAGCATAGAGCCATTTCATGGTGCCGAGACGTTTTGAACTTAAAAGCACTATTTGGACACCTAAATGCCTAAATGTGTCCAGATACCCCTTTAACTACATTCAGTTCACATCTACAAGGTGGACCAACAATGTAGAGTGGAGGTAAATAGGCATAAACTTTGAGTAGACGCAGTGTTTAAAAACCAGCACTGCTGAGTCTGAGCCACCAACACGTCAGTGTTACTGCAGTGTCAGTACTGAGAGTCAACATTCTGATATTGTCACAACCCTAACCCAATAATAAATGATTTACTGCACTAACATACCTGAGTCATCTGGTAAAGGGCCAAAAAAATTGCTAGAGAAACAGAACCGAGAAGGTGCTCAGTCGTGCGGTGCTGTAGGCTGGACCTCCACTCCACAAGGCCGATCATGAGATCAGTCATACTGCTCAGGCATATAGTGTACAAAGAAATTCCTCCTTGACTCATCAATTAAACATTTACAGCAAGATCTGCGCTCCTTTTGATTACATGATCTTCAGCCTTTGTGGATTACAACTCTAAAAGGTTATAGATGAAAGTGGTGCTCCTTTAAATCACTTTACCCACCCAGCTATAACCTCAATTAACTCAGTTCAAAATTCAGTTCCACAGTGGCAAGTTCACACAAACTAGTGCACGCTAACATGCCTGCTTGTAGTCAGTGCAGTTGTTTCTCAAAGCCATTCTATCTTAAAATGGCTTTAAAATAGAGCTATAGTTACAAATCAGATCATTTTGACTGTAAAACCTGTTAGGGAGAGTTCACAGCCATAGCCAACATTCCTTAATATCTGACACATATGGTCATTCATTGTAACACGAAATGGAAACTTCTACTGTGTTTATACACCAGTTTAACAGCAAAATAAATCAGGCCTGTATCAAATGTGCTATTAATGCTAGCAACAAAAAGTAGCACCCTTCATTAACACATCGATACAACCATCCTGTTTCCCAGAGCCCTACAATGCGACACCTCTCCAACTCTTACAACTGCTCAAATTGCTTTCGAACTCTTCTCTGAGACATACTTCACTGACAAAGGATGCTACCAACACAACAGCACAACTCAGAATGGCAAGCACACACAACAGAATGACCATATATAGTCAGTCAGGTACAGTGATAAGGCCCGTCCTTGCTTACAGCACATGTGCGGTTCAGGGTGAAACCTGAATCATTCACATGTGACTTTCTTCATCCAGTTATCGTCACATTAAAGCTGGATAATGATTTTAGTTCTGTATGAAGGGTGCAGCAGGTAAAGGGTGCTGGACAAAGAGCAGTCAGTCAAGCTGCTCATTAGCCATGCCCATACAGTTCGCAGATAGGTATGATCAGCATTTTTTAAGCTGTATTTTAGCATATTAATATATTTTATTTGTCATTTTGTAAAAGCTGTGACGTAATACTTAATTAAACAAATACATATATAAGGCCCGCCTTTGCTTACATCACATGTGCGGTTCAGCGTGAAACCTGAATCATTCGCATGACCAAACCTACCCACCAAGTTTCATTCCTGGGTGCCTTCTGGGTGCCAACTATTTTTTCGATGATGTGTGTATGAACTGATTTCATGCATGAATCTGACAAAACAGGCTGCAAGTAAAATATTAGCTCACAGAAATTACCGAGTGTATCTGTCTTCTGTTTCTGTATGTGCTGAAGTAGAAATTAGTAATGACTAGCTCCAGTGTAAAGTGAGTCCCTAATACAGTCGCTATTGTGAAAACACTGTGCTGTTACAATAGAACGCTCCTCAACCAATCAGAATGTGCCATCAGAACTTACTGTTGTATACCAACAAACTACACCGCAGAGTTGAAGAATTCTTCATTATGATGTGTATTTCATCATGTTTTCCTTCACTTCACAATGCACCTTTGTGGCCATTATAACATTATTTCTTGATTTAGACAGAATGTGATCTAAAATGTTCTAAAATGTGGCCTTACTTTTTTTTCAGACTGCTCTGCTGTTCTGAATGCTCCAATTCAGGTGCTGCTTCGCACTGAGGAAACACTATCTGCACAGGGAAGAAACGCTCTGGCCTACCCATTCACTGTAAAGTCTGAGTTCACTCTTTTGCAAATTAACCCCTTAATAGGCTCAGATGTCTTTTACAGACACAGTTGTTTGATCAACATGTGTTCTAGTCAAAATAAGTGAAAAAAAGGCCATATAAAATTTCTGCTGAACTATTCCACACGTCATAGTATTCATGTGCGCCAGGGATCCAAAATACTGTAAATTGTTCGTTGGTTGTAATCATGATATTTGCAAAACAGATTCTGCAGAAGGCTGCAATATGTAAACGATTCTTTGGACCAATCAATGTATTATTTCACAGTGTGCTGTGGCAATTTTTCTGGCTTTCAGTTTTTCAGAGATATTTTGCTGCACCTCCAAAGTTCAGTCTTAGACGTTGGTTGCATTTTCTACATTTGGTGATCCAGTTAGTTAGTAGATTTTATTAAAGTTAATCTTGTTCCTCTGGGCCCTCCGTGTTCCTCTGTACAATATCTTATGAATTTCTTCCCAAACTTTAATAAAACGTCTGCTGTATTTCACAAAATTTCCCTCTTCTTAATATAAACTGGGTGGTCCTGATCTTGGGTAACGCTTCTGTAAGCTATTTCCTAACCAGTCGGAAAGCTGATGTCTCTTGCCTCACACAAACCAGTTTTTGAGTCAGGGAGAAACTTAGTGAGCTAAAGCTAAGCCAGCATCACCAAAAGCTAGGAAGCCAGACCCCCTGTCTTTAGCTGCCTGTTGCCCGTTTATTTGTTTATTCATACATTGCTAGTTTGCCCATTCCTTAAATGACATGTTGCTTTGTCTGGCTGCTCTAACAATCATGATCCACCAATGTAAAAATAGCCTACTATACCCTTATAATATGCATAATAAATCAGGCAATGTACTACAAAATGGGAAAATATAAAATTAATAAGTTCATTTTTTACCATTGTTCTGTAAAGCATGTCTAACCATGCAGGCTAACACTAGCTACGAAAGATCGCATTTGTTGGTGGACTGTGGACAGGTCCATTAAACTCATGCTATATCAATCTCACTCCCCTCAGAGCGCATGTTACAATGAGATATGATAGAGACAATATGCACAGTAACGTGCTAGTACTGCTAAGGCCAATAATGACCATTTAAACAATGATAGGATGTTTGAAACAGTTCATTATTTTAGCGATTAGGTCAGTTCGATCATTAACAGCGCTTCTACACATAGACACACTGTTCTTCAGAATCCTCAGGCTTCTTCCCGAACGACCTTTGGATAGTTATTATCTGCAGTTTGCCTCAGTCAGCTCTCTCCCTCCCTCAGTAACAAGCACGCCTGTAATTAAATACGCCTGATAATAATACCTTCACCTGTCCTTCCAGCTTCTTCTCTTCATCTGAGTTTCATAGACCCAGCTTAAGTTTGAGCAAACAGTATTTTGAATGCCTTCACCACTAGTGTTTAATGAGAAATGGCCCACATTGCAACATACACTACATGAAAAGTCATACTATATATTATGTAATGTTAATGTATTTTGGAGAAACAACAGAAACAATATCATAGAAAACAATAACGATGAGCTGAAAATTGCCTAAGAAGGATGTTAAAAAACGTGTGCTACCATTTTTGATGAACCTAAAAACCTCAATACAAAGTAACATATAATGCATTCAAAGCCTGCATTCTGACTTAACGCTGCCACATGACCATAGAACAGAATGTACTTCACAATCCCACAATAAAAAGTCCAAAGTTATACACTTGAACAAACATGCTCATTAAATACTCACTGCTATATTAAAGATATATTGGCCTGAATCATTTGAGACTGTCACGCGTGTAGATCAACAGTGCTAATTGTCTGAACACACAGTACACAGCCTGTAAACCTGAATCTAACTGGGCGAGGCTTTGTAGGCTTCAGGACAATAAGACTCTGGCTCATAACCCCATTCAAACCCATGTCACAGCAATTACACTCTTCAAACACATGCATATCTGCCATGTAAACATACTTCAATTTAATCTAAGGGTTTAGTTTGTGTTAGGTTAGGGTAGTCTTTAGGCCAGTCTGGCGCTACTCTCTGCTTTCTTTTGTAGCTATGATTGCCAGGTGTTTATAAATAAAAGCATTCATTCAAAAATTAGCATGCATAATTAACAGCTATATAAGCATTAAGAAAGTAATAAACTCATTCTAAACACTTGCGCAGCAAACAGTCGTATGAACAACACATGGACTGCATAATTGTGCTATAGAAATGGCGGGGCCTTTAGATGGTCAGTGAGCCTCAACTGTGGAACATGCTTTACAATACACCACAATTAAGCCAACCAACAGCAAGTCTGATATGGCAGTCATGTTTACTCATGATTATTTCAGAAGAAAAAAGATATTTGTGTATGGAGTATGTCAAATATTAGTTGTCATTTATCTTCATATGGCACAGCGGGCTGGGTGGGCTGAAACATCTATGTTACAGGTGATAGTGGGACAAGTGTTGCCAATTTTGGTGGAAGCGGAATAGATTCTAATGGGAACCGGAGTAAAAAAAATCAGTCCTGTGCTGAGCTCTACTATGATACAGTGAATTTCCATTGGTTAGGAATTCAGAAGCTGGACTGAACACCTTACATGTCAGCATAACAACCAATTTACTTAGGATTTCACAGTGGAATCAACCAATCAGATTTTGATTTACAACAAAAGGGAAAATGTTGTGAGAAACATATCTCTCTAGGCCTTCTGGAAGTCTTAGATATGTCACTGACTGTGAATACAAGCTGTAATCTACCCAGATTTCAGTCACTTTTAGAGATGGAAAGAGCTAGAGCAGCTCTATACCAGTTCTCTTCACTGAAAGACTCAAAAAAATGGCCTTGTGAATCATATTTAGCTTAGCATTAACATACTACTATAATTATTTTGGGTTGATGAAATTTTGTGAAATTTATGACCTAAACAAAAGGCCCAGCTCTAACAATCATGATCTGCCACTGTAAAAATACTATACCATTATAATAAGCATAATAAACCAGGTAATATACTACAATTTTTTTTTTTTTTTTTTTTTTTACCATTGTTCGGTAAAGCATGTCTAACTGTGCAACACTAGCTACAAAAGATCGCATTTGTTGGTGGAGTGTGGACAGGTCAATTAAACTCATGCTATATCAATCTCACTCTCCTCAGAGTGTGTAGCCTCATTTTGCCGCTGGTCTAACTTAGACAATCCCTTGATCTTTTCAAGACTCTATTTTTAGCATCTGAAGGTGGCCTTGTTCTCAGATGAGATCTTTCACGTCCTCCTTATCTCCACATCCACCCTGTTCTGTTTCCACTGCATACAGAATCAAAGCTGATTGCAGTTCTCTCTCGCTCCAGAGAAATCCCCATGCTTTCGAAGAAGGGGTCAGTGCCCAGGTCTTTGGCTACTTTGAATGGCAAAGCCACAGTCAAATTTTGAGGACAAATTTGCTGGATGGAGATAAAACTTAATCACATGCTGCGATAATGTAATAGAACCAGAGACTAGGTGTAATCTGTGTCAGTCACGAAACCACTTCTGGTCTCATTACGCTACAAGCTCATAATTACGTTAATCTTGAGAGTTATTATTCGGTAACTACTAGGAATTGTTATTATGAGAGTGAGGAGTTGACATGAAAAGTTAGTACATAGTCTATATACATATTACATCTATATATGTTTCCTTGCCTTGCAGGAATTAGAACACACTGAACACAAGCACACATTTAACATGGCTGAGCTGAATGTGTAAATGTAGATGTAAATGTATATAAAACCTGTACAACTTGCTCACAGAAGGCTGTGCAGTATTTCTCATTCTCTATGCAAATCATCTCAAGTAATGTCTGGAGGCAGTGCATCTCACGCGAAACCTCCAACAGGTGCTGCCACAGCCCAGCTGGTATAAACGTTTGCACTTGCATCATCAACTGGGCAGAGTGATTTGTTCATCTATTTGGCTCTCTCTCTCTGGATAAAGGTATATACATGTTTGCTGGACATGATCTGCTTTAATAGAGGTCTACAATAACTCTTGGTCAGTTTTGCATCTGCAGTTCAAGCCTAAGCCTCTACTGAAAAGGGTACGAGACGCAAGATAGTTTACTTCCATCTGTGATTTAAAGGCTCACAATCTAACACATCTCCGTAGGAAATAGATAAGCCCTGCTTTCAGCTGCCTTTTCATCTTCCCAGAAGCAAGTTTCCTACATCTGAACAGCAGTTTCTCCTACAGCCCACCGTTATCTTTGCCTCAGTGAAAGAAGCACAGTGTTAAAGCTTTGAGCATGGTGTCTGAGTCACTTTGTTAGCACACTTCAGCAAAGTACTCAAGTTTAGAACAGTATCTGGAATTACCCCTTAATATAGTATCTGAGTCAACATTTTATTAGTATGGCATCCAGTAGTAGAGTATCTGCACTTATGCTATATAGTATCTGTATAGAAGCAGCAATATATTACACATCTTAATTTGTGTATTTTAATATAGCATCTGGCTGTTTTTAACACGGTATCTTAGTTTAAACATAGTACGTCTATAATGCAGTACCCGAGATTACTTCTTTAATGCTATATCTGAGTTTATGGGTACTAGTAACACACTAGTACAGCAATATATGCTGCATAGTATTATAAAGCATATGTACTATTAATATATACTGTATGGCATCAGTAATATGTTCCACATCTTAATTTGCACTTTTTAATATAGCGTCTGAGCAGGCTTTTTAACACAGTATCTCAGTTTATACATAGGACGTCTTTAATACAGTGTCTGAGTTTGCATCTATAACACAGTATCTAAGTTATGACATCTATAACACAGCATCTCAGTGTAGGTCTTTAATACAGTATCTGAGTTTACGTCTTTAATACAGTATCTGAGTTTACGTCTTTAATACAGTATCTGAGTTTACGTCTTTAATACAGTATCTGAGTTTACGTCTTTAATACAGTATCTGAGTTTACGTCTTTAATACAGTATCTGAGTTTACGTCTTTAATACAGTATCTGAGTTTACGTCTTTAATACAGTATCTGAGTTTACGTCTTTAATACAGTATCTGAGTTTACGTCTTTAATACAGTATCTGAGTTTACGTCTTTAATACAGTATCTGAGTTTACGTCTTTAATACAGTATCTGAGTTTACGTCTTTAATACAGTATCTGAGTTTACGTCTTTAATACAGTATCTGAGTTTACGTCTTTAATACAGTATCTGAGTTTACGTCTTTAATACAGTATCTGAGTTTACGTCTTTAATACAGTATCTGAGTTTACGTCTTTAATACAGTATCTGAGTTTACGTCTTTAATACAGTATCTGAGTTTACGTCTTTAATACAGTATCTGAGTTTACGTCTTTAATACAGTATCTGAGTTTACGTCTTTAATACAGTATCTGAGTTTACGTCTTTAATACAGTATCTGAGTTTACGTCTTTAATACAGTATCTGAGTTTACGTCTTTAATACAGTATCTGAGTTTACGTCTTTAATACAGTATCTGAGTTTACGTCTTTAATACAGTATCTGAGTTTACGTCTTTAATACAGTATCTGAGTTTACGTCTTTAATACAGTGTCTGAGTTTACGACTTTAATACAGCATCTGAGTTTACGTTTTTAATACGGCATCAGTGTTTACGTCTTTAATACAGAATGTGAGTTTTTTATACTTGATGTACTAAAGTCTATATTTAGTATCCGAGTATAAGTATACATTTATAGTATGCATTTTAAAGTAATATAGGTTTTTATTTTAGTATCGTAGTTTATGCCTTTTAGAGAAGTAACTGGAAGGTATTTGAGATTTTGTTTATATTCAAAGTGTACTTACACTTTAATATCTGGAAGACAATCACAGTTAATGTTCTTAAGACAGAGTTTATGTTTATTAAACATGTATTTTTGTATAGTCCCGCTTGTAGTGGAATGTTTTCGGTGAAAGTGTAAAACTCTCTCAGAGGAGCACAGCGCAGTCTTCATGTTATCTCCGGCTGGAGATCCTCACAGACGACACTGCTGGTCTAGTGGTTTAACAGCACCTGATATGGAGTAAAGGCGCTGGAGAAACCCGCCGTTTGAACAGGTTTCCTCTTTCAGCAGCGCGAAGGTTCGTTAGTGTTTGTCGTCTTTAGTCTGTATTAAAGGCTTTGAGCAGTGGACCCTAAGCTATGATACATAAACGAGGGAAGTTAAGCCACTCTTACCTGGGCAGTTCAGCGCTCTTCCGTTCAGCCGTTATGAGCAGGTGCGCAAGGACACTGTACTGCTGTCTGTAGCGCGCACCCGCAGCGCCACGCCCCCCTCGCAAACTCTAAATGGTCATTGGTTAAAAACCGCCGCCTTGCAAACGTCACGAAGCGCCGCCCTCTACCGCAACAGTTTCTAGGCATGCTGACCTCAAGAATCACTGACACCGCTGTTAAACACGGGCAGTGAGTAAACCGGATCCTGGCAGTTTAGTTTCAGGATTAAATTTAGTTTTAGGATTAACTTTAGTTTAAGGATTACATTTAGTTTTAGGGTTAAGTTTAGTTTAAGGATTACATTTAGTTTTAGGGTTAAGTTTTGTTTTAGGATTAAATTTAGTTGAAGGATTACATTTAGTTTTTGTGTTAAATGTAGCTGAAGGATT
This sequence comes from Semaprochilodus insignis, assembly GCA_034552555.1. Taxonomy (NCBI): domain Eukaryota; kingdom Metazoa; phylum Chordata; class Actinopteri; order Characiformes; family Prochilodontidae; genus Semaprochilodus; species Semaprochilodus insignis. The sequence goes on from CM067495.1 coordinate 13,650,384, forward strand.
ACATTTAGTTTTAGAGTTAGAGAGTTAAACATAGAGTTAAGTTTAGTTTTAGGATAACGTTTAGTTTTTGGGTTAAGTTTAGTTTCAGCATTATTTTTAATTTTAGGGTTAAGCTTAGTTTAAGGATTACATTTATTTTTAGGGTTAAGTTTAGCTTTAGGATTAAGTTTAGTTTAAGGATTACATTTAGTTTTAGGGTTAAATTTAGCTGAAGGATTACATTTAGTTTTAGGATTAAGTTTAGTTTAAGGATTACATTTAGTTTTAGGGTTAAGTTTAGTTTAAGGATTACATTTAGTTTTAAGATTAAGTTTAGTTTTAGGATTAAGTTTAGTTTAAGGATTACATACAATATCTACAGCACAAACATAACCATTTTATTCACTATACGAAATGAGTGTGAGTGTTATGAGTGTTTATATGTAATGTTCATGATTGTAAAATAGTGTTAAATCTGATAAACTAATAATAATATATATATTATTAGGGGACTACCACACATTACCAAGCATGTACCTCTCCGCCATGAATAGACAGAAATGTCAGATGACAGGGTGTCACTGTATCTCATTTCTATGATGCAGCTTTAGAGGCATTAAACTCTTCTGACGTCTGGTTTCCATCACCACCACTGTCAACAATTCACACTCAGTATGTTCCTCTAGAACAGAGTATTTCACATCAAACCACTTTGAGTGACTTTGTTTACAGCTTAACAATTGAATTATGTAGAAATTCCCTTCAGAATTTGTGGAATTCCCCTTTAAGATGAAGCATCCAAGACGCTTTTGGGAAACTGGGACCAGTTCAGATTAATAGATACTTAGTGCTGTGTTTCATCTACAGTGGACTCTTTAAATACATAAACATTCTTAAATTCTTTAACTTCAGGACTTTTGTGGTCACAGTTGTCTAAGTAGTCATCTTTTTTAAACAAGGATACGAACATGCTAATTCTGAAAGGCACACTGTAGCCACACTCTACATATATAATATATATTATAATATGTAACTATATGAACACCGCTCCCGAGACATGTAGATAATTAGACTTGCAACTAAATATTTAATTTTTTGTGTTTTTTTATTCAATCAAAAAGCACATAAAATGCAAAAATACACAATTTTATTCAAATATAGGTAAAAAATTCATTAAACAATGACTTAAAATGGCAAAATCCCACATTCTATAAAACAGGAATGTAAAAAAGTGTAGCACCATCCAAGCAAAACAATCTTTAATCATTATTCATAGTTTCAGTGGCTCAAAGACAAAGTGATAACACTTTAAACTGGGTTTAAACACATTTATTCAATACAGCAGATGATCAGTGGTGTCACAGAGGATTTGATGCGTGCCTCTTAAGGAGAGAATCCAGCACTATCCAGGTCTGCTTAGTCATACAGGTCTCTAAACATCACACTCCTGAAGAAAGAGATCAATAAATAATGTATTATTATAGACGTACAGTTTATGAGCCTAATAATAAACATCTACATTTAATAGAATCATGTTTTATTTTGTTATTTATGAATTTTGGCCTTTGAAGAACACTGTACAGTTTTTTTTTTTCATTTCTGTCTAATTCCATTCAGCTGTACAAAAGCAACACTGGTTGTCATTGTAATTGTATGAAGGAGAGCTATAACTATATGAACACTGCTCTCGAGACCTGTAGATAATATAGGATAATACAGGAGGGATAATGGGTCTGGGGCCGTTTTTCAGGGTTTGGGCCCCAGTTAGTTCCAGTGAAGAGTAATGTTAATGTTACAACATGCTTTATATAGTATATAGGACTTTTAAAGAAAACAGTAGATAAAATCTCATTTACATAATCTTCCCTATAGCCTACATATAGTCAGTTAGCCCAGACATGATGTTTGCATGGGAGGTTTAAAGCTAATGAAGCACTTCAAAGTGTCTTCTTAAATCATCATACACTTGTCGTCACATCATACACCGTGTTAAGTAACCTCAAATCGACATGGATGTGTAGTACTGAAATGTAAGGGTAGAGATGTGCTTGCTGTTAGCTATGCGTTTGCGTATGCATGATGGCACCCTCACGTACCTGCGTCTGTTTTGTGAATTGGTTGCACACGTCCTCAGAAATCAACACTACGTGTACGCAAGGTGCAGTACTCACACAAACACTAGGGACAGTACAGGCACTCAGTGGCATCAAAACAAAGTATAGTTTTGAAGAAAGGCTACGTGACCAAGTCGGGAATTACTCGCACCCGTGTGATGTGTTCCTGCTGCTGCACAGTGACAAACTTGCTTGTCAGATCAGCTGGTGAAAGATCAGCATTATCAGTCGATACGGAAACAAATCTGAGGTGGAAAATGCTAGACAAACTGAGTGGTCTGCCCTCTAGATGAATTAACACACGTAGCACAC
>CM067495.1:13652877-13703649 GCA_034552555.1 Semaprochilodus insignis
ATGAATTAACACACGTAGCACACAGGCAAGTATGTGAACAGCTATGTTCATGACACAGCTGGTTGTCTATGTGGATGCATGACCAAACAGCAAGTAAATCTTTACCCCAAGGCACGTGACTGGTCAGATAAATCATTACACATGGCCCAAAGTTTGTGGGCACGTGATCACACCCATATGAGCTTGTTATACATCCCATTCCAAAATCATGGAGTTGGTGCCCCTTGTGGTTATAAATGCCTTCCACAAGAGTTTTGTGGATTTGCGAGGTGAGGCCCAACTCACAACTGACGTTCCAGTTAATCTCCAAGGTGTTTTATGGGATGAGGTCAGAGCTCTTTGTAGGCCACTAGAGCTTACAGTGCAGACTGTGCACAAGGGCACGTTCATGCTGGATAAGAAAAGGGCCTCCCCCAAACTGTTGTCACAAAGTTGGAAGCACATACTTACAAATTTATATGTTGTAACATTAACATTACTCCTCACTGGAACTAACTGGGGCCCAAACCCTGAAAAACATCCCCAGACCCATTATCCCTCCTCCACCAAACTTTACTGTTGGCACTATGCATTTGGGTAGGTAGGGTTCTTTTGGCATCCGCTAAACCCAGATTCGTCCATCATTCGTCGACATGCTTTACACCACTCAAGACAACACTTTGCGCATAGTGAACATAGCTTGTGTGCAGCTGCACAGCCATGGAAACCCATTTCATGAAGCTCGACCCACAGTTATTGTGCAGATTTCACTTCCAAAGGAAGTTTGTGAGTGATGTAGCAGAGGATAGGCAATTTACACCAGCCCTGCTCTGTGAGTTAGCTTCATAGCTCTGGTGAGACAGAGGTAAACGAAACATCTTTGTTAACTGACTATTTTTGCGCAACTATTCTTTTAATGGTGGTGTAAACTGTGTGGACCTGTCAGGTGAGCGTTTGGGCGGCACTTGGTCTGGTGACGTGTGAAGTGGGGACCAGGAGGTGTGAGGGCTGAGAGAACGACGGGAGGGAGAGGAGGAGCGCAGAGTGGAGGAGAGAATCGGAGAGCGCAGAGATGAGGAGAGGCCCAGCCTGCGCAACTCCTGTGCTGCACGCTCCCTAAAGGGGAGAGAGAGAGAGAGAGAAAGAGAGAGGGGGAGGGGTATAAGAAATATGGGTGTAAATTGTGATCTTGGACAAGATTTACATACATTTTGTCAGCCTAAAAAGCTAGTAGCTAGTCTGTTCTCAGCAGGTAAATACATTTTTTCTCTGCTTCTCTGGCGGCAGTTTGTCAAAATATTGACTTGGTATCTTGAAAGAATGACTTATGTCCTCACTTGTGACTCACTTGTGACAACTTATGTTGACTTGGTCTCTCAAAACTAAAAAGTGACTAGCATCTTAAAACGATTGCATATTTTCTTGAAATATTAGGTAAAGTTTCAAGAACGTAAGTAAATTTTTTCAGGATCACAAGTCATTTTTATGAGCTGCTAAGTCATTATTTTGACACAGTATTCATTATTTCATACTATTTATTATTTCATTACTATCAAGAATGACAGTAGGCATTATTTACAGTAAGTCTACATTCTGAAAAAATATCGCACAGCACATCAGTATTTTGAGATATTATTCTGAGTCAATAATTTGAGATTATTGAGGTAGGTAGGTCAGTATTTTGACATACTAAGTCAAAATTTCATTAAGAAAGTCAATATTTTTAAATACTTGCTCAGTTTTTGTAGCTGCTAGAAACTGAGAAGGAGAAAAAAATCATGAGCAGTTTTTTCTGCTCTACCTGCCGTGAATACGTTTTTGTGCTGAGAGGCATTTTACGACACCAAGAGCATTTTAAATCACTTCCCCTCATGCCCCTGTAAGCCCCATGACGTAGATTGTGTAATGTAACACGTAATGAAACTATTTTTTTTCACAGAATAAAATAAAATTTCTTATCAATCAGTGTTTCTGTCATCATTGGCACTAGTGTGCTGTATTCGCAGATCATCACATGAGTGCTGGTATCACACTTTCTCTTGTGTTTATTGCATATGTGAAGTCATTTGATGATGCATCATGTATGATTTCCTAAAGATTCAAATCAGTTTACAAATCAAATCAGTTTACAGCTCTGAGTGAAAATATGAGTCGCTGAAAGAGTAAAATAGGGGTCTTTAGATGCTTTTCTCACCTCTCAAACCGCTCAGTGGACAGCTGCCTCCTAGTGGCCTCCAGGTCAGCCTCCAGCTGTGCTGATCGAGTCCTCAACTGAGCCATCTCTCTGTTCTGAGTGCTCCTGAGAACAGTATAACAGAATACAGCAGAGCAGACTTTAACTGGACAGGGCCCACTTTACCAGTACCCTCATAGATTTAAGATAATTAGCTCTATACTAGCTGGGCCCAGACCCAGGTTGGAAGGGTTACTTCACTGGAATACTTCAATGTATTCCATTATATTCCATTACTTATTACATATTCATAAATGTAACTGCAACCGAATCCAAAGGAGTACTTTATTAAGGTAATGTAACCTGTTTACTTAGAATCTTAGTGGATCGTGCATGGAAATATTTAAAACATAAAGATGATAAATGTAGACTTGTGAGCACTAGCATTGGTTGGCAGTTTCAGAATTAAGTCTTAGCTCCTCAGGAGCAAATCTGAGTGATTTCAACAGGAAAATATTAAACTGGAATTATTAATTTAACACTCAACATTGCAAATGCAATATAGTTAAAATAAAAACATGCTCTTATTCATTTATTAAAAATCTGTTGTTTATCATTCAGTCAGTCCCTGTGTTGACTGTGTTGAGTTTGTCTTGGAGAACTTGTTCACCTGCTTGTGTGCATATACATGTTTGTACTCACGCCTTGCTGTCGGAAACAGCGAGTTTGTCTCTGAGCAGGTGGATCTCAGTGAGTTTCTCCTGAGAGCTAAGCTGTCTCTGCAGCTCCTTCTCCCTTGTGCTGATCAGCATGGCCTCCAGACTGCGTGCAGATGCACGCTCACTGACCAGCTGCTTCCTCAGGAGCTCCAGCTCAGAACGACATTTCTCCAGGTCCTGCTGAAGCTAGACAATGGAAGATCACATACACAGGTGCGTCATTTACACATGGTTTAGACAATGGTTTAAAATTTCATGTCAAATGTGTTTTTTGGTGAATTTGTTACCTTTGTAAAGGAATATGAGGGGATGTACTGATCCATTTGTCCCTCTATCTTCCAATTTTTTAATATTAAGTATCTTCAGTATGCTACAGTAAGTTCATATTCTGAGCTGATATACTTTGTTATCATAGACCACATATTGTTCTTTTATGTTCCTATATTATTATATAGTTTCCATAAACTCGGAATTTGAATTAGGAATGCTGGAAAGGTGTAAAAGTCCAAACCAAAACATACATCTTCACTAAAATTAAATGCACTATATAAATAATAATAATGAAATTACACAAAATCTGTCATTTTATTAAATTCATGGCATCACAGTCATTTACACTGAAAGTAAAGTTCTTGTTATCATGATTCACCCTAATACATGCTTCAGAGTTTACCATCCTAACCCCTAAGCCAATAACCGTTTTTGTTCTTATTAGGCAGGGATGTCAAACTGGGTTCCTTCCGAGTGCTGTGGAGATTAGAGTTTAGCATTGCCCTGACACTCTGAATACAATTCATTAAGGCCTTGCTAATTTACTGATGGGTTGAATCAGGTGTGCTTAGTGAGACAGAGCGCTAAAGTGCGCAGTGTTTCGGCTGAGGATGGGACTCTGACACATGTGCTTATACTAAAGTAACCCGAGCTTAATCTTTCTTAGCTCTCTGCTGTGTAAAGGTGTGCCATGCTTGCCGGTGGGTGTAACAGAGAAAAGGGCTGGCATTCCAACAAGCCGTTTCAGGCACCTGAGAAAAGTAGATTCTGTGGGAAATAGTGTATTTCTCTGGAGTGTACTTTGGGCTTTATAACTTTGCAGACCGTATACATGCACAAAAGCATAAAATATTAGACTGGAAAAGCATAATAGGTCCCCTTCACTTATTGGACATTCCTCCCAAGGTATCTGTAATGGTATTGAATATCAGACCTTTTCAAAGACTTGTGTTAAAGATGGAAATCCTAATATTGTGACAACACCACGTTTGTGTAAGCATATTAGCAGCAGTGCATACAGCCTCTTTGTCAGTGTCCAGCTTGACGCAGAGCTCCTGGGTCTTCTCCAGGTCACAGTGTGCATGTAAATGCTCGTCTTGCACCCGTCGCAAGTCTTCTTTCAGCTGCACCAGATCAGCACTGCAGCTCCGCTCGACACTGTGAGCCTGTCAGAGGGCGAGAGAGAGAGTGAGTGAGAGAGGATGAGATTGAGAGAGAGAGAGAGAGAGAGAGAGAGAACCAGAGAGTATGCCAACTAATGAATGCCTCCTGGTGGTACATTCAGAGTTTGTCTTTTGCCCCTTTAAATTGTAAAGAGGAGTTATGATGTATGAAGGATGCATGTTGGTCAGGGTAAAGTACTGTAGATGAGCATGTGGAACTGGAGCTTTCTGTGTGCCACTGTGTTTCCTATCACTATATCAAAGAAGCACCATGCTGCCTTTATTGTTGGATGCACTCTGACCAAATCTAACCAAGTGAGTGCACATTAGGATTGAAAGAAGAATCATTTGAATTGCCATTTTAATTATGGCCTGCATTATCAATAGCACTGCCTTAACATGTTAAAGATGGGGACGTTTAACTTAATAACAGAGAACTTGTGATCTGCCAATCAAAAACCTAAATTCTGTGCACACAACAACACTACAAAAACTGCAAGTCTCTCACACAGCATTCAAGCTTAAAATCAGTAAAATAGGGCCCTGGATAATTGCAATGTAACTAGATATAAATCATTAGATACACCCCCCTTCCATATCAATCATCCCTACTCTATATCATATAGTCCTGACTGAGTTATTACTATTGCTTAGCTTATTATTGATTTTATTCAAGTACCTGTAAAAGACAAATGGCAAAATATGTAAATTTATACAGTTTCCCTTATTCCTAGTTGTTCTGCCAATACAAATCATGTGTGCAAACTGCATGACTGAATAATCTCTACATATCACATACGTAGACTGGAGGAATTTAGGGGTGGGTTTTAGAGGGGGTGCCCCCTTGTTTGTGGTTGATTTTACCAGAACTAAGTGCCACCAGACAAATATTTTCTAGAAATATAGAACTGTTTCCATAAAGCAAGCAAGTTTAAGAGCTAGTACTAATTACATTAACCTAGCTGACTAACAGGAGCTGGCCAAGCAGTACCTGATTCTTTTCTGTCAGTTCTGTCAGGTAGGTAGATGTTTTGGCTCTGGCAATGTTGTTTGATTGTAAGCCAGTTGTTTGAAACAAAATTGCAACTCCAGAGTTAACTCTGTAGCAAAACTCTGAAGTCAATTCTTGATTCATGAGTGCCTGATATCCAGGATTCAGTACATTTTGTGGTTCATTTATGGCTACCATTACAAGATCACATTTACACAAGACTACCTTCTTGGTAAAACTAGATGATTAAGCTTTATGGTGCAGCTGTTCTATTTCTATAGATCTATAGATTCCTACCTCCTCCAGGCTGTTCTCCAGACTCTCAACTCTGTCTTTGAGCCTGCGTTTCTCTGAGTCTGAGGTGTGGAGCTGCAGCTGTAGGTCAGTGATACTGCTCTCTGCCTTCCTGGCCTGTTCCTCCCAGCCCTCTGCCTGCATGGACGCCCGGTGCTGAGACTCCTGCAGCTCCCTGCACTCACGCTCCTGCTCAGCATAACCACTTGTTTATGCTTTTCACAATCTTAAAAAGGCTAAACTAACTTCTCTGACACCATGTATGCTAACATCTGTCACAAAAGCTAATCAAACAATTGTTCACGAATACTAACTAAACAATTAAAGCTAAAAGAATGAAAAAATCTAAAGGCGCATAGTTTAAAGCTACCTATAAAGCTATATGAATTTACACTGCTGTTCCAAAGCCAAAGGAATCCCTGTTAAAAAAAAAAAATCTATAATGATTGTTATGCAGGAGCTCTACAACCTCATGATGAACCAAACTGTAGATAATTCTAAATTAACTGAAAAAAATCTGTGTAGGAAATAAAACATGTCATAATATAAAGTATTTAGAATACCTCAGTGATGATCAAACCTCAGGATAAATAACTTGACCATAAACAAATAACTGAACTCTCTCTGAAAAAATGTGATATTTATGTGTTCAGGGTGTTCGTCAGAGGGCTATATGCACCACATGGTTAACTAGTAAATATGACTTCACCCCATTTAAGTCAGAAAATTGTATTTCACAGGTTCTAACAACCCTCAAATGCAGCATTAGAGTTGAAAAATGCTGAACCACAGTGACAACCTTGCAAAAAGTTAGCTAGTGGAATGTCTGTCATAGTAAATGGGTTTGAGCTGATCAGCTGTCATGCAAAAACCTCAATATATATAAAAAAATATCTCATTTTGTAATGTATTATTTTTTAATGTATTACAAAAACTACAGTTACCTTTTCCAATAACATTTCACAATGGATCAATACCAATAGAAAGGCTATGAAATCTTGTCACATTAAGTTCCATTAAAAGTTTGTTTCTTCTTTTGTGAAGTTACTATTTTGGAGATTCAAGGTTTTGTGGAAAATAGTAAAAATAATACAGTACTTCAAAGTATTTGAAAAATATCCTTTGACATACATCTTTAGAAACTGTATAAACAATGCACAGAACGACAATCTATAATTCAACGGAACTACCACAAATAAGCTGATAACAGTAATCATTTACTAACTAATACAAATGGAACTTTGTGATAATTACATCATTATAATATGATACCTTGCACATTTAATGACTTTTACAAATGCATACATGTAATTATCATAAAGTTAAAATGAATCTAATTGTAAAAGTTCTTACCATAATGCAGTAATTACCAGTAATATCCAATTGTGATACCTACATTGTTTACAGAATACAGGCAAAAGGGTTAAATCTTAATTCCTGCATTAAACAATAATTTAAATATGTAGTTATCATACCTTGGAGGCCAGCAGGTCTTCAATATGAGAGATGTCAGACACATAGTTCTCCACTTTCTTCTGCAAGTGTTCTACCTCTTGAGCTGCCTCATCCATTTTGAGCTGCAAAGCCTGAGTGAGAGAAAACAGAAGAAGATTAGAGTCCTAAAACAAATAAGCTCATATCACTTTATGCTGCAGATGTCCTTCCTTCTTTTGCAAGTACAGCTAGTGTTTGTTGAGTAACCAAGAGGGCTGTTTTGATGTGCTTAAGCTAATTTTGGACAACATACTAAACGGAAATATACAGGGGATTCTGTGGGGTCCAGGACCCCATAGTTAATCTCTTGGACCCCATGAATGTCTCAAAATCAAAATCTGGCAGACCCCTGAAAAAACATATCATTATTACATATTATTACATATTGCTACCTGTTTTATTAAGGAGACTAGTGTGGCTGCAAGCCTAAACACCTATTGTCAACTAAAATGTAATGCAGATTTTTTAAGCCCCTCGTATTACATCATTTGACCAGTTGACAAAACAACTTATGGTTGCGTTGATGAACCAGAGCTCTGACCAAGGCATCTTGGTCTAAGGAAGTGAAGCGTATGGTACTGTATATTGGTCAAAAAAGAATTCTCTGACCTGATTATCCAGTCGTACCCGGTCCAGCTCATCTCTGAGCTGTGTGTTCTCTCGCTGTGTAGCATCTTTGACCTTCAGCACTGAGGCCAACTCGTCTCCTGAGTCCAACAACTTCTTCCTCACAACATCCAGCTCTCGCTCCCTGTTGACCGCAGTCTCCTTCAAAGCTCTGGAGACATGCATGAATATAATTTCTTATCTTTAACTATCTTTAGCCAAAGATGGCTGAATATAAAGTAACAGTCAAAAGTTTGGACATGCATATGTAAACGTATGATCTAAGAGCTCATGCACAGATTATTAAAATTCTTAAAAATTGATGCCTAAATGTGAATTTATTTCAAAAATGCAACATTTAAGAGCATGTAACGAAGACAAAGGCATGTAAAACCTTAACCCAAATTTTTTTCTTGTGTAAATCCATTTTATTTTATAGGTTATACCTTTGAAGAAATAAGGAAAAATGTGAGTGGGTGCCTCCAAGCTTTGACTGGTACTGTAGACACTGTATCATTTACATTATAATATCTGCTATTAAAAGGGAATTCCATCAGTTTTGTAACATTACTGTATTATTCAATCATTGAGATGTGAACATAGAAATTCAGAGCAGTCTGAAGGTTCATTTAAAGAAGCTTAACATAGATTTTGTTGCAGCAACAGGTGGTGACAGAAACCAGGGGTCACATGCATACACATAAAGCCATTTTATTTACAATCCAAACCAGCAGTGAACCTGCACATGTGCATGAGTTTATATTCAATGCTGATTATGGTAAAATCGTAGTATATCTGAAAAAGCTATCTAAAACACATATACACAAAGATATAAAATATGTGGACACTCCTCCTAATTGGGAGTTTGGGGAGGACCCTTTCCTGTTCCAGCATGACTGTGCCCCTATACACAAAGTGGCATCCTAGAGACATGATTTGACTAGTTTGGTCTGGAGGAACTTCAGTGGCCTACACAGAGGCTTGACCTCAACCCCGCTAAACACTAAACATGAACTGGAATGTTGACTGTGAGACTTTATCAGTGCCTGACCTCTCAAATACTCTTTTGACTGAATGGGCATAGACTTCCAAAGTAATAATCATATGGAAAATCTTCCTAGAAGACTGGTGGTTGTTATATCTACAAAGAAGGGGCCAACTCAATATTGATGCCAACGGTTTCGCTGAATTGGATGTGCAAAAAGCCATACAGGTGTGATAGTCAGGTGTCCACATACCTTTGGCCATCCAGTGTACATTTTCTTTGTGGACTATGTATTGTGTCCTGCATGCACTGCTTTCTTGAAAGTGTTTTTAAAAGTACAAGAATATGTTTCAGACAAACCTTAACTCTATCTTAAACACTCTGGATGTCTGGTTCCTAGCTGCACTGTTGTGAACTTTTGACTCATGAAATGTCTCTAGAATGAAGCGTTTCACATCATACCATTCTGAATGAAATGATTTAATGATTTAATTTTGAGAATGATTGAATTATGCCCAAAAATGCAAAAATGATGGAATTCTCCCTTAAAAAGAGCAAATGCCCCAGTGTTAGATCAGCCCAGCAGTTAAGTGAGTATAACTCACCTGAATTCAACTGCATAGAAATGAATTTAACACTGGGGAAGATGACACCCCACTACAAATATAACTACTTCATGCAGGTAGATATTGGGAGGGAAGGAGAATACTGCACTATATACAAAAGTCTCTGGCCAAAAATGCACTAAAGTCTGTGCTTCAGAATCAAAAAATTCTCAAGCTTCTGAGTTTTGTAACAGGAGGATTATTGGATTCACCCACATGCAGTAATAAACAGATCTTTAAAAAAGCGTTAAACCTCTAAATTAGAGACTGCTACAGCTCCTTAGAGTTCTTTAGAGAGCCAATACCGGATCAAATACCGGATATCAACATATTTCATTCCTGTAGAACATTAAACAGGTTCTGTAGGTCTAAATAAAATACTAAATCCCAGCAGCTGCAACAAGGGTGAGTCCAAAGACTTCCTGGGCATCAAAGCAAACACAAGAACACCCTGGTAATTACCCTGTACCTCGATGGTGATGATAAGATTCTGTGAGATTTCGAGGGAAAACAAATCAGTGAGCTTGTAAACTGCACCCAGAGATGATTGGCTTTAAATGTGTATGACATTTTGAGGTATCTGGTAGAAGCAGTCACTCACTCTATGGTGGTCTCAAGGTCGTTGATCCGTAACTTCAGAGTGTGGATGATGTTTTCCTGAAAGAATTTACGAATAAAACAGAAAAAACAAAAACGACAAAAACAAAGCAAATCAAACAAAGAAGCTGCTGGTGTTCTCAGAACAATAGACTATGTTTGAATATGTTTGAGATTTGGATCATGGAAAGCAGGAAGTACGACTTCTAAGACTGAGCTGTGGGAGTGTGGAAAAATATCCCTGCAGATTTCTTTGAAAAATCTAAAATAAAGTATCATAAAACAAATACAAGCTGTAATAATGTTCTGTATATATAATCAAGAAGACATATTAATGTTTTAGGTACTTACATACACATATAATACATATGGGATGTATTAGTAATAGTATTATAGGCACTTACATATATAATATAATATGAAGTATTATTATTACATGTTCTTACATGTAACAAAACAACAACAATAAAACAACAAGAGAAGGGAATGCTTTGAAACTTCAAACTATACAGGATCACTGGGAGTTGATCACACATGACTTTTTATTATGGCATTTGGGAAAGCGAAGCAAAGACTTTTAATACCTGATTTCTAAAGCACTGTATATATGAGACATTTCACAGCCTGCAGAGCATGACGAGCCCTTTCCAGTGATCCCTGGAGTGCATTGCCAGCCTTCAGGAAACTGGAGATATGGACCCCGGAATCACCAGGCTCCTCACCTGTTGCCTCCATGTAGGCGCCCATGTAGTTTTTGATGTTATTATTACTATTACATACAGGTTAGGACACACACATGCACCCGTGTGGGTATATACATATATACATACATATATGTGTGTGTGTGTGTGTGTGTGTGTGTGTGTGTGTGTGTGTGTGTTTGTGTGTTTGGTTACCTTGTCATCTAGTTGTTTGTTAGCAGAGCAGAGAAGGTCACTCTTCTTCTCCAGCTGTTCCTGCAGTCTGTCTCTGTGCAGGTCAAGCTCAGAAACAGTGTCCCGTAATGACCTCAACTCTTCTTTTAGACTAGACATCTCCTTTAGCAAAGCATCTACACACACGCAAGAACGTAAAAAAAAAAAAGATAATCATAATCTCCTATATTTCTAAACAATAGAGTGGACAACCACTATAAGGTTGAACTGCGGAAGTCGGGATCTTTCTATTGATTATATGGCCAAGTTTGTACAAACTCTAAACAAACTCTATAAACAGTGGTGTGAAACCTTCACCATTTCTCTCATCCAGCTGTTTATTCTTCTCCTGTATGTTCTGAAGCTCCCCGATCCTGCTGGTCAGTCGCCGCTGGGTCTCACTCATAGCACTCTCTGCATGACTGCTGGACAACCTGTTGTTCAGATTATTCACTGCTAAACAATGGACCGAGCATTTTAAATCACTGTATGCTCAAACATGACTCACAATGTTTGAGCATGGCTAATGGCCCTGTAAAATAAAGTCCCTTGAACTTACAGACAATCTGAACTACACAAAATCTATTGTGTAACTACTATTTTCTTTTAATATATTATACATAATATATGGATATATGTACATGTTGATGTATAATAAAAACTGAACACTAGCAGACTGTGCACACTTTCAAACATACCAGAACACTTCACTGGAGAAAGGTCAAATAGAAAGCCTTTAAAATGACTGTTTTATGTTGAAGGATGCTTTAATATCTCTATTTGAATTTAATGTTTTACTGGCTAACCTCAACATGGTGCATTCGTTCTTGAGGCGGCTGAGTTCGTCCTCGCTAGCAGTCAGTTTTCTGCCCAGTGCATGCACCTCCTCTTCCAGTCCCATCATCGCCTCCCTCATTTGAGACTGCCTGCTCTTCTGCTCTGCTCTTTCCTGCTCCAGCTGAGGGCACACAACATGGTTTTGTTTCATGTTCAGACAACTAGTCCCACTTTACTTGCATAGCTCCCAACATATCAGCTACAAATTTACATTGCATTTTACACTGACGGCAATTAGCTGATGCTCTTATCCAGAGCGACTTACAAGGTCATTCGTATTACAGGCAGGCCAACATAATGTTAGGAGTCTTACCCAAGGACTAGCACAGCGTAGTTACCCAGGGAATCAAACCCAAATCTCCCACATGGTGTGGTACCACACACTGACAGGTAGTGGTGTTATTTGTTGCGCCACACCAACCACAGACGTTCAAAATATTAACAGAGCGTTTACACTCAGTAAATTCTCAGGAATGTCAGGGTTAGGATTAGGATTTGCACCAGGGTTGGGCTTAAGGCTGGGGCTGGTTTACATTTTGGGTGGAGGTTAAGGTTGGGTTTAGAGTGAATGTTAGGTTTACAGTTAGGGAAAATGAAGGTGAATTCAATTGCTATTTGTACTAGTAAATGTAAATTAAAGGAAAGGTGTTGCTCTCCAAAAACATGTATCTACATTTTTCTTATTTTTATTTTTCTACATCTTTTGAACACAGTAGCTGTAAAAGTCATGATGAAAGGACCAAAGGAAAAGCTCCAAAATCACTTGAAATAAAACCTCCTTTCATGAACTCACACTAAATGTTAGTTATTTTGTCCTCTCCTGTATTTGAATGTTTGGAAGACATGCAAAGCATCTACAAGAATCTACAGCTGATGTTAATGCTTCAGAATTAACAATCGGTGAGTTGGTAGACAGATTATGTGACTAGTTTACTTTGAAACAGTTAGTAAAATAATAAATAATGTACATATGCTGTTTTATTCTCTTTTACTGTTAATAAGCCAACTACGGCAGAGTGAATGTCACTGCTGCAGGTTTCTCAGAGATTGATTATATCTTCATATAGCTTATGATAGGTAAAATCATGAAATATAATATATAATTATCATTATCATAATACAATACTTATTTCCCTGCAGGCATCTATATCTGAATTCCAGAGAATCTTCAGTATAACAATGCAAATCAGCTTGTTTTCAATGTCAATGGTCTAGAACTCATTTGCCTACATTTCTCCAACAGTGGGTGCTATTATGAGCAAGTTGCTCACAAATGCATATGACAGTAGTAACATTTCAGAAGGAAAGGTGGAATTGTCTTGCCTTGTCTTGTACAAACTTTTAAATAAACCAAAGTGCATCTGTAGCTTACACAGTTGTTAAGAAATCTCAAATAGACTTGCTTATGTGTGATCTGACACTGTATGGCATACTGTTACCTACAGGGTTGTGAACAAATGAATTACATTTGTCATAGTGATTGCTTATAGATATTTCAACAAAATGCATTACTATATATTCACACTATATTCACTATATTACACTATATTCAAATACAAAACACATTTTCTGTCAAACCTAGTATATAATGTATGCTGGGCCTCAAGCAAGGAGTTTATGTTCAAAAACGATATATCTGAATGAAAGCAAGAAGGAGTGGGCTCAAATTCCTCCACAACAAAGTTTGATATCAAATGACAGGAAATGCTGGTTGCAGTTATTGCTGCTAAAGACCATGAAACAAGCTCTTTCATTTTAAGGACATTTTCACATGGGCAATTTGCATGTCAGATAACGTTGCTTCTAATCACTCGGAAAATGTATCTTGTGTTAGATGAAAAGTTTCTCTTTTTTTTAAATGACATGACAAGATTTAAAAGCATTCACTGGAATTAAGGAAGGTAGCAAATACACACTTACAGCACTGTATAAAAATGGGCAAAATTTCAGCCATAATTCCGGCTTCAAGATGAGGCATTATAACTGTTCATAGCTCTGCAATATACTTCTGTCAAGTCTAGGCACTGCTATGTGAAAAATATAAACTTTGAAATAATAATAATTATGATAGAATTTTAGGTAATAATATGAAATGTTTGCTTTGGATATTTTTAAACCAATATTATAAAATATAAGTGATGCTGGGCTGGAATGTCTGCATTTTATTCCTTTTAGTGCATTTGTAACTCTCTATATTCTCTTTAATGCTACCCCAGTACATGTTATGATATGGAGGTGAAAAATACTGCATATTCCCATCAGCCCACAGTTCTTAGATCAGTACATCCCTCAGTTTTTAACTGGTAAAAAGAAGCTTCTGTTACTCATCAGCCTACATTAGCCATGTAGTGCCAGTGCAAAACCAACAAAGCAAACTTCAGACACCAAACTTATGAGCCGAACTCCATACACATTGTCAGGAAGGAGAGATGGCTGAAAAACAGCCAAAGTAGAGAAGATTAAAGGACCAAAAAAGGTCTTAGATCAGGCAAGGGCATCTCAACAGTTGAGAGACCTCAGAGAGTTGAGTCTAGTGAAGTGAGTTGAAGAAGCCAAAGTTGACCTATATTTATTTGCAAGAAGCTGGACAGGCAGACTAAGGCACTAGCAATGCTGCACAGTTCAAGGTGAAATGACTAAGTTTAAACAAGAAGCTGAGTCACCAAAATGTAACGGCTGTACCGTTTATGGTGGAACTGAAACACACAAGAAGCTGGAGAAAAAGAAGCTGACATCAGTTTAACTGAGAGTTAAAAAACATGAAGAGGGGATGAGGAGGTTGCTCTGCTGGACAGGTGGGTAATTATTAACATACATTAACTTTCTGCAGTTTCATAGAACCAATTGGTCAGTATTGTATTGTCCCGTTTGCTAAAGTTTGTCATAGCAACTGATTAGCATTGCATCATCAATTGTACCAACAGTCTGCTAACCCGCAGCCTAGCTAACGTTAGTTAAATTACTTGCTGTGTCATTTTTCACTGTACAATGACAATAGGTTTTGCTAAGGGTTTTATGGCCTTGAGGATCTGATAAAAAGAAGTTAGCTAGCCCAGTTTCGATCGCCTTGGGAATGTGCATCCATGAAGTTGGGAGCTTCTGAACAAGCACTGAAGGGAGGTGGGTATTTGTTTTAATGCTGAGTTTGAAGATCAGCAGAACCGTATTCTGCGGCTTTGAGATGTGATGTGAAGTCAGTAAGTGTGTTTAAAGATCTCAGTGAGGTCTTACTGTCAGTACAGCATTCTGCAGGTCCTCTACACTCTGCTCCAGGTGAGCTCTCTCACTTATAGCTGTCTCCTGAGAGATCTGACACAACACACACACACACAAAAAAACAATCAAGATAGGAAACACACTCACACACGTATGACTATGAAAAGCTTTTCGTCTCCAAATATGGCACTCCAAACTCTCCAGTGGGAGATGAATCATCATCTTATTGTTTTTAGCACAAGTGATTTTCCATAATTACATCATATGAATAACAAATAGCTTACATCACGCAGGGACATGACTTATATAAAACAATATCCCTGCGGAGATCCTCCATTGGTTCAAACTGATACATCCTCGGAAGCGGGTTTTCCTCGTCTTTAAACTGGAAAATCTTGCCCTAGAGACTACAACAGCACTGCTGTCAGTATGTAAGGCATGTTTACAAAAGATGCAGCAGTCACTTTTCACAATGGCCCCTTTGGTTCCTTAAATGATGTCTCATTTAACGTAAGGTGCTGATTGTGTAAACCAGGTATTGGCTACAAATACTGGGCTTCCTCAAAGAGAGATTTGGAAATGGTTAACACTAACATTGACTGACACCACCATTTATTACAAACATTCTCTCTCTCTCTCCAGTATGTCCTACATCTGCGTATATTACCTTGAGTCTCTCTCTCAGGCTGTCTCTCTCTGTGGTCATGCGGTGGAGGTCAGTCATGGCCTCATCCCTCTCTGCTTCCACACGCTTGAGAATGCTCTGAGCCGTCACGCTGCATTTGGGTCCCCGTGATGTCTTTGACCTCATCAGCATGCGTCGCAGGTCTGCTAACTCCTCCTGAGCCTGGCGAATGCAGGGGGGATTGATAGTAAACATGCACATGTCCTGTACTTTATTATATAAAATGGGAAGCAACAGCCAACAATTTGACATTCAAGACATTCAATGGCATTTTTCAAATTCTTAGTTTGTGGTGATGAACAATAAGATACGTAGCTTTACTGCATATTTAATTGCCTATTTATTTCATTGTAATAAAATCTGGAAGGTAATGTAATGCAGTCTAGTTACACAGTCAGGTTTAACGTTGAAGTGGTAGTTTGGTGACATAATCAAATGTACACATTTGTTCTCCTTAGCTCAAGTGTTGAGATATGTTTAGTGTGTGAAGATTGCTTGTTTAGTTCAGCTACATGCTGCGTTTGCATGTTGACAGCAGCTGGTCAACGAAAAAACAAATGTTTTATTTCTGCACATTCTGAACATTCCTTGAAGGGTTCACTTTTACTGTCGACTACACAGACTGTGTTCTGTATACTGCATGCTAGTCTTCATAGTAATATACTTGCCTACTACTTGTATAGAATTTACAGACCACCTCTTTCTGTATTTATTGGCATTTCAAATACTATCCAATTTTCTTTTAGAATTAGGTTTGTAATAGAGCATTTTCTGCCATTGCATGCCATCAATTACATTCAAGGTATGTGTATGTTGAACTGTTAAGTGTAGTATATTAAGTATTCCATGCATAGCTAGACGCTATTTAACGTTAAAGTGGTAGTTTGGTGACAGAATCAAATGTACACATTTGTCCTCCTTAGCTCAAATGTTGTTCAGAGACATGTTTGGTGTGTTTAGTTCAGCTACATGCTGCGTTTGGTAGCTGGTCAACAAAAAACAGATGTTTTATTGTTTTCAATGGAACAGCAACCAAAGATTCTGCCATTCTCTGGATTCCTTGAAGAGTTCACTTTTCCCAACTTTCCCTGTGGACTACAGTGAAGGAATAAACCAGATTTTTTAGGGAGCCACGGACGGTGTGTAAAAAACGCAGGCTGTGTACTGTATACTGCATGGTAGTATTCATATATGTGAATATATGACAAAAGTCAGAGATTAGCAGACCCCTCTCATAACCCACGCCTTTTTCCATAGCCCTTCACACACCTATGTTTCACCTATGTTTCCTACATTTGCTGAAAGTTCCTACAGTTGCTGAGAGTCATCACATTTAACATAGGCTGCTTTCTGGACGTCATCCTTTTCAGGGACAAGATTAAGTAATATTCTGCAGGTGTTACAACAGCACAGCTGCTTAGTCAGAATTGCCTGCCTGCAGTCCAGACCTGTCTTCTACTGAACAGGTGTGGAGCATCATGAAGTGCAAAATGTGACACTGAAGGCCCTGTACAGCTGTAAACCCTTGTGTAACTAAAGAACAGCAAAAATATGTAAAAATGAAAAAAAATTAACTGCACTGATTTGTGTTATCAGTACAAAAACCTTTATTCAGTGCAGTAAAAGGAAAGTACTGTAACAGTGATCAACATGCTCCTGTTCAAACATTTCTGGAATGTGTCGCAGGCATCATATTTGGAATAATTGTGTATGGGCAAAATACAAACAAAGCTCCTAAGCTAAAACGTTCAATTTTGCAACATTGTGTTTTATGTTGTTTTCAACTTAATACAGAACAGAATTTACAAACCTCTTCTTTCTGTACTTACAGGCATTTTACATACTGTCTCAACTTTATTTGGAATGGAGTTTGTAATAGAAGATTTTCATCACCAATCAGCTTGACAAATCAATATCGACTACATTTGAAGTAAAGACATAACAGTGTATGTTGAACTGTATATTAAATATATTAAGCATTTCATGCATAGCTGGGAAACAATAGACACTGTTTTTCAAATCAGCCCCCAACAATATGTAAAGCCTCTTCCACTATAGGAAAGATGAATTAATAGTATGTCTGCAATAATAAAAGTTTTTGGACAGTGTGAGATTAAGAGAGGCTGGATAACAGAGCATAGAGCGCCCCCTACCTGCTGGTAATGCATTGTAGTGTTGTCCCGTTCAGCAGTGAGCACTCGGACGTTGGCCTGGATCTCAGAGAGGTGGCGTTCATACTTATCCAGCATGTTCTGCAACTCATCCCTCTCCCTCAACACTCTCATTAACTCTGAGTCATACGTGCCCCCCTTAAAAAAAGGGTGATTATATTTTCAGTTTTCTTTCAGACAAACATATAGATCATTCAAATGTGAAGTTATTCAACCAGTAAATGCAATTTATTCAAGCTTAGTATGATGCTTTATAACACAGAACATTGCTTTTATGATGAACAGTTTAAATATCCTTGTTTATAGGCACATATGGAGTAGCAGAGTCAGGAACAGTCTCAGTACTTTGTATTAGCAGATACTTGAGGATCAGGTATTGTGATTGGT
Source organism: Semaprochilodus insignis (assembly GCA_034552555.1). NCBI lineage: Eukaryota > Metazoa > Chordata > Actinopteri > Characiformes > Prochilodontidae > Semaprochilodus > Semaprochilodus insignis. Next base: position 13,670,964 of record CM067495.1, read on the forward strand.
GTTGGAAAGGATGAAGGGGTATCGTTGCAGATCTGTTGTGTCAGCTCATTAATACCTTAACAGGAGACTGTCTGGTTGGGCTCCGGCTGATGGAGTTCACCCTGGTGGGGCTTGTTGATCTGCGGGACCTCAGCGTGCTCTTCATCCTCTCAGCCTATGGTCTGTAGTGGTCCTGCCCCTACGCTGAAGTGTGCACAGAGCATTTAATGACTCTAGTCTGGATATGCTAAATGACTGCACTACGTAAGATGTGGAGATTTGGACAGCTCTCTGGTTGAAATGTGTACTGGAGGAAGACGATTTCATAATGAAAGGTGTGCTTCGCCCCTTCACCTAGCAGATGAGTCTGATGATTGCAAGCGTGCTGAAAGAGTATTCGGTGAGGACACAAATCTTGGTGAAGGACATGTCCTCAGAGGATGTTAGTGAATTATGGACTACTGCTATCATATCCTTATCAGCGTAATGCTGATTTTGCACTTGAGACCTCGAGCTGGCCCTTCTGTTTGAGCTTATATGTTTGATGTTCCAAACTCCCACAAAATCCGATCCAATGCCTTTAACTTAAATGACTATTTGAGGCTTCACAGTGTCACCCACCATATTTCTTCTACTTATTCAATTAAAAAAAAAAAACAAGCTGCTTAAAGTGCAGTTTTAAGTGTCTGTCTTCCACAGAAGGAAGGTAAGATGACAATATTTTTTTTTCATTTTATTTCTCATTAATACTGCAACATCTAACAATCAGCTAATCTCTACATGAATTAGAGCTGCAGTTCAGATTAAAGTGAGTTTGGAAAAAAAAATAATTTACAGAATGTCCCTATACCTCATACACAGTGGGTCTGCCAAAACATGTTTAGCGCATTTTTAGTGTTTAGTGTTGCCCTGGTGATAATAAGTCAACACAGTTTATACCCAGGAATAGAGTTGCTCGTGTAGGTACTGACTCTATATGATAATCTATACTATAAAAACTATCCTCTATAAAAATGGACAAAACTACAGGCAACATTCAGGTTTAAGATGTCTGCTATTATAGTTTTAAGCCATCCAATGTTCTTTTGTTTATTTCTATAGATAGCAGCATGCCTCACTGCTTCAGAAATAACGTATAATAACATATTTTATGTATGTTTGTTTCAAAACACATGGTATGACAAAAGTGTGTCTGTCAATGCACTTTCAACAGAATTTATCTGCTTGGAAAAAAATAACATATATTAATTCCAGATAATGTGATTGCTTTAGAATATGCACTCACTTCTGTGTAAAAGTGAGGACAGTGTGCTCCAGTGACGTGATGTTCTTCTCTAGTTCACCAATGATATTCTGTAAAGGCAGGAAAATTGAACTTTTTGTTTCATGGACAACAAACACAAAGTAACTCAAGTGTAAACCGAAATTGGTTAAACATGACATGTAGTAGACCATATTTGCCTCAGTGTGGAATTAAAGGATTGAACATATACTTTTGTATTTGGCCACATTAAAAACATGATGAAGACCGTTAAAATCATACTACCTACATACGCATTACAGTAAAACATTGATACCAGTATAAAAGCAAGACAGAAGCTTCCTGCCACGATGGAGAGATCCAACTAAGCTTAAAGTTAACTGGGAAGGCAGGAAATACTGCATTGTGAGACTGACTCCAGGATCCAGAAGACTGAGATCTTATTTCAATTATAAAATATTAGAACCCCAAACAAGCATCCAATCATCAGCGTTACGCAATAAGCACAACAACCAAATGAGTCACTGTTACTAGTTACCCTCTAGTTTTACAGGGCAGTAAATCCTGCTTGGGGCACTCAAAGACTATAAAGTGAGCCCCAGTGGAGATTGAAATAACCTTGTTTGAGAAATGTGGCAGATTATTTGTATTGTATAAGTGGAATAGAAGTCCAGTTCTCTTTAATGGGCTCTTGTGTCAGCAGGCCCTGTGGGGTTTTTACATATAACATGATGATAAATCTGAATTTTGACCATCTCATGACTAATTACTATATATATGTGTGTGTGTGTGTGTGTGTGTGTGTGTGTTTGTGTGTGTGTGTGTGTGTGCATTTAAATATATACTTCGATTTAAAGGGGAACTCCAACAAAACTTGCATATAATTCAATGGTTAAAATGTATACAAACCCATTTAAAACAGTTTGGCGTGAAATGCTCTGTTCTAGAGACACTTCCCGAGCACAGTGGTGGCAATAAGAACCAAACGTCCAGCTCTAAAATCCCCTTTACAGACAGTTGTTACATGAAATGATTAGACATCAGCTGCCTGATGTCTGACACATTGTTTTATAATGATGAAATGTTGTCTTAAAATATATTTTATTCAATTTATTTTAATCCATTTATGGCAGAGGAGCACATGCAGGTCATTGTGAGGCAAAATAGTCCCCAAGGAAAATGCATGACTACTTTATCATTATCAACACTACATATAAACGATCAGAAGGCAGATTGTGTAGGGTCACTGGTGGTGTTGGACAGTAAACAAAATGGTTATTTTGTGTTGTGGACATGGTGACCCCTGGTTCCCATCACCACCACCACCACTGTAAAGAAATCTGAGTCAGTAAGTTTCTCTAAAATAAACCATTTTACATCAAATCACTCTGAAAGACTTTGAATAATTACATCTTTATGACTGCATTATTCAGAAATTCTGAAACTTGGTGGAGTTCCCCTTTAAGTAAAACCCCAGCACCTTCACTCAGTTATCCTACAGATGTTTTATGGCTTCTTGTCCTCCAGTAGAGAGTACAAGATAGTGGATAAAGGGAGAGAGGACTGAAACTGGGGATAAGCAGAGAGAAGGGCAGTCCTACCAGAGAGAGCTGGACCCCGCAGACAGCTGGAAAATCCGGATCAGCACGTATGTATCCCGCTAACTGGACGAACCGCACGTCAGCACAACACAAGCGGCGCACAGGCTGTCATGGCAACTCAAAGGCGCTGAAACGAGTTGGTTTAAACATATTTCCGTTACAGTCAGACGAGCTCCGTAACGGCGACCGGCTCAATATCCCAGCTCTAAAACTAACTTAAAACACATTTAACACGGTGAGAACCAGAATAATCCTTACAGCAACGACATGATAACTTAGCCCGTACTTTCTGCAAGAACAAACGTCCACAGACGCTAAACACAAGGCTGCGTCTCAAATAGCGTAACCCTACTCCCTACATAGTGCACTACTTTGGCTAGTTATTTAACTTCCCCTACAATACTTTAATATTAAGTTACGTGTCCGGTAAGGTGCCGTGCAGCCCACGGGTAGCTAAATCCCTATTAGCTTAATTTTACATAAAGTATAAATCACTATTTTGGGGTTGAAGCCATTGCCTATTTCAGAGCCTGTGTAGGGCACTAGCTACATAGGGAGCATAGAGTCATTTGAGATACAGCCTAACCTTATACAGTCAGGCTTCCTACTACTACTACTTATACCTAATACTTACTGTTAGACTACTTACTGTTTACTAATAGTCATTTAGTGACTGGTAACACTGTGTTGCAATAAGTTAATAGTCAGTTTACAGGTTTATAAGTTTTGACAGTGTTGGCAGTCGCGTATTATGGGCTTCAGCACAAAACCTCTTTTAGCTAGTAGGCGGTCGCCCAAAAATATCAGCTGAAATCCGAAATGGAGAGGAATTAAGAATATTACCGTGTTTAATATAAACTGTATTACCTTTCTAGTGCAGGTGACCCGGCTGAGCCCTTCAGGTTTAAACAGCTTTAGACTGCAGGATAAAGGCGGACAAATCAAAGCTGAGCGTAAACAGTTACGTGAAGACGTCAGAGTGATAACAACCAATCAGAGGGCACGTTCTTCTAACGTTCGCGTCCGTTGCCTTGACAACAAGAGGGGTACTTTGTAGTAAAATGTTGCAACTTTCATCGATACTCTCAAGCATATTTCTGAACAGGGCCGCGATTATACCAGGGAGGGCAGGAATAAAACCCAGTGGAGTCTATCCTGTCTAAAAAGAGCAAAACCTAAACAAACAATCTCCCTCAAAATATCGTAGTTATCCCACAAAGTGGACCGAAACTTCCTTTCCGCTCTGCTGGACTTCATTGCGCCTGATCTTGTGCTCACGTGGATCCACGCGCTAGTCGGCTTTGCCAGTGTATCTAATGAGGCCATGTGCTACAGATCATGTAAATCACTCACAGTGGCTAGAACAGGAAGTTCACTCAACCATTCAGGCTTATCTGGGTTTTATTTCCACACAGTGATACAGAGCTTACTGCCAGAAATGTTCATATGCAGTATAATAACACAACAAGACACAACATCATACATTTAAATTAATACATTTATGTATGCCATGCTGAGTAATTCGAGTTATCAGTTAGTAAAGGTTTAAAGGCGTTCACTGACATTCATCCATAGCAGCTTCATACCAACACCATACCCTACCGCAACCCCTAGCATCCACCTGGGGTTCCATAGCCTGCCCCTAGCAGCATCTTAGTAAAGATGCAAAGATTTCCAGTTTAACACATTACAAATACGACTAAAACTATCAACACAATGTGTAGAAATAACAGTTGTGACTCAATCAAAGACATGTATGTATCAAGTTGTAGAGATACTAACTGAAGTCAACATGCTAGGTTAGACATCAGTTCATGTTAGGAAGAAGTAGCATTGCCCCGACAGTGTATTCTAACCTCTTGACAATCATGTTGAAGTTTCTGCTCCCAGTTAGATCATTTAAGGACAGATGGAGTACATTTATCTTTTCCATGCATCGCTTGTGTTCTATAGCAGGCAGAGTGGACATACAGTATATTCACCTGACACATTTTATAAATGACCCGAAGACACTAATGCAGTTCTGGTGGGTTTCTGTTGGCTTTGTTTTGTACTGCTGTTTTATGTTACAGTCTATAACCCTATGCAAGCTGGACTAGCTTTACCAGAGGAGATCCAGTAATGTAATAAGTGCATTATTTGACTTGCAAATTTGTAGCAATAAAGGATCTCTGTATTTTCCCCACACAGCCCGGATCAAAACACCATGGAGCCGTCCACAAGAAGGACAAGGCACTGCGTGGCTAATTGGCATATAGCCTAGCATTAGCCTAGGAAAACGGATTCATTCAACTCACCAAATGCCTCCTAACAGGACAGAAACGCACTGCACTGGGAGAGGTGCTTTCAACATAGTTCATTTCCTGTCTGCTTATAATTCAGTTGACACCAAAAACGCTGTGGATGTATTGTCATGAACTTGAGCATTAAGGGGTCCAGCTCATTTTAAACTGACAGCCTCGTCCTCGGGTCACAAAAAGAAAATAAAGGGAGGCTGAAGTCAGTTTCTCATTCTCCAGCTTCTTGTTTGAGTTTTCTCGTTCTACCTTAAATGATGTAGTAGTCATTATAACGCATCAGGCCCCAGAACAGAGGGCTAATATGACTCAGGAGTTCCGCGTTCAGCGAATAACAGGAGATAATTCACTCCGTACTTATCACTGAGCACACCTGTAAAAACTGCGGATTAAAATCACGGAGGCCGACAGTAATCATTTCAGTTACACCGTAAAACTAGTCCCGCTGGAATAGGGATGTGGAGGGGGGTGTCGTTTATTTCCTAAAATGGGCGGGGCCGTGTTTCAAGTCAAAGTTCCTGGATGTGCCGATCAGTTGTATAGACGCACATGTGATATGAACACGTATCCCGTATGTTAGGAGTGTATGTGTCCATACATGCCACACTCCTACACATTCCATGTGTGCAGATCCTCGTTCTCGATATGGGATCTTTTCTGACCTATCCACTAAACCCCCTTCCGAGTCCACACTGCACAAATACAAGCAAACATGGTTTAACAATAGGAAGCGAAGTGTTCGTCAACTAACAAGGGGGAAAGAGCTCATTGAAGAAGTTCCAGTGTAAGGTCTGGGGGCGGGTGGCGCTGAGTCAGGAAGACCGAGAGAAACAGAAACTAAAGGAAAAGTAGACGCACAGCAGTTCATCCGCTTCAGTCCGTTTGTTCTCCGAGAAGAATCTCAGTGAAACAATGAAAGGCGCTTTAGTTCTGCTTTTAGGTTGGGCAACGAGCGTCTCAATGTCCAAATGCAGTCCAGGTAAGAGCTGAATTCAGTCACCTGCTCATTAGTCAGGGGTTCATGTAAAGACTGCTAACCAGCTCCTACCAGCAGATTCCTCAGGCGTTCAGTTTTAGGAGGTGTAGAGTTTAGCCTACATCTGAGGTAAATATGCTAATACGGCTAATGGGCTAATCTCAGCAACCGAATATTGAGCTCTTAATTAAAAGTGGGTGTTTTTGTTTATATAATAATAATTATTATTCAAGTACACCTGTTTTAGTTTATTTCCAGGTAGTTTACACCCTGTAAGCTAAATGTCCCACAGAGATATTTCCATTTATTTATTTGTTTGTTTGTTTGTTTGTTTGCATTGGTTTTGGTTCCTGTGTTCGCCCAGAGAGAAGGGCTATAACTGCCAGTTACATAGTATGTAGTCGTGTAAAGTTTAATATGAAGACATTATAAACGCGCTTCAGAATGTTCAGTTAGAGACTGCACCGAAACTGAAGATGGTAAAGTTGGTTTCTCGTTCATGTTTAATTTCCGAATATTGAGCTCTACATTAGGATCTACGGAATATATATATATATATATTAGTTTCTGATATAGATGCATCAGATTAGCTCTATAGGTGTTAATATGTGTAATAATGGCATATTTTCTCCATTAGGACTGTCGATGTACAGGCTTTATTTTGTCCTAAGTTTGAAATACAATCGTTCATTATTAGGAGTTTAACCGCCATTGCTGCTTGTGTCTAAACGCTAAGTTAGCCTATGTATAGCTAGCATCGCTTTTATTACAGCTGCAGCCTGAATGTGTGCCTTATCCTGATCAGACCTGTTTCTGTGTGCGTTAAAGTAGTTGTTTTACTTTCCTGACTGTTGTAGCCCGACAGGGGGAGACATACGCCGTTGAGGGCGAGGCTGCGGTTCTCCACTGCCACACAGAAGAGGTCAGTGAGAACCCGACCTTCATTTGGACCAAAGATAACCACACTGTGATATCCAGCCCACGTGTGAAGTTTCAGGGGAGTTCCTTGTGGTTTTTAAGCACAGTGTCATCAGACAGTGGCCACTACGTGTGTTTAAGGTAGGGTTATGACAGATTGACTGACGTTCAGTAAAAGTTACCTTAGATATGAAGCTGCCTATATGGGATTTGGCATGGATTTACGGTAGGAGAAATGCTGTCATTGGTATAGATCCTAATATGGCTGAAAGATTATTTATTATTTTTTAAAGATGCAGTTTTTTTTTATTATTTACAGGCTACATTACCACCAACATGGCCTTACGTTTTAAGAGGGGAAATTGAACCTAATATCGCAGAGCTTGGGAATTGCCTGTTGATGGATTAGACCAGCCAGATCTAGCCAAACCTCCATGTGTTGTGACATCTCAGAAATAACTCACAGGTGGTCTGGCAGGCTACATTCAGGGTTCAAGGTGAAAGTCTGGAAAAGTTGATATTCAAAAAACAGGCCTGAACTTTGAATTGTAGGAAATACTTACAATTTAAGATCCTAATGTTGTGTTATTTGGAAGTATTTTCCCTTTTCCTTTCAATTCTTCTCCATGCCAAATCACCATTTGGCACCTAACTTAATTTTCCTTGCTGTTTTGAAACAAACAAAAAATGTAACATGTAAACATTGTTAATCATAGTTTCACTTTTCTGTCCATAGAGTCCATGTATGGCTGTTCACAACTTAGATGCAACAATGACCCAGTTTCAATTAATTGTTTCTGTGGTGTCATGCAAACCAGTGCATTCCTTGATTTATCAAAGTTTGACTATAATTCAATCTGTAAAGGTGGTGTAGAATAGAAAACTGTATTTTTATTGGCATAGCTCAATAAGTAGAGTTCAGAACATAGAACTAATATACTGTGAATCTCAAACACTGGGGTTTCCTTCCTGAAATACAAATCCCACATCTACAAAACAGGGTGTTAAAACCGTTAAGTGACAGTCCTGATTTATTGACATATATGGCCTTAAAATTTACATACGACAACAGAACAACAGCAACAAAAATGGCAGACTGTGGGGAAATCTACAATGTCAGCACATTTTATACTCTTCTCAAGAAACTGAACCGTCAGTAGGCATGGTTGAAGTTCTGCTTTAAATGAGGCTGAGGTTGGCTTCCTGTTTACCAGCTTCTTAATCAAATGTTCTGTTCCACCTTAAATGCTACAGCTTGTGGATGTACCAGAGTGTAACTGTGGCACCATTTAAGGGAGAACAGAAAGAAAGTATGCAACAGGAAACCAACTTTTAACACCCACATCATTGCCGGAATCCTGGACAAATTTAATTTCGGAGTAGTTAGTTTGCTTAGCACATGTCACTCTGGACAGTTTCTCAAACATTGGACAATATCAACCAGCTTCATTCAACACTGAAGAGACAGAAGAGAGGAGCAGTTCCACCTTTATTAGCATCACAACCCCAGTCTTTAAGAAGCCGCCATGCTGTGTGATTTTATCCACTTCTTGCAGGTTTAGTCTGTGTCTGTTTTGACATGAAACAGATTATACACAAGCTCGCCAAAAAAGGCAAAACAGCTAGTTTCATTCCAGGGCCAAACTATAGGGTGTAAATAGATGTGGAAATGGAAACTGCATTTTTCACCCCAACCAAAGTAGCATACCTTCTAGGTAGACATCGGAGAACAATTTACATGCTAGATGAATGCATTCTGTGGCGCCTGTGGCATGCTGTACTTTCACTTCCCGATCTACAGAGTCCATGTATGACTGTTCAAAATAACCAATGAACCCATCCATGTGTCTTTTGAGTTTTTATATTAAATACTTATAATGATAAGTTTTCTTTGCATACTGTATCACTTACAACTCCCTGCACGTACATTAGGCCAAACCTTTATCTCTGATAACAATGGTAAAACCACCTCCGAGGTGTCTCGCATCATATGCGTAATCATTGCATGTAATACGTTTCTGTATTACATGAGGGAGATTTTGGAGGAATTAAACTAGATCTAATTAAACTTAGATCTTGATTTATTTGGGCAAAATATTTGGAATTCCTCTTTAATGTAAGAGACAACTTTGAGAGTGAAGGAAATTACTGTACATTCAATGTTTTTTTTCACAGCACTGAAACTACACACTCTGAAAAACTGGAAACTAGAGTGTTACTCTCTGTCGAAAAAGGACCATGTCCAAGAGCTTTGAAATCTGTGCAGGTCATGGAGGGAGATGACATCAACATGACTTGCACTGAAGATCCTATAGAGACTCCGGGAGAGATTTTGCAAGTGCAGTGGTGGAGGGTATGCAACAATGACTTAAAGCATTAAATTCATTAAAGAAACATTAAAGAAAGTTTTAGCCTGTGCTAAAACTCTGCACATGACAAGTAGTTTTCAGTACTCAGCATGGTCAGAACGTTTTCAAACCTGTTTGGAAAACAAACCAGGCGACTCCTCATAAACAAAGAATTGCAAGAGTGCAAAACATTAAGGCGAAGATGTTTAATGATTTTAGCAGAATATTGAAAAAACAACAAAAAAGGGTCATATAATATGAGGGTCTCTTACAAGGGTGGTCTTATTTTGGCATCTCTTGTGGAAATCACTGCAACCATTAAAACTAGGTATCTGAGTGCAGTGTAAAGTTAGCAGGGATGCTCAATTGACCAGACTTATTTTCTGTATAAATGTATACATTTGCGGCAGACGCTGAAAACATTATAATTAGGAACTTTCATTTTTTCTGAGCCAAATCAATCCGAGTAATAAATATTTTTTTCAAGATATTGTAACACATAAAACATTGCAAACCAATTTTGAGAGGCTTTGCCCCCGGTCGAGACCCCTTTGTGCTCTAATTGGTCATCTTGCTCACTCTGTTCTGAATTGCCAGAGTGGCATTCTTCTACAAGTTTATTTAGCTACATAACACACTACAGGAAAAGGAATAAAGGAGATGTGCATCACTGTGAAAAGTAATATTTGCCCATGAGTGCCCTTGAGTGAAAATGAACTAGTGCAGAAGCCTGTTTAATTTCAGGATTTACTCAGAAACAACAATACAGACGTTAAATCACTTTTCTGATTCATGTTCTCTGGTATCAGTGACATCGGGGAGAGACATGCTTGAGTATTTGGCTGATTCCTTTTAATTCTCGTTTTACAGGACTGTGAATATACAGGAAAGCAAGGTAGTGAAATAAGTCTTCATGTATCAATGAGCAGCAATGGTAACTACACTTGTAAGATCATCTTCAGATATGAAGGGAAAAACTACACTGTCTCTTACACTTCACAGCTTAGTGCGCAAAAGAGTGGTAAGTGTGAACGGTAGAATATCTGTCTGTCCATATGTCTATCTGTCTGTCTGTCTGTCTATCTATCTATCTATCTATCTGTCTATCTATCTGTCTGTCTGTCTGTCTGTCTGTTTGTCTATCTGTCTGACAATCAAAATAGTAGAAGAGATCTGGAAAGTTCCACACTTCATTACAGTTTTTCTCAGTCGATTTGGTACATTTCTCACATCATGATTTACATTGGCATCACAACAAGTGCATTTCTCAAAACAGTTAGTGCAAACAGCAAAACTCAGTGAAATACCTGCAAAAGCACGTACCTCGCTCAGAATTCTTTGTTTATGTCAATCAACTTGTCAGTGCCATCAGAATGTCTAGTCTGTGTGTCACTGCCTATGAACAAGGCAGTCAAAATACTTAGTCATGTTGTCGGTGCAACAGTGTACACTGAAAGTGTATTCTGAAGGAAACTAGCTAAGCTTTTGATTACAAGAACGCTGCACATTCTGTGGCATATCAATTGAAACGTTACATGTTACACACAAAATACAAACTTACACAGAACACAAAGTTACACATGACTGTATGTGGGAGACTGACAGCAAGAAATTGGACTGAAATCAAATTTATACAGTAATATTCTTTTACTGTATATTCTTTTATTTTCATTTTGGACAAGAAACAGTTACATACATTTCAGCCATAGCAAATGTGTCAGTATGCATAGGAGTTTTACCTGTATATACTGGTACCGTAGCTCTTTCCCCCTGTCACCATTTCTTTGAAATGGAACTTTGTACCGCTGTTTCATGCTCATCTGGTGTCGTTTCAGAACCCGGTCAATGGTGGAGATGCTTACAGATTGAATATTTTGAAAAACGTTGTCCTGTTTAATGGCTTGCTGGATCTCCCTCAGCCTTATGGCATTATTTGCTATGACCATAGCACATATAGCCTCCTCTTGTTGAGGTGTGAAAACAGGATATCTGCCACCCCAAGAGCTAATCTTGCAGTCCTATATGGTATAAGAATGCAAAAATGCAAAACATAAGATTGAATAACATTTCAAAATTTATGTCAATGTGCAGCATTACAGCAGAGTGCACATTTCTGAATTGCATACCTGTTTTCTCTACGAAACGTTTGAACTATTGAAGGGACAGTTGTTCTTCCATTATTCGGCTGCACCCGGCGACCAGGTTCAGCGATTATAAGAGCATGATTTAAAACATGGTCCACAACTGTTGCCCTTATTTCATCTGGGACAAACCTATGGGCATGGACTCCCCTACCTCTTTAATCAATTTAGGATAAATTACCAAAATATACCTAAAAAGTTTCATAGAAATGTACAAATTCTGCCTGAGAGTATGTTCAGCACTTTTGCATGTAATGACCTAGACAATAACCTAAAGCCTAAATGTTTTGGGGGGTAAGACAATTCAACAGACAATCAGTAGAACACATTTTGATAAACATGACATAAGCAATTGATCATGCAAAAAACAGCAGACAATTGTACATGACCATTTGCATGAATGTACAAAAGCATTTGCAAAATGTGAAACACAATGAGAAATGCTATTATGATGTGCACAAGTGACAAGGAGATGTGGAGATTGAATGAACAGTTTTGGGAATTTCAATTCTGATCTGAGAAATGAACCAAATCGACTGAGAAAAACTGTAAAAAGAGTCTGGTTCGCTAGTGAAGTCACAAGTGGGAAAAGCTCACCCTTATTCTAGAGATCTGTGCCTGTGCAGTAGCCAGAACAAACCGAAACCATGTTTTTGTGTGTACGTGTGCCAAAAGCATTTCGTGAATGTGAAATTTGTCAGATTTTATCATTGATTTGTTTCTAAATCACTTATGCTGCTTTCAGTTTAAGTGTTATAGACTTTAAATTTAGATTGAACATTTAGAGCTTTAGAACAGCTGAAAGAATGTGACTTAAAAGTGTGAACAGGTATTAAAGTGGTAGTAGGTTTTAATTAATAGGCTGTCAGTTGTAAATAGAAATGACTGATGTCAGCAGAAAATACTGGTTCGGATATCAGAAGGAACAAGAGTACGAAAATGATTCCAATCATGTAACAAAATTAGACTGAATCATCCCAGACTCACATTGTGTGGTGAGATTTTTTACTAGCTGTGTATTTCTTATTGTGGGTCAAGTGTTTTGAGCAGCCTACTTTTCATCAGAAGTGTGGCGCTCCTTTGAACAATAGCCCATTTAAAGTGTAGTAGTTTTTAAAATAACATGAAATAAATAGATCAGTATTGCTCCTGGAAAAGAAAGAGTTGTATTGTTCCATCTCTAATTGTGCATAAGAGTAAATTGTGATTAGTGCCCAGCTGTCACATTATTTTAGCTTCAAAAACAAGATTATGAAGCTTAAGATAATTGTAGTAGTTGTGGTAAATATTTTATTGTGTGGCCAAAAATGAATCAGGCTCCACTAGTTATGGCTGTTCTATATGATTGACAGTTCAGTTCTGGGTAATCAAATACTCAGTAAACAACACAAAACTCAAATCTAAATTAGACTAACATGAAACAAGCTACTTATAAATAATCTTATATCTTAACCATATACCTTCTAAAACTGTTGAAATCTCCAAAAAGGAGTTCCCCTTGGGCCCATCTGTTTGAGCTGTTTAAAGTAGTATCACATGGTTTACATTTAAAGAGACATTATTGTTGCCTGTCATTTATTGACAGGATTTTCACTAATGCCAATACAGTCCACTATATCGCCCAGTGTTTCTCATTGCCTTTTACGATCACATATATGATTTGTATATTTTTCAGAGCCTGTGGTGACGCCTAAAGTAATGCATCCCCGTAACGACACTCTGCATATCGAACCAGGTAAGTGATCGCTGCATGCCTGCCAGCAGCATATAATAATTTAGCCATGTTTTGGTTTATTAACTTGACTTAATTCTGGGTTTGTACAGGTGTGAAAACCGAGTTGGAATGTACTGTGTTTATTGGTTCAGGAGAAGAAACCCTGCAAGAAACCCTTGTATATTGGACTGTAAATGGTTCATTCATTGATGAATATCCAGAACTTCAGGGAAACTTAACTTAGTGAGCAGCTTCTTTATATAAAGCCAAGCGCTTGATTTGAAATTGTAATAAAGTTTATGCAGGACATGATTATTTTGCCCCGCTCATTCGAACATGGATAAACACGTTATTAATCTGTAACATACATATTATGAATGAAAAATGTGAAAAACTAACTGATCTGTTTTCCCAATCAATAGTGAGAGGAGGAAGGATAATCAAATTTATGGCAAATACACACTGTTCATTTCGGAAGTTATTGCCCCGTTTTTTGATATCCCTTTCGAATGCATCATTCTGAATTCTAGGGGAACAGATTCAGGTCTGGTGTGGCTTAGGCAAGGTAAGGATTAAATCCAAGTTAATCTAAAAGTTTAAGGACTTTGGAGCCACAGGAGGTTAAATGGATACTTAAACAGAGAATTACATTGCATATACTATATATTATATATTAAAACACATGTGGAATGACAAAGAATTTTATTTTTTATTTCTGACATTTCTTTCCATAGGTGATCAAATTACCAACCTGATACTGATTATTGCTGTAGTCCTCATAATAGTAACTCTTGCAGGCATTGTGCTATTCGTGTTCTTCAAAATAGATGTCATTTTATCCTTTCGTCGTCTGTGCGGCAAAGGCAGAAGTAAGTGAATCACAGTCGTTGTTGGCAAAGAATTTGTCATATTGTAACCATACTGTTCATGTGTCATTCTACACTTGAAGTATGTATAAGCTCACCGGACAGAACATTAGTTACCCTGCATGTTTAAGGTGGTAGTAACATCAGGCTCCTGCAGATGGCACTGTAAGTGTAGCTAAACCGTGATGTTGCCTACATCCAGAAACTTGTCCAGTCCATGCCTGAATTCGTGGTCTTGGAGTTATTACACACTATTAGGTACATTACAGTCACAGGTGGCTAATTTTTTGTACTTAATTTATCGCATGCAAATGTTTTGGCACTCCTGTTTCTAAGTGGAAAAAAGTTAACATGTCCTCTATATAGAACTCATTTCTGTACATTATAACGCAGAATTGCATAATTAAACAGATTTGGGGAAAAATTTAATAAAGCGTGGCCTATGTGCTGGCATATTTTGCATAGTATATTTTATACTGAGTGAAGGTTAATTCCGTAGAAAACCAAATTTCTCAAATGCTTTGATTAATATGTACATTTTTCAGAGATGTAAAAAGGTTCTACCCAGTTCATGGAGTCCATACATGGAAACTAATGTGCAAAAACAGCCCTTCATGAATTTACACTGTCTGTAATGTCACCAGAACCAACTTCTTTACATACATCGATCAGTCAGAACATTATGACCACCTCAATGTATCTACACTCTTTATCCATTTATCAGCTCCACTTACTGCATAGGTGCACCTTGTAGTTCTACAATTACAGACTGTAGTCAATCTGTTTCTCTGCATACTTCACTGCATAGCCCCCCCCATCACCTTTTAATAGTCTGGACACCCCCAGTACCAACACAGAGCAGGTGTTATGTGGGTGGTGGATCATTCTCAGCACTGCAGTGACACTGATATGTTGGTGGTGTGTTAGTGTGTGTTGTGCTGGTGTGAGGGGATCAGACTCAGCGGTGCTACTGGAGTGTTTGAACACCTCAGTGTCACTGCTGGACTGAGAATAGTTCACCAACCAAAACTATCCAGCCAACAGCGTCCTGTGGGCAGTGTCCTGTGGGCAGCGTCCTGTGACCACTGATGAAGGACTAGACGATAACCAACAAAAGCTCTGACTTTACATCTACAAGGTAGATTGTGTAATGCAGTGGACAGCGAGTGGAAACAGTGTTTAAAAGCTCCAGCAGCACTGCTGTGTCTGATCTACTTACACCAGCCCAACACACACTAACACACCACCACCTCGCCAGTATCACTGCAGTGCTGAGAATGATCCACCACCCACAAAGTACCTGCTCTGTGCTTTCTATTCAGCCCTAGAAAGTGGTCGAAAATTAATTAATTATTAAGAAAACCACACAAATGTTATAATTTGGGACATGAAAGTGAGGGAAAAATACACAAAAAAACACAGGATAAACGTAGGATAAATGTAGGATAAATCCGGCACTAAAATGAGCAGAAATCCATTCTATTTAAGCAGGTTCCCCATATAGGCTGTATTAACTTATTGTCTCCTAGAAATGCAACACATGTACATATAACATAACACATGCTCAACTCCAGTGGGCCAATTTTATATCAGAAGGAAAAAAATGTCTTATGAAAATGTGTTCAGATCGTAAGTTGATTTAATTTTGATTGAATGTCAGTTCAATGACTCACTGAATAATGTGTTACTTTTGTATAGCTGCTGCACATGGGAGCAGGATATACAATGCCTATGTGTGTTCTTGCCATTACAACAGCCCTGGTTCCTCTAGGGCAGAGGACCTGGCCCTGAGGATCATACCTGAGGTGCTGGAGCAGCAGCATGACCTCAGACTGTTCATACATGCCCGTGATGACGTCGGAACAGAAGGTAGAGTGTGTTGTATGTGTTGAATGCAGTTTTAGTTTAGGATATGTGCAGTGAGGAAATAAAGAAGCATCAGTGGTGTCTACAGTGCAGCATGGTGCTGATGTTGTACCATGCTGTACTGTACTTCTTTTACATTGTAATTGTGAGTGAAGGTTTGCTTTGATTAGTAGTCATTAGCAGTTGTCTAATACAGTTTTCCCCTTGTATCATTCATTGACCAGCCAAGACATATTTTGGGGTCTGAGATGTGCTTCTTAATTTTGAACTAGAGCTTTGAGGCTAATGCTGCTAACAAGCAATGGATACTTAAAGCAATCAGCATCCTGAAATCAGCATCTTCATACGGTGCCTTAAAACCGCAGGGGACTTACAGTAAATCTGGAAATCTGTTTTATTTCAAAGTTAATCTTGTTCCTCTGGGCAAAAATCTACATGTAGAAAGTACATCTTATGAATATCTTCCCAAAGTCGAATTAACGTCTGCTGTATGTCCCAATTCCCTCCTCTGCTATGACGTGTATTTGAACAAAAACAGTACTCAAATTCTCAAATTCTGAGGCATCATTCTGAAACTGATGACTGCAACATTTTCCATAGGGGCAACTAAAAACTAGAAATACTGTGAAAGTTTCAGAACAGTGCTCCTCAGCCAGTGCGTAATATAAGTTACAACTGTACTTGACACAGTCATATGTAATCATATGTCATCAGCATCCAGAAACGCCTCTGGGCTTAAGTTCATCTGAAATGGAGTGATGCAAAGTGGAAACATGTATTGTGGTCTGTCGAGTCTGCCTGTTAGATTATTTATGGAAATAATGGAAGGTTTTGTTCACCATCTAGATTGTTACCAGCATGAAGCTTGTGCCATATGTCAATGAAAACTTACTTATTGTCGATTTCAGCAGCCAAACCTTCCTATAAATCATTGCGAACTGGTGTATTTCCAACATTTCAAAACCACAACATTCAGTTTGTTCACATTTTGGTCACCATTTCAGATGTTCACATATCAAAGCTCATTGCCACAGTTACATACGATGTTCAAACTGTAGCAATAAACGTTTTGCTTTACAGTGTTTGCACAGCTAGCCAATTAGCTCAGTGATGCACTTCTGAGTGGTGAGTTGAGGAAGGAGTATTGAAATTGAACACATGGCATCTCAAAAACAGGTGGTGTAAGGGGAAAACTGTCAATTTATTAATTTATTAATTTTGAGATAAGAGCCTCAGTGAGATGCTGTTTTGGGTGCAGTGAATGTTGCTGACATGACCGATGCCGTGGGCCAGAGCAGGACGGTGCTGCTTGTCCTCCCAGGATCACGTCCAGCCAGTCACAATGAAGAAGAGAGTGAAATTCCACTGAATCCAGGCAAGGACGAGCTCAATGCCTCACACTGCCGGGACCTGTATCCTGTCATTGCTAACTCTAGTGTTCCAATAATTGTGGTTGAAAGTGGTGAGAATGCCGATTACTCACTGTTGCCGGAGTCGGTACAATCCATCATACAAAGGAAAAGAGTGCTAAGGTGGAACCCTGCAATGCAGCCCAGAGACCGTTTCTGGAAGCACCTCCATTATCATATGACCTGAGAATTCCTAGACCTTGAATCACTTGCCATGAACTGTAAATAAATGTTGCATTTTTTCCATATAGAGTAATAACTGTAGTAGACTGTTTAAATAATTAATAAACAAGAGGCCAAAATGCATTTTGTCATTGTTTTAGGTGTTTTAGGAACAACAACTAGTTATTACATGATTAATAATATGCTGTATTCTGCATATTCATATTATTTAATGCTGCTTTCTATGCTTTCTCAGTCTTTTTAGAATTGTTTACAGCTTATTTTAACATCATTAAAAATCATTTTATCGATTTTTATTCAAACAAATATGTTTTATATTAATAAAAACACAATTCTGCACTTTGGAAATGGTAATGTATAAGTCACAAACAACTGAAATGCAAACTAAAATTATGGCACTGTATATGATTTAACCCCCAGAAGTAACATTGTCTTGTTCTGGTTCGTATTTCCCTTTCTGTCCATGTTACAGTCCTACAATGAATAAATAGCTGCTCTACCTTACACTGTCACAGGAAACAGTTATTGGTGTCTTATCTTAACAGCACAGATGCAGCCTCTGGTCCCTCCTTATGTGCTGCTTCATAATGAATATCACAGGCTGAAATGGGCATCCACTTCAAGAGGCCCATATCATGGAAAATGTTCCTCACTTCTTTTAGATAAAGAGGTTGATGTAGTATGCAAGCGATGATGACGTTTCGAAGCAGTGCATACGGTTCATATATAAAGAATTTCCTGCACGTGACTTTAAAGAAATGGTTAAGAATTTTGTGTTTTTGTGATGCAGTGTACAGCAGTTCCTGAAGCTATATGGAGGGTTTCAGCCTGGATTGCTTTTTGAACAGCACAGGACAATCAGGCATGGTGGTGCAGTGGGTAGCGCTGGTGCCTCACACCAAGAAAGGCCTGGGTTTGATTCCCATCCAGGCCTCTTGCATGTTCTTCCTGTGTCTGGGTGGGTTTCCTCACACAGTCAAACAATATGCAGTTGGGTGAATTGGAGATGCCCCTAGAGAATGTGTATGTCTGTGTGTCTACCCTGCGCTGGTCTGGCGGCCTGTCCAAGGTGCCCAGTGAGCACTGGGACATACTCTGGCATCCCCTGCAGTATAAGCAGCTTAAAGGGTGAATGAATGAATCAGAGAATTAATTTTCACTTTAAGATGATCTGCTTCAACCTGCGTTAATAAAATCACACAGCATGGCTACTACTTACAGGTTGCTGTTGGGGTTGTGATTCTGATAAAGGTGGAACTGCCCTTCTTTTCAGTCTCTTCAGTGTTAAATGCTGAGCAAAGCTGCTCGAGGTTCGCCCAAGGTTTCAGAAACTGTCTGGAGTGACAGGATTAAAGTTGTCCAGGATTTTGTTAAAGATGTGGGAGCTGAATTAACCCATTGAGAGTATGGCTCCTTCGGAGGGGTATGAAAAGTGCCAACATCCCCTTCATAATCTGGAACTAGCGATCTGGAATCCCGCCATAATTTCAGGAGGCAGGGAACTAAATTTCAGTAGGCGGATAAACAATCCAGTGTGGGTGGAAGCAGGACAACATAAACATATAGAAAAATCCTGATAACCAATAAATAGTGTATACAAAATGATAATATTCACAGAACAGTCAGCATTCATAATTAACACATGGGGAAAACAGCTAAACCAATCAATAAGCATGTAATAAGCTAATTCCAAATAGGTGCACAGCAACCGACCACATGAACAACACATGATGAAAATGCTGGAGCCTTTAGAAGGTTAGTTGCCTCATTTGCTGGAAAGTGCTCTACAGAAAGGCCAATACACCACAACTAAGCTGGCTACAGACAAGTCTGACACATGGCAGTCCTTTTCATCCTGATTATGGTTTAGGAGAAAATTATTTATTTGTGATTAGTCCAATAATTTATGACTTTACTTTTCAGCTATGCCGATATAAATACAGTTTCCCGTTCTATAGCATTATCTCCTTCATCTTGGTATAGTAGTAGAAAAGAGGACAAAGTTGGGACTCCTTTGGGTCCGCCTAGAATGTGTTTTAAAAACACACTGACCTCAAGAGTATCATAAAACAACGTTTCAGGCATCAAACAGCACCTTTGTAGCCTTGTCATGTTGGATTGAAGGGGCTTTCAGAGGCAATTCATGCTTTGAATGTCTGGTTACCACTTCAGAACAATTCTGACTTTCCGTGTTTCTCTAGAGCTGAGCATCTCACATCAAGCCGGTCTGAATTACTTTGTTTACATCGCAAAGGGTCGTTTTTGCAGAACTTGTGGAGGATCAGTGGATTTCCCCTTTAAGCATGAAGACTAGAGCAACCGTACAGAGCAGTTATATATACACAGTGTATTATTGTAATTGCATTGCATCTAAACAAGGGCAGCTACAAAGCGGAACCGGCCTGGAGCCTTTAACACATACATTATCTGCGAGATCAGTATTATTTATGTAGGCACGAAGAGGGTGTGTAGTCTGTTATATTTCTGTGTGTGTGTGTGTGTGTGTGTGTGTGTGTGTGTTTGTTTCAGTTCCCGGCAGGTGGCTGACCAAATCCCTGGCAGTGTTTCAGTGAGGAGGGGCAGTAGCAGAGTGAGTTGCAGTGGGCTACTTGCTGCTGTAGCTCTGGCTAGCTAGCTAGCTAGCTGCTTCTTCGGCGATGCGCCGCAGAAACGGTAAGTTATATCTAGAACTGCTCCGTTTTCTCCAACACTTTTGGGGTAAATAAGATCGAGTAGTTGCTACTAAAGCGTGTTACGAGCCTGTTTTATTCAGCTTACGCACAAAAACGGACACTGCTATGCGAAACTATGCAGCCCGGTCCAGTTAGCCGGACATGCTAAAAACACAAACTAGCTACATGTCGTTAGCGCTAGCGGTGGTCCGCTGTTATGCTGTGGAAAACCGTTGTTCGCCTGTCATCCCCGCCTTATTCATTTTGGGAATGAGGATAAAACCGAGCCGCAGTCGGCTGAATATTTTAGTTCCTTTGCTAGCTAATCTTAAGGCCGAGGTGTCCAGGGCTCGCTTTGGTCCGGCTTGCACGCTATAAATAACGTAACGGCAGCTTCCAGTTATAAAGCTGTTATGGACGTTCAGTTACCAGAAGTCTAACCCTAGTGTTAGCGACAAACGGCAGCAGATCCAGCTAGCTGTGCCTCCTGAGGCATGTTGAGAGATGACCGTGAGTGGTAGACCATCTCCAGATACCGCCTCTCTGCAATAAAACAGCCTTTTAAAGCGTTAAATGTTTATGTGACACGTTCATAGAAGTTCGCCTGGCTGTATAAAGGCAGCTAGCAGTCAGGCAGGCGCTGAGCTGGTCCTCGTTCACCTGAGTCTCCAGCTCATCGTATGTGCAGCGCAGGTGCAGCTTGTGGACCAGAGCAGAGCCTGGAGTCTGTACTACAGGTGGTCTTGAACAGGTAGAGAAAGTTAGAAGCTCCTTCTGACAGTCTTCAGGACTAAGCGTTTGCAGGCACATCTTTTAGTTAGTGAATTCATCTGCTTTAAAGGGGAACTTCACCCAAATTTCGGAATAATCCAGTCCCTGAGGTCACAGTCGTTCAGACAGGTGTGTATGGGTTATTGTAGAGAGACTAGATATAGGACTGGAGAAGGGCCTCTTGAAGGGGTCATGAAGACTATGACACAAATATAGCCAATTTCTTTACAATCCAAACCCGCTGCTGAACCTTACACACGAGTGTTTATATGTAATACGATATAAAGGCTGTTTAGACTGCAGGAAGAACAGATCTTTTGAGACGACTATCCGCACCGCTATTTGCAATTTGAGTGATCGGATCCTATTTGTGTGTCCCGATATCACTGACCTATTTGCGTTAGTTGCTGTGGTAAGGTGTCAGTAACTACGTAGCTGCTCTGTTGATTCGGCTTTCAAACGCAGATACTGGAGAGAGAGAGAGAGAGAGAGAGAGAGATGGAGGTGCAAATAGTCCCTCTGCCAACTCACAGTTTAGAATTCTTAGGTGCTCCTGGCACTCTTCTGTCACTCTGGATTTGACATCGTAGAGACACATCAGTAAAAATCTGATCGGAGTCACATTTCCCACCACCTCCAAGTGTGGTTTGGATCGGATTTCTGTGAGGGGAATTTTACAGGATCTCTTCAGATCTATCACTAGTTCAGATCATCACCACAGTGAACAATTCTTACTCAGCAAGACAGAGAATTGTACACAGACCGCTCTGAATGACTATGTTTACATCTCAACCGTTTACTTATGTGGAATTTTTGAATGCGTAGTTCCCCTTTAAAGTGCACTACGGGTGGGTGGATCAGGACCGGGCGATTGATACTTCTGATCCTGACTGTTCTTTTTGAGATCTAATCCTCAGATAAAATGTTGAAGCGAAGAGTTTTCTTTAAGCACTAAACTACCATGTCTTTTTATTAACTTGGTTGTGAATAAACGAACATAAACAGATTGTGCCTGAATAAATGTGTTGGATAGAAACTGCTTTTTTGATGTAATGTTAAAGTCCACATCGTTAATGTTTTCACTGTAGATAATCATAAAGATACCTCAGTTTTATGTGTGTAAGAAGTAGAAGAATTTCCTAAGACTTTCGTAACTGTCCTAAGTAGATGTTTTTGACTTTCCTAAACATAAAACAGGGATAGCTTTGATATCTACTGTGAAATCTTCACTAATAATGTGCACCCTAACATTACGTCTGAAAGCTTTTGCATTAGTATTAAATAAATTGCAAAGCAGCCTGGCTGTTTAGTAAAATACCTTCAAAGGACGTTATTAATACAGAAGGAAGAAGAAAAGTAGTTTCTATCCATAAGAACACTTAGAACATTATAAGTATTTGTTCTGAATTATTAATCTTGGAATGACCTGGTATTGGGAAAAAAAGAGTGCACCTATTAACACAGGCACTTAGATGTTGGTAAAATTCTGGAAACTCCCTCCACCCTTAGTTACTCTTGCTTTCATCCACATGGTAATATCTGTAACAGTTTTGCTAGCAGTCACATTTACACATAGAGAAAGCAAAAGCGAACAGAAGAGAGCATTTTACTGTTCTTAAATTAACTGGCTTCATATTTGATCTTTGCAGACATACTTATTTGAGGGAAAAAAACATAGGCAGATTTAAAATAGCAAGTGTGGAAATCAAATCTAGGAAAACATTTAGCCGTGGCTTGTTTTCATACCAGTTGGAGGTTGGAATGACAGAACTGACCAGTTTACAGAAGGCAGTGATAAACGTGAAGCTAAATGGCTGCTACTTACAGGTTGCGGTCGGGGTTGTGAGTGTGAAACTGGAGCTGCCATTCTTTAGTCTCTTTAGTCAAATGCTGAATAAAGCCTTGATGTTGCCTTTGAAAAACAGTTTGGAGTGGAATGTGCTGACTAAACTTGTAATTTAAAGTTTTCCAGGGTCTTGTTAAATATGTGGGAGCTTTGCATTTGAAGGAGGTACAACAATGTTCTAGGGCTCACAGTACGTCAGTTCTACGTACCAAACTCTACTTATTCAGCCATACCACTATAAATACAGTTTCCATTTTATGGCACCTTTAAAGCAGGTGTGTACAAACTTTTGGACATGTCAAGCCATAAGCAATGCAGTTTCGTTGTACTGAACTACTTTTTGTTACCCTGCCAAAACTGCCCAGGAATAAGAACTGCTGATAAAATACAGTTCTTGATAGATGGTACTCCACTCGACTGTACAGAAAAAAATAATCAGGTCACCAAAGATGACACTGGACAGCTGGAATCGAAACTGCTGCAGAAGCATTTCTGTAAAACTAGAGAAGAGTTTGTCTCATTGCCAGACTGGTGGGTTTGTGTTGCCCACATTTGTGTCCTAATTTGCTTTCTGGAACTGTTGATCTTCAAATGCTGATGCGTTTTGAAAGGTATAGTTGATTATTTGTTTTGGTTGGTTGATTTTTGTACCACTTATAGTCAGTAATTTGGACTGGGCTTGAAAAGAGTAGCATGGAAACCAGACTTTTACTAAATTGTAAGGAGGCCTGCTGCTGCTAACTCTGTGCTTTTAAAAGAAATGATGATGAAATGCTTAAATTGTGGCATTTTGTAACCATGCAGTAGCTGTTTAGTTATCTGTGGAGAACACTTGAGAGACCTGTGCCAAGACACAAGCAGGTCATTTGGTAAGACTGTTCTTTCTGGTTGTGCTGACCTCCTACAGTCATTGTTTCGGATTGGTAAATTTTTGGTTAATAGTTGTGCTCCTTAATTCTTTCAGCTGTAACCCATTTACTTAGTACTTAATAACTTATTTGGCTCAGGTCCAGACATTTTGGGCTTGACAGAGTACTCTTTGTTGTCCAGAAATGCTTTGTTGAAATACATGGACGTCACAGATCCCGTGTTTGGTGCCTTTTTCTGAAAATACCAGCCTCATATTCTGCCATGGCTTTCCACCACCATTCCATGTAAACTGTGGAAACAGATTGTGTGCCGAGGGACCGACTGCGTGTCCGTCTGCGTCCCACTGGGCTTCCATACTTGCCTACTCAGCTGTGAGCACCGCCCCCCTCCCCTTCAGACATGACCATGGCCTGGTGAAAGGTTTGAGCAGAGGCCCAGGCTTCACAATGGGACGTGCTGGCTGCTGGCTTGAGATGGTGTCTGGGCTCGGCCCAACAGCTGGCCCCATCCCTTGAGGGACCATCTCCCCATTCTTTGCCAGCCTGTAAGGTCCTCACCCTAGGCCCCCGGAGCATGGCATCCCCCTTCTGCTCCTCCACACATCCAGTCTGCGTCATGGCCTAGGCCTGTGCCACATAATCCATCATCATTACTTAGTGGAATTGAAGAGATGGAATTTGAGGAAGAATGCTTTTGTGGAGCCATGAGCTAATCTGTAATAGGCTAAGATCTATTCAGGTACCTCTGAATAGGGTAATCTGTGTGTCATGCCAGATATATAGCGTGTAATAAAAGTTAGATTAGATTAACAAATCAGATTAACGTGTGCCATCCATTTTACAAGCTAAAGTTGCTGTGAGAGGGTTTTTATTTCCATATTTGGAAAATTAGGAGAATGTAAAATTTATAAATACAGCTTACCCAACCAACATTTATTAATCCAACCAGCTTATTAAACCAACAGGCCAAATCAGGAATGAATTTATGTTATTGCCTACTCATGATGTTCGATCATTGGTCTTTGTGATCATATCACTGTTTAATATATATATATATATATATATAAATTTTTACATTTTGGTTAAATCTATGTTTTGTGTCACAAATAAATAACACTCAGCTTGACTAAATGGCACCAACTTGCTGACTAAATGGCACCTAACCAATTTTTGGTTTATTTATTTTGTTTATTTTGTTTATACATACTATTATTTCATTAGTAATAAAAGTGTTGTTTAACCATCTAAGTAAATGTAAAATATCTTTATTGTGCAAAATAGTTAAAAAAAGATAAAACAGAAGAGCCTGTGGTGTGCACATATCAGCACCAACAGCCTCTCTGGTGGCAGAAACGGTGCTGAATGTTGGTTTACATCTGAATTTCTCAAGTCATTTGTCTTATATGTGTGTCTCATTCACTCACACTTACATCTCTGAGAGAATCAGAATCTGCTGGAGTTCAGTAAATATCGTTGTTCATGCTGTCGCAGCGAATTCAGTTTTTTCTGCCCTGTTTGAAGTCACGGACCGCAATACCCCATTGCTGAGTGATACAGCTGACCTACGGAGGTGCACCACAGTTTAACACATCACGGATAGGTCACTTTTACTGGCAGAGATTGTCAATTGGGCCGGACAGCTCCACTTAACCCTTGTTGCAGCATTTTAATTGTGCTGTGGGCATTGTTCAGATCGTGGGCATTGTTCAGATTGTGGGCATTGTTCAGATCTGAAATCAGTACACTTCGTGTCTGTAACTCATGTAGCTCAGAAATTTGGACATGTCTGAAATTGCCAGTAATGTCAGTTTTAGATCAAGGGTGACTGTTGATGGAGTTACCAGCTTGCACACCTAGAGTTAGTGTAATGTTCTCAAAGCTGGAGAGTTTGGTGGTTGTCTCTGTCACTGAAAGGGTGCGTAAACAGCGGGGCTGAGGAAGAGCCTGGAGACGACACCTCCGACATAAGGCCTCCTTCTGCTGCTCCTTTGATTTGAGAAGAGCTGCTGAGTAAATGGGATTTGGAACTTTATCCCCCTGGCTTTGCTATGGCCATCTCAGCTGCCCTTTGTGAGGGTCAGTGTAGGCCACCACCCCCGATCCATTTATCTATTGTCTTGAGATAGGCTTTTTTTCTGTTCATTTTAGCATGACACATTTACTGGCAGTAGGCTCAGAGGAAGAATTACAGTGCAGGCATAGAGGAACTGCACTGGAAGATTTTAATCTAGGGTTGGTTGGTTTGCTAAACGTTCAGTTTTAAGAGGAAGTGGTAATTCAGATGTTTAATGTAATTCCTGGGCTTTCCAGAGGTCCGACATTGGTTCCTAGAATGATATATTTAGATACCTAAGAGATGCTACGTAATGATAACAACTGCGATATTAGTTGTTTTCTTGATGTTATTATTACTATTATTAGTAGTAGTACTAGTAGTAGTAGTTATGCCTGTCATGATCATGGAAACGGTCGTATAAATCACTGTGATTATAGGCTACAGTTGAATTCTTTTCTTTTTGTTCAGTTATAAAACTACATAACACTGTGTAAACCTCAAGGGGCCAAATTAGGACTGATTAGCTACTACCTTACTTTCTAGAGGCACAGCTCAATAAACAAGTATTACTGATTGCAGCCCTTTTAATGCATTATAGGACCAAATTCAAATTTTGTTGTCACAGTTATTGCTTACTAATCTGATCACAATTGTTTAAAGGTGCACAGAATGCCTTTATTCAGCATCTTAAATTGTTCACTCGTGTCTACAGAAAATATGTGCTGTGGTCAGAATGAAACTGAAGCTGATGTTTTGCATTTTTTGTTCTGAGTTCCTGAATAATTCTAATTTGCTGGTTTACGTGAGACAACACAATCTCAAAATGACAAAGTAAAACCCTGTGATGCTAATAAAGGTGGAACTGCTCCTCTTTTCAGTCTTTTTGGTGTCAAATGTTGAGTCTGCTTTGTATTTGTTTACGGCTTGAGAAACTATCCGGAGTGAAATCTGCAGAGCAAGCTAATAACTGTGAATTAAAGTTGTCCAGGATCTTGTAAAAGATGTGGGAGCTGAAGTTAGCTTCTTATTTGGCAACTTGTTTTGTGTGCCACCGATTCTGGCACCTGCGCAAGCTGTAGCTTTTAAGGTGGAGGAACATTTGATTAGGAAGCTGGTGTATAGGAAGCCAACTTAGTTTAAAGATGAACATCAGCCATACTCGTTGACAGTTCGGTTCCCTGGAAAGGGTGTAAAAAGTGCTGACTTCCCCTCACAGCCTGGAAAGGTAGATTTCTCCACATAGTCCACCACTGTTGCTGTTGGTCTGTTGTCGTTGTTTCGCTGGGCTAGAACGTGAACTGGTGTATGTAAATTTTGGGGACACAAGTATTAATAAGTGAAGACTGTTACATAACAGCCTGGGATCATTGAATCTGCCTATTTTACCACCCTCTTTTGCAAATGGAGGATTTGTATATGAAGTAGATAACAGTGACAACAGTGTTTGAGATTCACTGTGTATCAGCTCTGTGGACCGAACCCTCCTTATTCAAATCTGGCAATGTAAATGCAGTGTTCCATTTTAAGCTACCTATAAGCTGATCACATTTTTTCCCACATTTGCTTCCTTTCACAACCCTGTGTTTATGTCACAACAAACAGAATGTGAATTGCTTTTTCATCAGTTGAGTTGTAAAAATAAAAACAAGAAAGCAGCAGATTCATTTACTGAAATATATCATCGGTCCTGCGAAAACAAAAACAACTCAAGTTCTAACTTGCTAAAACAAGTAGCAAGTTAGCACATTGAGCAAAGTTTGTTTGTTTGAGCTCAAGCTGTTTCTGTCGTCTGCTGAAAGCTAGGAAGACAGTTTGTGCTTTATGCAATAAACATTATTATCATCATCATTATTATCATCATTTTAAACCACTTAATCCAACAAGGGCTGTGATTGCAACTGGGAAAGCAGAGATGCCCAGACGGCCCTGTCCCCTGCAACTTCCTCCAGCAAATTCTGGGGTATCATGAGCCGCTCCCAGGACAACTTGGAGATACAATCCCTCCAGCAGATCCTGGGATGACCTGGAGGGCTCTATGTAATAAACAAAAAAAGCAAATTGTTAATCGCGGTTATTTATATGGCAGTTTACTGGCAGTCACGATTGGGGTAGGCCTAGTCATGACGTGTGAGTAAATGTTTTGCACCTGCATTCACATTCTGTTTTGTTGTCTTAAGTCAGATAAAATAATTGCATTCAGGTGATTATACAGTAGGGATATAAGAGTACTTATGTGCTTTTCTGAGCGTGTTGTGGATAAATAACAATGAACAGCTGAATGTTCAACAACAATAAGAGCTTCATTAACCCTGCATATCTGGATTTAATGCAGCGGTGTATTAAATGTTTATATTCATTGTTTTGTCTTTTTTCAGTACATTGGATGTTAGAAAACATCATTGTGGAAAATTGAATAGCCGTGTCAGGCCTAGTAGTAGTTGTCTCTGGATGAATTTGCTTAATCAGTGTCAAACATACACTGGGAGGCAGACAGTCTTCTTCTACATTGGAGATGATGAATGTGGTCAAAAAAATTAAGGCAAAAATGCTGATCTATGTTGCTGTATCAGCAAATGCCTGACATGAACAAAACCAGGAGCATTTGATAGCCTCCAGCAGTTGGTGTCATGAAGACACCTGTTTACTTTGGCCCACAAAGCAGATGGTCGTCAGTTAGCTGACCCTGCGGAGGGGAGTCAGCAGCTGAGGATCAATTAGAAAGTCACCACAAGTCAAGCAGCTTGTCCAGTCCAACCAGCTTCAGTGTCAACCTGAACACAATGTATTTAGGCTTTTGTTCAGGCTAACTGTATGGCTGGTTTTTGTTCAAATGATATTGGCCACCAGAGTTTCAATTATAGTGTAGAAAGGAGAATCGTTTTTTCCATTTTTGCTAATGATGTGCAATGAAAAGATATTTGGCTGTGATATGTCATTGAGGAAGATGTACATTGGTTCATGACTGGGTAGATGTGGGCGAAATGGCAAAAATAGAACATAACAAACACTCAAGAAATTCTAGGTATGCATCACTATATAAAGTTTTTTTGAGGATTGATAAGATAAAAAATGAGACCGTGGCACCACATAAAAAAACAGTACAATGAGTTTGTAGTGTACTGCACTAAAATCAAATTAACCAGGTATAAATATGTTGTTTTTTGAGGAATGATAAACATTGCTGTAATTGGCCAACCCTAATGTTGGGTTTATTCTTACTCCCTGTTCCAAAAGTGGATGACATTAAAGATTTTGGTGAAAGTGATACCAGTATACTAACATGTTTGGCACACAAACCCAGGAACATCAACTACTTTACTAAAAAAAGCCACTTTTAAAGAGAATGACATTTTTATTTTTCTGAATCATTACTAAACTTAATTAAACCAATCATTATTAAACCTAAACTCAAAATTAAGATTGCCACAGCTGAAGCCTGGTTAATTCTGTGATAGAGGATTGTGTTATATTATGACGTGAGGTGTGACAATAACTCATTTTATATCATGATGTTGTGCTGTTGAATTGTCAGCCCCCATTGTCTTCTAAGACCAGGCCTCATTGATCTGGAAGCTGTAGCTTTGCCATAGAGATGCACAATGATATTGGAATCACATCGGTACGGGGCTGTTGTTTAGACTTGGCTGCTGGTTGAAAATGTTATTTGTCAACACATTTATTGTATGGTGGAAAAGCACCAGTAACGTTTAGCAATGCAGCTAAAATTGCTCTCACAGCAAAATGCAAAATGTCCTACCGTAGTGCATAGTTCTAGGTAGCTCTGTACATAGAACTACGTAGGATGTTTCGATTAAATCTCCCTATCAAAAAATAAAACATCATAAAAAAGTCAGCTTCTCATTATATGTATTCTTCTATGACTTTCTGTGATGTTGATATGGTTGTAATTGAATTTATTGTAGTAATGGCAAAATGCTCAGTTATGAGGCTCACTAATGCCAAATGCTCAGCTATGAGGCGCTGAGGAATTGAAGAGTGTTGATTCCCTGGCAGAATCCAACTCCCCTGTACATGTAAGATATTGGATATTGGAATTGGCAAATATGTACATGTGAAATATTTGATATTGGCGTCCACTCAGTATTCCCAGTAATGACTTGTGTACTCTGTATAGAACTAATTAGGGACTGGCCGAGATATCGTTTAGTCAGTTTAACTCTTAAAAATGGTGGTTATTGCTGGTGACATATGCATGTTGAATTCTGTTTGTTTGCGGATTGCAGATTAATTTAAAATTGCAGATTATAAAGTCTTAATCAGTACCACATTTTTGTACAAGAGGAGTTAGTTTATTATGCCTGAAAATCCTAATGCTGTTTGCAGTGTCTCCTATTGACACATATAAAAAGTCAGTAGCGTAATTTATGTAATTAAACATGTAATTACATGATAACATTTGAATAGTATAGCAAAATTAATTGAATGACTTTTGGCTTTTAAGCAATAAGGTTAACAGATTTATCATTGGTGGAAATCTGGCAGATAGAGCACTGATAATGTCTGAGATTGGAAATATTATCTAAAAATAGGGATATGCGCTGGTAGTACTCATTTAACAGCTCAATGTGACAGTATTTGAATACCTAAATCACTGTTGGGGTTTCTAGGGGGGCGTGATGATTTTGCAAGCGTACTGGTTTTCACAGATAGTGGCTTTAAAAAGTGATCAAAGAGATGTTTAAGTATTAAACCTACATTTCATGACATATTTATTGTTATAAGGTAGAGCAAAACAACTAGGTGACACTGGCCTATCAAGCTACAATATTTGCATTCTACTACATGCCTGTAGAAATAAATCTATTACTCTGTATTGATAGTCAAAGTGGATTTAGTCCCAGTTTATGCATTTTATAAATGTTTAAGTATTACTTCTATATCGGCGCAATCCATATATGTTTTATTTCATTGCTGGGAGAAAATGTACAGGCTGACTATTCAAATTAGTACCTTATTCTCAGCTTCACTTCAAGTCCAGAAATGTAAAAATGTATTTCTCTGACAAATAAACATCGTGACACACTGAGGAGAAAGACCTCATGTAGAGGATGATGGGTCTTCACCAACATCGAGTGTTGCTGGTTAGCATCTGGGACAACGTGCAGATTTCTTTGCCTATTTTAGGAGAACAAAACAAGCTTTTAAATGTATTCCCTTTGTGCTGGTAAATTTTTACCTGCTACTGAATTTTTCACTTCTTAACACCAGTGATATCGCATGAGAGCTTTTCAGCTTCAAGTATTTTTTCTCTTCCCTGTGGTAGATATTCCCCAAATATCTGTTAATGAACTCTTTTGAATATTAAAAATTAGTGCACATTGCTATAGTGCACCACATAAAAATTAAAATAATTAAAATGATTTTTAGGGTATGAACATAATTCATTTATTGTGTGCTTTTACAGCCACAAAGTATAAACAGACAAAGCATGGTACATCTTTCTCATTTTAGGAACTAAACACTGTTAAGAGTTCAGGTTATGTACATGGTTTAATATTAAATTCTAAGATTATCTATGTGGCTTGTTTTAAGGTCATTTTTTAATCATTAAGGATGCACAATAGCACTTGGCCCGTCTTTGTTGTAATAGTATGATTTTAATAATATGACCTAAGAAAGAGCCCTTTGAATGTTGTAGTTTTCCATGACTTATTGTTGCCTCCTTTTTTTTGATAGCACTTTATCACTTTATTTTTGATAACACTTTATCACTTTATTTTTGATAGCACTTTATCACTTTATTTTTGATAACACTTTATCACTTTGTCATTTATGTCTTTTAGACAGATTACTTATTTTTTAAGAATTTAAAATCCAGTTTTCAATTTAAAAGCCTGTTACACAGTAAATAATATTGTTCATAGTGACTTTTGCTGATAGAAAGTGTTGGAAATGTGCTTGTGTGTTTCATATGATCATTTAGCCCATATAGTCTGTGCTTTAGATTTTAAAATTAATGTAATAAAGAACTAAATAAAATATTTATGATCAGTGGGTACCTAACAATCATATCAGTTTTTAAACTAAAACTATATAATATTAATAAATTACTGTATATCATTTTGGTCGATGATGACCTTTTGGATTCCCGTAGCCTTACAATTGCGATGGGTGTTGGTGATATTAGTTGGCCTCTTGCAGTTAAGGCGATGTGGTATAAGCGTTTCACAGCTCCTACGAGGAGCTTCTTTAGTTTAAACTGAGGTAACAAAAAGCATGCCGTTCTTATTTGGCATCTGCACCACTAAACTGTTTTAAGGGCTTTGGACTTTGCTTCCCCAGGCAGATCTGTCTGACAAAGTATAGGAAGAAATGTTCTGGAAAAAACTTACTGCACATGAAGGATCACAGTCAAATAGTTTTTATTTTGAGCTAGCAAAGTTTCAGCGAGACCCCAGTCCACGTTCTGACAAGCCTACACATTATCAGAATAATCTCTGCATGCAAATCATTCAGCCCAAAATGCAAAGCTTGTAGTAGTTGCCTGCAGCATGACGAGAGGCAGGGTGACATTTCAGTAGAGGAAATACGAGAGGTGTTTGACTTCAGAAAAGCAGGAGAGCACACTGAGCACACTGTTGAGTCATCTGGAGCTCAAGCTTGCCATCGTGGCCTCTACATTTTTGTGGAAGTGTGTCTTAACAATGAAGATGTCTCTTTTTTTCTACAGCTAGTGGAACACACTTATTGTGCATAGCTGTTCAGATGCACCCCCCTCCCCACACACACACACACACTTCGACCTCTCTGAGCACCCCCCAACCCCCCCGCCCCAATACAAACGCACACACACTCACTCTCTCTCCCTCATTCTCCCTTTCTTCCAGCTCTCTCTTTTTAAGGAACACGCTTTTAACATAATTTGCCCTATTGTTCGGCCGCGACTCAGCTA
>CM067495.1:13708546-13735730 GCA_034552555.1 Semaprochilodus insignis
CCTCCACCCTCCACCCCCTCCACCACTCCCTCTGCTCCTTTTGTTGAACTCGACTACATTATTCTGGCTCTGTTGTGGTACTTTGGAAGGGACGTTCCTTAAGCAGCTGTAGCTTAGCAACAGTTGGATGTTTGCCGCGCAGCCCTTTGTTTGCCTCGTGCCCTCCCACATTAAAACTACATGTGCTCTCGTAGGCCGTGTCCAGTGACTTCCCAGTTAAGTTATCTTCTGCTATCTTTCTATCAGTTGACATTAACCTATGATAAACGTTTGATTCGCAGTCATGTGTGGTTCCCTGTCCCTCTTCCAGTGAACACAGATGAAGTGATATCGGTTTTACACACTCTCCTGGTTTTAGCTGGGTGATACCGGAGATATGTGCACACACAGTCTTACCTGTCTGGTTTTTATGGCCTTAGGCTCATACAATAAAATCAGCAAAGCAACTCTGAGAACATTGCCTGCAACTACGCAGAAGGATGTGCAAGAAATGGCGTGAGGCCAATAGTGAGAAGTTGTGAAGTGAGTCTGTTTTTCTTCTCCTCTGTTTGGCCTGATAGTGACACAATATTGATGTACTATTCAGTGGGTTCCACTTTCCTCCTCACGT
Organism: Semaprochilodus insignis; assembly: GCA_034552555.1. Taxonomy (NCBI): domain Eukaryota; kingdom Metazoa; phylum Chordata; class Actinopteri; order Characiformes; family Prochilodontidae; genus Semaprochilodus; species Semaprochilodus insignis. The sequence goes on from CM067495.1 coordinate 13,709,157, forward strand.
GTGTCAGCTGATATTGAAGTAGTGACCAGCAGTAGAGGTGTGGGAAGCAAACACAATTGTCGAATACATGTTTAGATATAGCTGAAGTCTTAATTGATTTGCTTTTGTTGCATGAACGCAGTGGTTAGAGCTGTTCTCCTTTACAACTCATGATTTTAAGGTCATCATTTTGTCATGGCATCTTTAAGGACCATATTGTCACTGTCCAAAGAAAAACGTGTATCTCCATTTTTGACGATTTTGACTTATGACAGCAGTTGCCCATTGCATTGTGTGACACTTTTATGATGATTGGACCAATAGAAATGCTTCAAAATTGCTTGGAATAAAACCACTTCACATTAACTCGCATAGAAAATTAACAAGGGTTTCTGCCCTCTCCTGTAAAGTTAACATTTTGGGGAACTTGTTTTCTTTGGACAGCACTAATCCTACTTCAACTGCAAAAGAAACCAGCCCTGATATATATGGCAATACCAGTATTGGAATCCGACCACTACAAGTTGAAACTCACTTTCAGAAAAGCCAAAAAGAGTATTGAGTCTAGGGTAAATCAATAAAAGACCTAATGGACATCTGTCTTTAGCATGTTAGTTTTTGGCATCTCTTGAAACCTAAATCACCATTAACTCTAACATAGCTCTAACACATCTGATAAACCTGCTAATTACATATTAATTGAATAAGGTTTATCTTAACAGGGAAACCGTTAAACGGTGCTGGACTGGAGCTAGGCAGCCCATTCTAAAGGGCTTATTTAGATTTCAGGAGATGCCATGTGGTATAAATCACATGGGCCCAGAAGACCTGCTGTCTTGTAACCTGCAATATCTGCTGTTCTTCTTCGTGAACAGTCTCTTTGTCCCTTTTCTAATCCAGGTTCACATGACCAGAGCACTCTGAGGAGAGAGTAGCAGACGGGGCAGAGGTCAGCAGGGGTCATCGGCAGCACGGCGCTGAATGTCTGTGACAGCTTCATGGGCCTGAAGGACCATCTGGAGGATGGAACAGGCCACATCCTCGACCTGGGGCTGGATCTGGACTACCTCCACGTGAAGGCTGTAGACCGGCAGGCCGGTGCTGATGCCGGTCCCAGGATGGATAGGTGCTCGTCGGATGCTGGCGAGGATTCGGCTCCCTGCCCTAGAAGGCCCACTTCCTCCTCCCAAGGAGACTCAGAGGAGAGCGCTGGGTCCGATAATGAGGTGGAGCGGGGCTGCAACCTTTCTCCGAGAGATGCCCTGAGCGAAGGATCAGCCCGAGCTGTTCACCCTCCGCTCTGCCGATCACCATGTCTGGATCTGGATTCGCCAGGGCCTCCCGACACAGCGCCAGATGAGCCTGGCCCTGTCGACACACTCAGGGAGTACCAGACCAAACTGGAGTTTGCTCTGAAATTGGGCTATGCTGAAGACTTGGTCAGGCTGGTGTTAAGCAAACTGGGGCCGGATGCGCTGATCAACGACATTCTTGGGGAGCTGGTGAAACTTGGCAGCAAGTCTGAGAGTGATGGCAGCACCCAGACCTCATCCATGTCCACTTCTTCTTCCTTAGCGTCATCTGGCTCTTCATCATCTTCAGCATGCAGCTTTTCAGAATCTACAGATTCACGTCGGTCTGAGTCCCCATCTCAGGCGGTCCTGGATGACAAGGATAACCTGCGGCCCATAGTTGTGGATGGAAGCAATGTAGCCATGAGGTAAGAATCAAGACATGAAAGCTAAATTTTCTGTTCTACAGTTAATTCTTTACATGCTTTACATATTAGTCTGTAACTTTACCCGTTAAAAACTTGGTTACTACTTGATTTCAGTGGCTGTTTTACATCTGTATGCCCTTTCTGACATGCTTGTCTGATTGTTTTGTCCAGCATCAGCTTATAACTTGTTTTTATTTTTGAGTGTTGATATATAGTTCCGAGTTCTGTAGCACAATAGTAAAAAGATTTATGATAAATTACATTGCTAAACTAAGACGGCCATGCTGTATGTACATATAATCAAAGCTTTGTACATGTCTACTGTTCTAGTCAACGTGATCATGGGCTTTCAATCAAGGACAGGGTTTATTTTACTCAGATAGATACTAGTGTTATCTGCAAAGGCTAGCCTGTGTTGGGTCATTTCACTGCAAATTACGGGTTTACTGCGGCTAAATTGTGGCAGCAAGAAATTAGATTTTTCATTTATTTTAAAGTTGATTTTAATGTAATGCTTTACATCAAGCGTCAGTACCTGCTAACCCACCTGCCTTGTAGTTGCAATGACACCTGTTTTGTACTATCCCTAAATGTTAATAACTTCTGTGTCAATGCGTTGTCACAGTGGTGACTCTGCTCCTTTAATGATTCAGCTCTGTTTTGGAAAAGTAGCAACAACATTCCTTAATCAGAATTACTGACGCCTGTGCTTTCAGACAAAATTAGTGTGCCGAGTTTCTTAGTTTTCTAATGTTGATCTGGAGTGAATGATTAATAGCCTAGCAAATTTTCTTAAAAACATTTACATTATACATTCTATGTTTAAGAGTCAAGCTAGAAAAAAAAGATGAAAATGCTTTTAACATAATTTAAAATTTGTTTAAAAATGTCAGCTGCACTTATTATTTTTTCATGATGTGTGGTTTAATAGAAATGTTACATTTACTTACATGAACATAGTGGAGGAAAAATGGCAAAAAAAAAAATAATATTGGGACAGTTCAGTACATTTTCATGATATGTCACAATATTTATTTTTTCAGTCATCTGATCAATTGGAACACAAAAAAATAGAACCAGCAGTGCTTCAAACTTTGAATGCAGTGATTTTGTTCAATACCTGTACATACTGTGTTGCATTAAATCCAGTTAAACAGGACTAATGTTACTCTGTGTATAATTAAATGCACAGGTGGTTAGTGTTCTGCAAGTTGTGACGATGTACACGATATGTTATCATATTGTACTATATTGTGATGTTATTCATCCCGATAAAAATATATATCATCACATTGTCCAGCCCTGCATTAATGTCACATTAATGTTTTGTCTTGGAGATACAAAGTTTTGTTCAGATAGCAATAATATGCTGGTTTTCTTGGTCAAAATAATAAACTAGTATCTTAATTTATAGAGAATAATATGGCTGAATCGCAATTATCACCAATATTTTCTTCAGGGTTTTAAGCCATATCTGACACTCACAGATTCTGCTTCCACTATACAAGTAGTTCTACGAACACTGATTGTACCTTGGCCTGAATGTATAGAGGTCTAGACAAAGCAGACCTGCTTCAAATAGAGCCCTTCCCTTCCATGCCCACTCAGTCCAAGGCTAGTATTCATCTGAGAAGTGTTCGTGGCTCCCAAAGTTAGCTGGAAAGAGGAATGAATTAAAAACTGCTGAATAAGCATTTCCTCATATTGCTTAATCAGCTGCTTGCCATGCCTCTTCCCTAGTTCAGACCTTCTTGTCAGTGCTTGTAGTGGTGTAACTGCACATTTGTTAATTATGTTCAATGGAGTCACTATTATGGTTTGTAGTTCTTGGCCTAAGAGAGTAGAGTTGATGTTCTTCCCTGGAGGATCATGTAAAGACTGAGTTGTCAATCTTTCTGTCAGAGTGCTGCTTCATATTTTTAAGGACTCTCCTGCTTTTGATAAAGGCTCTTTTCTTTGGCCATATTTGGTTTTCACTTAGTATTCGTATATTAACCACTAAAGATTGCAACAACATCCCCCCTGTGGTCTTCTGCACCATATACTGGAGGTCTGTGTGCATGTCCTGCTGGATTCACAGCAGTGAGTAGTTTCTCACATTCTCTCTCCCTTTATGTGCCTCTCTCTCTCATTTTGCAGCCACGGCAACAAAGAGGTGTTCTCCTGCCAAGGCATTCAGCTTGCGGTGGATTGGTTCCTTGAACGTGGCCACAAAGACATCACAGTGTTTGTACCTGCCTGGAGGAAAGAGCAGTCCCGCCCTGACGCACTCATCACAGGCACGTCCACCTATTTAAACTATTATCCGGTCTCTTCGCTCAGCCCTCATGCAGCATGCAGTTTATGGCATCTATTGATTGAACAGAGAACATGTATAGTCAGTAATGGATGATAGCCTGTGTTCTTTTCAGATGATTTGTTAGTCATTTGTAATTTAACTGGAGAGATACCAGTATTAGTTAAAGTTTGCACTGACCCAAAAATTAATATTTTATATAATATTTGTAGGTCTGACCTTTTTTGGTTCTGCAGCTACAGATAACAACGTATTTAACTCAGTTAAAACCATCTGTATGTTTATTGTTTACTGAGTTATAAACTCTGACCTGTCCATGGTGTTCATCCAGCAGTATCAGACTGAAGTCATGTGTAGTTATGATACAAGATACATTCAAAACTTGGTACATATTATGAAAGTTGACATTTTTAGTAAGGCAACTATGAAAGTCTAAAGTCTGTTTCTTTCATCTTTCAGACCAGGAGATTCTGAGGCGGTTGGAGAAAGACAAGATTCTGGTTTTCACGCCCTCCCGCCGGGTCCAGGGCCGCAGGGTGGTATGCTACGATGACCGATTCATCGTCAAGCTAGCTTATGAATCAGACGGCATCATTGTCTCAAATGACAACTACAGAGACTTAGCTGTGGAGAAACCGGAATGGAAGAAGTTTATCGATGAAAGGCTTCTCATGTACTCCTTTGTCAATGACAAGTTAGTATTCCCGTTCCTTCCCAAACTGGCTAATTTGTTACTTGTTTGGCACTATTAATTGGAAATTGCACAACCACAAATGTGCTGATTGGTGATTCTGATCTTGTCCTAGTAAAGGTAACTATTTAATTAAAAACTCTGTCCTTCAGATTCATGCCACCTGATGATCCCCTGGGTCGCCATGGCCCGAGTCTAGAGAACTTCCTAAGAAAAAGGCCCATCATCCCGGAACATAAGAAGCAGCCTTGTCCTTATGGTAAATCTCCCCTCTTTGTCACCTCAGCTAAACTCTATCAAACACAACTTTTCAACTTTCTTCCAAACCTTGTCATTGATTGACCACTTCAGATCAGTTTAGGCATGCTGAATTTAGTTTTGCCTATTTAAAAATATAGTCACTCTGCATCAGTCTGTCTATATTATCAAAGGTCCACAATGCTAAAACCTACTCTCTCCTGTCTCCAGGAAAAAAGTGTACTTATGGGCACAAGTGTAAGTTCTACCACCCGGAGCGTGGCTCACAGCCCCAGCGTGCAGTAGCCGATGAGCTCCGTGCCAGCGCCAAGACCTCTGCAGCCAAAGGCATGGCCGAAACAGGCCTGGTGAAAAGCCACAGCGTTCCCGGAGGCTCTCGCAATGATAAAGCCAGTGAGGGAAAACGTTCACATCCAAAGAGGCAGTCAGATCCCAGCGTCCGCACACTGTCTTACAGTGATGTGGAGGACAAGCTGAGCTCCAAAACCAAAGCAGACCCTCACAAGAGTAGTCTGACTCTGCCCCCTGCTCCTGGCGGACCCCCCTCTTGTCACAGTTACCCGCAAGACCTGCGAGAGCACCCCACTTGTTCCTCCAAAAGCCATGTGGCACCAGCCTTCCCACAAACAGAGTCCTACCCTACCTGTGAGTCCCCAGACCACAGTTACTACTCTATGGTCCGTGCCTATTCAGGCCATGGCCTATCTTCCCAGCGAAGCCCGGAGCGACACTTCCATCTGCCAGACGTGGACCCACGGATCAGCTCAGTAGCATCCGACTGTAGCAGTGAGGGCAGTGCCAGCTCTGACTCATACGGCACCGCGGCCCATAGTGAACGCTCCTGTATGAGCTCACCTGACTCTGGACTACTAGACGATGGCCTCAAGTGTCATCACCTCCACCACCAGCACCACCAGTACCAACATCGCAGGCAGTATCCATTGCCTAGCGTCTTGCCTCCACCCCCTCACCACCACCAGGGCAGGGTGCTGTCCCCGGCCCCTCCGGCTCACCCCAGCTACCACCATCACAGTGTACCCCGGCTGCACAGCTTGGTGCAAGACGACCAATCGCCGGACCCCCACTTCAAGCACTCCATGTCCTACATGGCCCCTCAGGTCCAGCACCAGACGATTGGCGCCAGATCAAGCTGCCCAGGAGACTACCCCCCTCTGGCACACCCTCAAAGCTCTCCTCTGAGCCGAGGCCTTGCGTCCACTCGCCTGGACAGCGTTTCTGACTCCAGGCTCTACGAGCACTCACCTTTACCACCTAGGAAGACCTACTTGGGCCAGGACCGAATGGCCAGCTGGGATCCATACTACCGGCAGCCTTGCTACGAGCCCTTTACCTTCCAGAGTCTTCCAGAAAACCGCGAGCAAACATGGCGAGCACCCTGGGGACGGGCTGCCCTTCCTCCTCCTCCTCATCCATCCCACAGTCCACATCCCCCGCCCCACCAACAGCACCAGGAGCCGCCTGCTGTCAGCCGCTACCAGGAAGTGCGTGAGAAGGTGTTCGTAAACCTGTGTAACATCTTCCCCACCGAGCTGGTGCAACTGATCATGGGGCGTTACCCGCACGTGACCGACGCCCAACAGCTAGCGGCTGCTATTTTAGCCGAGAAGAGCCAGGTGGGCTATTGAAGGCCCTCGAACTATTTTAACTTTAACAAATGGATCATGTTCAACAGACTCGGGTTTTCTGAGATCTCTACAGGGGATGTTCCAGGCCTTGTTAAGTTATGCAGCGCTTCCGTTTAGAGGTTCCCGGAGATGGAAACCTGTAAACGTGGCCGTAGTATGGACAAGCCATCTCATACTTGGATTCCTCGTTCGGTCACAAGTTTTATCTGGCAGTGGAACCAGAATCGCTGTAGTAGCAATTTGTCTACCTGAAGTGTGAGTGTGTGGCGGTGTGTGTGGCATTATTTATTTTAGTCTATATATTTTCTGCAAGGTTTTGCTTTATGTTGCTAGTTATGTTCAGGTGAGCATGTACTGATTCACAGGGCACTTTTTTTCCCCATTGCTGTTTATCAAATTCTAAAACGATTTGGTAACTTATGGCAATCAGACAAGAACCGATGGAAGGCCAGATTATTTATAGTGGATAAAAGACACTGGAGTGATATGAAATACATATCTACATAAAGGAACCCACCGAATCAGGTGTAAGCAAAGGGCAGGACCCTGTCTGCTTTTCCAGTGGCAAGGAATATCGGCTTGCAGCCTCGGCTAGGCTAGGCTACCGTTCTCCAGATCTGGTCCCACATTTCTCTGGCCTTTCATCGTGTTTGTGACACAATGCCTCTTCTCACTTGAAAAGTTTTGTTTTCGTTTTGTGTTTTTTAAATCGCCGTCCCCGCGACCCGTTCCTGTTTGAATCATAAAGGATTTGGTTCGAGGGGATACGCACGAGTAGCAAGTATTATTTTGTTAGTTGTGTTAAATTATTATGATTTTTTGGGATTTATTTTTTGGTTAAGCTTTTGCCGTTTTCTTCGGTTACAGAGTGGATGCGTGATCATGTGCTTGTGTGTGTGTTTGGGTACTTGGGTGGAAACTTTCCGTATCGATTTTACATTGTACTGTCAGTGTTATAAGAGTTATACGTCAGTGGTGGAGTTTCCCAAAAGGAATGTATATCGAGAAGGTTTCAGCGATCGTGCCGAACCGTAGAGTTCGTCGACAGGGATAGTTCTGCCGAATTCGTTGTTTCGCAGGGTCCTGGACCCGAAGGCGCTTTTGGGAAACTCGGCCACGGTCCGACTATAGCCACAGGTGTAGTGTAGTTGAGACAGTTGCCCCGGCTCTGTCCGTGTACCTTAGTTTTAGTAAGGGACGTCTCTGGCTTCACATAACGGGCGCATGCTACGTTCATTTTCTTACCGTTCTGGATCTTCCCCGTCCAGGTCTTTAGAAGTCTGTTATCTGTTCCTGACGTGACCCGTGGTAGCCAGAGAATACCTGTCCTTGTTGATACAAATTGTATCTTTTTTAACTTAAAAATCAGAGACGTTTATATACATATAATCTATGGAGAAAAGAAAAAAATATATTCACACACAGTTATGTACAATAGGTAGTACTTGTGTAATTTAAGAGATATTTTTGGCAACATTTTATCATTTCTTCAAGGAGAACGGTTTCTTTTTGTGGGCACCGAAGAGCATAAAATGCATCTTTTAAAAGGAAGGAGGGTATTACCTTGATGAAGATATTTGTTAAGTATTTTATTTATTTATTTTCTTTGGAAGCAAAAAAAGTTATTTATGGTCTATACCTAGAGTTTAAAATTGGGTTATTTGGGGTATGAGTTTAGAATTTTGCAAATTGTTAGGTTTACCTTTTTGGATGAATTTGTATTGGTACTATTGGTACTATCCGGGGCTGTTTTCCAAAAAAACTCTTTCCAGCGTGATGATCTGGTAAAGCGTAAAAAGTTTTTGCAGCGGCGCTCGTTAATCCACGTGACTGCGGTTGCCGTCGCTTTTGGAAAACCAAGCTCTGACGAGACACGATTTAAAGATTCGGCCATCGATTTCACAGACCTGTCATTTTGCATATCCATAATAACAATAACCAATTGGAACAAAGATACCTGATGCATCGGAGGAGGACTGGGTTTAGGATCCCGAGAGGCTACATAATGAAACGACTGGGGTAAAATGCTGCCTGAAATATGTTTGATAGGAGCACCTTTATTTTGAAAAAAAGAAGAGCCTTCCCTCTAGCCAGGTGGCACCGTGTGCCATCGTTGGCAGTGGCGTGGGTATAGAGTAAATGCCTCTACATGGCATTGTGCTTAAGACACATCTGAATAATCTGAACCATGTTCAGCTTACGAGTTTCCAGGGCCAACTTTATACAGGGACGTCCTTAACGCTAACGTGTTTGCAGAAATAGAACCGTGCGCTTCTACCCAAGCACATGTGGTTACATGTGGCGAGATGACCGTACGTAGTTTTACGCAAATACGGTTTGTTTAGGGACCCCTCATGTAAAGTGGCGCCGTTTTCATATATATATCTATATAAAAACGAGTTGTTTCTCATTGTGACGTACTGTGTCAAAACCTCGACGGACTTGCTGTGAGTAACGTTGCCGTGTTGGTGTCATGCCTTCTCTCCTTTATAAGTGTTTCAGCTTGCCTTGTTAAAACTGCCTCACAGCGTTGTGGTGAACATGTACATAGGCTAATTATCCAAACCCGCTTTCGCAATACGTATCTCGATCTAAGGAATGGCGCATACAGCTGTACTACTGCTGAATTCTTTTCCATGTAGTTGTATTGGGACTTGTTGATTCATGGTATATGTAGGCTTTATGCTTGAGGACCAAAGTAAGCAATGAACTAGATTAGAAGTTGACAGGCCCGATGATAGTGCATTTGTTGGTCAAAGCAGATAGTCTTTTTGAGATTCCTTTTTTTTTTTTTTGTTTGTTTTTTCAAGCAGAGGAAATTATGATGCGGAAGAGGACAGAACTAGTTTTGGATCATTTTTGGATCATGTCAACAAAACGTGTGGTCAAGTTACAGATCTTATTGTTGCTGCATATCCTGGAGTTTCCAAATGTGTATTTTTATCGAAATTAAAAAAAAAATAAAAAGATGTCACCAAATTTCAAGTTGGAATTTCAAAATGTTGTTTGTAAGTTAATTCAGTGCTATCAGTGTTGGGTTTTAAACTTAAATAGGACCTAATTATGCTAATCACCAGTGTTTATATTTTATTTATTTTAGCTGTAGATTTACATGCTTCCGTTTTCCCAAAAGACAATATTTTTCTCATTCTGTATGTCTACATTCACTCTCTGTCTGAAACACTCTGTTAGAGCTCCTGTGGCTTTAAGCCCCGCCTCCTGATGAGTCCAGTGTTCTCTGATTGGTCAACCCCTAGAGCAGTTTAAAGCAGCTGGGCATCCTGCTACAAGTTCCACCCCTACAGGTGGGTAATAGGGACTGTGTTATGAGATGTTGTCACCTTATGACGTAGTAGGTTCCCTTAAAGAAAATACTTGGTGAGTGTTCGCAGGTCACCATTAGGAACCTCTACAGTTCCATGCAGAGACGTGGGGGCCCAACACCATACTGAGAGACACTACTTCTGTATGTGTAGCTAAATAAATATTGCCCATATTAGTCTAAATTGATAATGTATTGTTCCTGGTAACCTTTACCTTCCTTCCCAATAGCATTGCAATCCCACACTTCCTTCTGGGTGCAGCTGTTCTTTTGATAATGAATGAAAAAATTAATTGAAAAAATACAAGTGTGAAAAACTGGAGTTTAAAAAAGATGAAAAGATACAGAAAAGTGTGTCTCAACCACTTACAAGACCTGGTAGACCACCAAAGCTGTCACCCTATTAGCTAAACAGTACTTAAAGCTGAATCCTATGGGTCTGAAAGGATGTGTACAAACCAATGGCTGTTACTGAGAAAAGGCAGAAAGTGTACACATGACCAGCAGAACTGGAGGGAAGATTTTATGGACTGATGAGTACAATTCTTAAAGGCATTATCTGGATTGTGATGCAGAAAATGCAACCAACGTCCAAAAATGAACTTTGGAGGAGGGAGAATATCCCATCTGGGAAAAGAACGGATGCTAATGATGGGTTGCAAAATGAATGACTTGTGAGTAAGTGAAGTAAGACAACCCAGGCAGTTTTTTGAGAGTTGCCTAAATCAGAAAACGTGGGATTCAACAAGCCATTTTCCCCTCACCAGCAGAGGTGCTGCTGGCATTGTGTGGAAGCTAATAGCTCTGTTGTCGGCTGCGCCCGAGTGGATAAAGTTTACTTTTGATGGCAACGCCAACCTGTATGTGTGCACTGACCACTTTTGTGTGACATGAAGCTGAAGCGTCTTATTCCAATTTTCATGTTCCACTGTAAATGGTGCAGCTGCCTCCAGCTGCCAGTAACTGCTGCCCCATTTAAGGCGGAATGAAAGCTTTCCTAAAAGAGGGATCAAACTAATCAGACACTCTCCTTCTTTGGCTGTTTAGCACTAGCTGACGCTAACAGTTGGGGTAATATAGTAACAGAGAAATCATTTCTGTAGATAGTTCACGATGCAACTTGCAGGATCCACAAAGAACAGGGTCTCTATCAGAACGGGGCTGATTAGACAGGCTGGGAACGGTTCTGTTGTTCCTGATCCTTGTGGTTTTTCGATCAAAGCATGTCACAGATGTTTTAGACCTGTTAACTTGTGGAAGAGGAGTAAAACAAGCCACCTTTAAAATGAGCTCCTAAAAGCAGTTTTCCCCTTTAATATTCAACCCATTTGAACAACACACACATACTGCCATCGACACTGTTATGCTGATGTGTCTATAACCAAAGAAAAAGTGCAATGTGCAGGATGTACATATTCCATCTTTATTTTTGAACCAACATATGTAGTCATGGATAAAGCTCCACTGTGTTATTTCTATGTAACAGAAAGCTATATAAACATACTGGGGGGGTAGGGGGGAAAAAAAAAAAAAAAAAAAAAGACAAAACAAAACGGCAAACATGACAGCTGGTTCCAGAAGCAGCAGCAGTTTTGCTCTGGACATTTTTCCCCCATCACTCAAATGCTAGCAGGCCAATATCAACCCATCAAAACATACAACAAAATTAACTTAGCTACTTAAAAAAGAACAATGATAACTCAAAGCAACAACTTTTTATATACCAATTGTTGTGTTAAGGTAACAATCCTCTCCCCTTCGGTGAAGACTAGCATACTAACGCTGGTGGTTCAAATTCAAATTCCCAAAAACTTTCCACAAAAAAAACAAAAACATAACGAGACCAACACATTTTGGAAGCACAGTATTTCTCTTGCTATGGCAATACATCCCATCTCTCTGGACACCTGCCTAGAAAAGAAACTGAACAGTGAGGCTTGCGTTAAGCTCCTTAGTGTCCTAACCACCAAACACAAGTGCTTCTGACCTTTGGACACTCTGGCTTTTAAAGGTCAGATCTAAATGTCCACCAACTTTGCTAGCATAAAATAAGCAACAAAAAACAAAACGGAGCAAAACAAAATCACATTGCAAAATACAAAATACAAATCCAGGTTTTACCCAAAAATGCTGCTGCAATACATTTTTGATCAAGTCTGTTTTTAAGGGGCTGGGGGTAAAAAAGGATCACCATTTTAATTGGCCTGCTTTCTTTTTTCATGCTATGGGAATATTTGCAGCAGATATGTTGAAGGACTCAAAGAATGTAAAAATGAAGTACCTTTATGAATATACGGTTATCAAAAAATGCATTGCAATAGCCAGAAAAGGAGATCGACAGCCGCTTACATTTATTTCCCTGACTGTCGTAGCCTTTTATTTTTGTTCATTGCTTTAATACCCAACTCTTTGGGACTAACGAAAACAGAGAAACACAGCAGATCTTCAGGGCGGATTACAAACCATGTGACAAAAGTTTCCCATTTCAAGCTTCAGCTTTGACAGTCTTCACAAAAAGTACAAGCTCTTTTCTTGCGGTGCTGGGACCTGATCAGAACTTACAGAAAATACTGTCTTTTTACATAAAAGAAACGAGAAAGGAAAAGAAACAAACAAAAAAAAAAAACAGACAAACACCTTAACATCTTTTAGATTGGGGATGGGAGTCTGCTACACCTGACAATTTTAACCTGCTTTTTGCCCTCTACCTATGAAGGTGGGAGGGAATCGTTTCTTCAGTGTGATTTTCAGTCTTCACGGTATGAAGAAACGACGCACAATGATGTTTAGAGTAACTAACACAATGACGGGACAGCTTTGGTATCGGATGTATACATAATATCAGATTTCGATGGGGTAAAGAAGCAGCAGCAGCAGCGATTCAACGACTGGACCTAGCAACAATAATACTGAGCTGTCAATTCATACTGCTTAATCTAATCGCCACGTGAGCCAGGCTTCCATGCTTTTCATCTTGACCAGGGGTCTCAAGGCCTGGCCCTGATTTCCTCCAGTGACCTCGGATGAGCTGAATGAGGTGTCTACGAAACTGTGCTGGATTGCCGACCTCTAGGAACAGAGTTCAAGACCCCTGATCTAGAACCAATAACCAATAGACATCTGAAGGGCACAATTCTGTAGTGGGCAGCAGGAACCCTGGGTCTAAGCTGGTTTTGCCTCTGGAAATCGTCTCTGTTGCGCCTTGTGGTAAACAAAGATGTTAGAAAACCCAATCGTTTGCCTCTGGATTATGAGGAGTCTGTAGTTCACACAGAAACAAATATTGTTACATGCATGCAACAAGCAAGTTAAGCCTCATAATTCCTCTACTGAACTCTAATATATCAACACCAGATACTCAAACTGTAGGCTTCTGGTGCCGAAGCAACTTTTGATGAAGCTTGTTGATTTGTGTAAACTATCAACTTAGTCCACATCAGCGTTCACCTGCACACAGTCCTTGCAATTCAGAAGATCGGGCAAAAAAAACCCAGAAAGCATCCATTAGGCAAAACAAAACAGTCTTTGGAACATTTCTGTTTTTCCGAACATGAAATCTGCTCAGACCCAGCGTTCCTAACATTGGGATGACTACAGAAGAAACAAGGCTGCCTAATTGACGGTTGCTATCTGACAAAAATCACCACCTGCCCTTCGGTCCCATCCCAGTCAACCCTTTGGAGATGGGAAACACCCACACCTAGTGTTTGATGTGGCAGTCGCCATTGTTACAGTAATGAGGTAGAGAGCCGTCCTGAAGCCAGGACTGATGTTTTCATATGCTCCCCAGTCAGAAAGGCCATAGGAGGCTGTTTGAAGCATCCGCTTATACCGATACATGCATAATTGAACAGAGAGGCAGACGGACAGAGCTGCGTGTTACATTACACGCATACATTAAACGTGAACTCGCTTCTTCCACTACATTCATTCGGTCAGGCAGTTTCGTCCGTCCTCCTGTCTGCCAATCCCTAGGCCTTTGTGAGCCGGTAGGCAGGGAAAACCATCGATATGGAGACTGGACATGAAACACTGAGGACGTACACCCTCCCAATGGACTCCTTTTCCACCAAACGTGCTCCAACAGACAGCCTATCCCAACTCTGTACGCATGACATATCACAGGACCTCTAAGACATCTCTGCTTAGGATCAAAGCTTATATAAACTCATTACGTAGCAACAATCAACTCTGTCATCAGTGTAACTTCAAATGTCTGCTTGCAAATGACTTTGCTGTAACCTTTCTCCCAGTATGACTCCACAGTATTTTTACAGATTAGTTTGAGTGGTCAGCGCGCAGCTGATGTGGATAATAGCTTCCCTTTGGTGATCCTTAGTTTTGGTAACGTTATTGTTCACATTCATTTGACCGCAGATGCCCCTTTGGCGGCTCCTGACAGTCGTCTTGATTCACGTGGTTCTGCGTTTGCGCTCAGTTGCTCAGTGGCTTTGCCATGGAAGCGGTGGTGGTTCTGTGAGCACACTGAGAGTGAGGGGGAGGGAGGGAGGGAATTGGGGGAAATTTGTTCGCAAAAGACCCACCCTCCAAACCTGGACTAATTTACAGAAATTAAAAGCAGGGTGTTAATAAAATGGGTGAAGAAAGAAAAATGAAAGTCAAAAACAAAGCTTAAAAAAGAAACTCTGAGCTATGTGTAAGTTGAGACATCGTGTGAATAAAGCATAATGTAAAGCCCTCTGACATGATTGGGGTGAAAAAAAAATCAAAAAACAAAAAGAACCGATGGCCATTTTGATAAAAGCACTGATGCTTAATTTTCTTTAGTTTTTTCGCCCCTAAAATGACATTTCCATGTAAGCATCTCTCGTTGTTTAAAGAAAAAAAAAAACCAACCAAACAAACATAAGTTTATAAAGATATGATACATAGCTTGCTCCTAAGTGGACGAATCGGGTAGGAGGAGCTTCACAAAAAGCAGCCTGATTGGCTGAATGGAGACGGCAAGAGCTTTGGCAAAGCATTAGGGGAGTGGGGTGGCAACCATGTCCATCTAGCCTCTCCAAAAAAAAAAAAATAAATAAAAAAAAAAAAAAAAGAGGGGGGGTTGGGGTCAGGAGTCATTGGTTAGGGATATTAGGATATGGGTCGGGCAAGTTAAACGGGGGAAGAAAAAAAAAAAAACACTAAAAAAACAAACAAAAAGCTGTGCTTGTAAGCCAGCCGCCAAGGCATCAGGGCTGCGGCTTTAAGAGTGGGATGAAAAAGGCGGACCAGGGGTGGGAGGGTCCGTCCTCACATGGACTCAAACTCGTCGATTCTCTGCTTGGTGTTACCCTGGCGGATCTGTCGGAGGGTCTTATACTTGTCCCTGCCGGCTCTCACGTTCTCGGCATGAAGAACGTCGTTCTGGGTCTTCTTGGAGTCGTCCCGGGCTTGAGCCAACTCTGAGCTCAGGGCCTGGGAGGAGTACAGAGAAGGTTTAGGGCTTGACTGAAATGATCTAGCTGTTAAAATGAACTGATATTGCAGGGGCATCATTTTGTATCGTTTTTGTCCATCAATCGTTCCCATACTACAATACCCAGCATGCATTACTGAAACACGTCACACAACCACTGAAAATACCTACAGGGCTCTGCAAATCCTGACTGCTAGCTGCTTATCTAGAGGCTTATAATAACATCTGTGGTGTGGTACAACACTTACCTCAACTGGTCATCAAACATCCAAACATCCATCCTCAAGCACTTGTATTTTGAACTACTACTACTATATCAAAGTACTGTTCCCACTCACATACCTGACTGCTTCACTGACCTTCACTGATTAAAAATGTTAAACAATAAAGTCTCTTTTTCACTCATGGCTATACTCTGCTGATTTCACTCTCTCATGTTTGAGTCATCAACTCAGTGTAGCTTCATTTAGCCATAACTGCACCTGTTCTGTGGTGAGCTCAGCTGTTAGCAATCTAGGTAAGCTACAGCTACTCAGCTCCTCGGTCTCTTGTTGTTGTTGAATTGACAGTTTAACATATACTGAGTGATAAAAAGTTTGAAGGCAGTGCAATTTATTTTCAACATTTGATCAGATGTGAACGTAGAACCAATTGGTGAATAGCTACATCATAAGCCCAAACCACCCAAAGAGGCCTGCAGGCCTGAGAACTGTTAGATAACCATGCCAAGGAAACCGTGCCCAGCTCTGAGTTTCGTGTCTGGATAAAAATCTCACTAAAACGGGTCATCTCTGTAGTTAGAACCATGCAGACATTAATATTTTTCAGGTACATATCTTTCTTTGCACCATAACACCATAAGAAATGGCTGGTCTCACAGATTTGAATGGTGCCTGCTGCCAATGGAAGAGGCACTGGAGAAGACCTGATAAAGAAGTCGATTACTTGAATGCCGGTCAATACGCTCATCGATTATGGAGGTCATTTTTTAAATTGCAACTCTGATTGATATCCCTTGACCTTCCTCCTGGACTAAAGATTCCTAAATGTGATGATATTTTTGATGCCTGGAAAGCTACAGCAGTGATTTATGAGCCGGTCCATAGGACAATACATGTAAACAGGGGTTAAATGGGGACTGTCCTGGGGGACCCCGAGGACCAGTCTGAGGATCACTGACATATGCAAACCTATTCTAGGACATTTTAAGAAATACAAGCATCTTCAATAAGTAACTGTAAGTTCACCTGGAGCTGCTTCTTGACACGTTCATTTTTCTGGGCTTCCGTGAGGCGGTCCTCCTCGCTACGCTGGTGTGCCACCCCATCGTTGGACAGCTCGGCACTAGCCTCGGCACTGCTCTCATCATGCTCATCATGCTCGTTCTCTGCTGAGCCACCTGCTGGCACTGCAGCAGTCATCACACTCTTCAGCTCCTCTTTGGTCTTCTCCAGGTCGTCCTGGGCTGAAAGAGCCTGAAGGAATAGAACGGCAGGGAGATTCATGAACACGTTAACAAATCCACTCACTTGATCTACATGAGTGAGATAGTTGTTTAAAGAACATATCACCAATTCATATATATCTGAACAAGAACTGATCATGCATATGCTTTCATCCAGCCAAATGGGGGCACCATGACATTTCTAGATCACCTAAGCCCTGGGTCTCAGTGTCAGGTGCACATGAGTAACAAAACGAATGTGTGTCTGTTTCTTGAGGTGTCAGATCCAGTCATTCAGCCAGCTTAATAAGAGATTCATCGACTATGCTTAAAGTTGCTCATTTCCAAACCAGGTCACCTGCTTTACAGCTGTTTATGGAACAAATCTTTCAGGCAAATCCCACGCAGTGATGTTACAACTCATCAGTGATGTACTGGGGAGCTATTTAGCAAATACACATGAAACCCAGTTTGAACACTATTTATTTATTAACATCGCGGAAAATGAAAGGCTGATTCAAAAGTCACAGTTTTATGTAGAAATTAGAAAAGTAATTAATCGTTTTTTCTTGTCAATGCAGATCCTATTTTAAAGACTTTCAATATATTATTATTTTATTGTAACTACAGATAATTATGCACACATCCTAAATCTGTTATTTTGTGTAATTAGTAGAGATGTTGATCTAGGTAGAAAAGGGTCACATTACAGAAGCTTCTCAAGTCCAAAATCTTTTCCTCTCTGCTTTGTCATCAAGTAAGGCTACATTTATGACATTTACATTTATGAAGACGTTCCAGAACAACAGTTCTTAAGATCACAGATTATTTACAGATAAGAAAACACAATTACAGAAGCACCCTGACTTGCCAAAACATAGCATTTTATGCAGTGACAGGGAGGATAGTTCACTGTAACTTCAGCTTTTAAAAATTTCAGTCATATTATCCCCTCATATTAGCTTCCTCAGATAAAATATTACAATGATGGTGATAAATAATGAGGAGAGAGTTGTGTGTGTTGTTTATCACACATTAGTTTTCTTTTGACCTTTTTACATCGACAATGGCAGCCGTCTGGCCGACAAACTTGCACTCTAAATTTATTATTCTGATTACATGATTGTGTTTCAGCTGAACACGTATGGTCAGTTGCTTGGTTGCTTGACAGCTCATTGTCGACTTTGATCAACTTTAAGCAGATACCATTTTATAAATGCACATAAAAAATGATTTTATGCACCATCTTAAATGTACCTTAATTAGATTAGACCTTAATCAATATTAAACACAATATAAAAATGGTCAAATTCAAAAAGTATGAATCTGCAGCCTCTATCTAATAACATTTCTTAACTGGACTATGTAGCTGTCTTGTTGAAAATTCTATCTAATAATAAGCCATATTAAACAGATTGGAGGGGGGGTGGGGGGTTGATTGGTAACATTGGTGACATTCACTAGCAATTGACAATGAATGTGAAGGGGTTAGAGAGTTCAATTCCTGAACTGGGATCAACTGCGTAACCTTGTGATTACTATACCATTATGACCTGTGCGTGTCTGCAGACTAGGCCACTCTGTCTCTGCTCATATGTTGGCAGTATGACACATGGAGACATCGTTCAGTGTCATCTGAGCAGCGTTTGATGTCTATTTGTATTTCACATAAAATTCCCAAGAGAACGTCCATTACACATTAAATGGCTCTGCTCACACCCATTAGGATGTAGGACCAACAGACATGTTTGATATGCAACACACAGCACCACTTGACCTCATATTGATTTGCTCCAGTGGGTTTGCTGAGTGCATAGACTCGGATATGTAGTGACAGCTTAAGTAGGCACACTCCACCGCCCCTTCATGAGCTGTTTCTACTACGCATGACCAAATACATCAAAGTTAAAGCCAAAAAAATAAAACAAGACTGCTGAATGAACTATCTAATCACTGGCAGATGACTGTCAGTTTAACTCACGTAAGGAAGACAGAGACCTAGAGGATCTTAAACTTGGAAACAGCACTCTAAGCTTCTTTCTAGTGTCTTAGGCTAATTCTGTATGACAGATTTACAACTGGGTTACACTGAGCATGTGTCTGGCTTGTGAAGGGGAATATTACTTTGTGCTGCCATTCCGTGGCCTCCTCTTCCTTTTTCCTCTTGGCCTCTTCCAGTAGGGCAATTTTGGCAGTGAACTCTCCCAGTTCGGCAGCCTGCAGAGTAACAAAGCACAACTCAGTCACTGAGCTGACACACTGAGTCTTACTTTTGGTTTACATTATGAAGTCATATATACAAAAGGTATTTCACAGACTTATCAGTAAACAACATTATTCAAAATGGTTTCATGTGAAGTGGTCCTTTCTAGAGATACTGAAGCACCAGAACTCTTCACAGCGGTGATGATCGGAACCAGCCCCTAAATAGCTACAAAATGGCTAATAATATGCTGCATGACCTCAGAGATGCTGGAACCTCACTTTCTCGACAACTTTGGGAAAAAAATTGTGGAATTTCATTTAAAAGCTAAATATAAATCTAAAGGACTAAAGCAAACCCACAGATTTCATACTCCCCCAGCTCAGACTGCTGTCTGAAGTTTGCTTCTTTGGTTTTGTGCTGCTGGCTAGCAAAGAAGTATATAGCTCACAAGTTACTGTATACTTGCCTCATTCTGTGCAAAGCTTTTAGGTATTCTCAAATGTGGCTACTGGCACCATGGCATACTGACAATATCTACAAAATGTACATTGCAGAGCTAAAAAACAGCAGCAGTTATCTAGAAAGATGTACAACTTTAGGCTTAAGTGTTGTTTAACTGGGCCTGATGACTACATTTGGGATAAAGAAGGAATTGTGTAAACCGGATGTTTTGCCAAACGATTCATTTAGCGTCCTAAATGTAGTTGCTCTAAAGGCTGCTCTCAAGATTTACAGGACAAGATGTGATCTTATAATGACAGCCTCTAGGAACAGCTAAGAGAAATTTTGGGAGGGAACGTAAACTGTGAATAAACTAAATGTAAAATTTCTAAACCAACCCAACAGAACTCAAAGCCGGGGGCGATTATGAGCCTGTCAACACCAACAAGTCATTAGTGGATGGATATAATGCAAGTTAGTATGGCTGAAGATTCTCCCCCAAAACTCCCGTTAAGTATGTAGATGTGTGTTGCATGTGCAGAGAACATATTTAAACAGTTCAGTTAACAAACTATACTGTTTCACTGGCTAGCTTATTTTACTTGTGTTATTAATTCAACTCCAGACACTGAAAAGAAGGAGGGAAAAAAAAAAAAAAAAAAAAAAACAGACTGGAGGAATTTAGGGGGACATTTTAGAGGGGGCATACCCTTGGTGGCAGCAGATTTTGCCACAATCCAGCATCAAAATGTAATAAGATGTCCACACACATAAATTCTTAGATTCTGTTTGGCCCAACTAGACTACAAACAATCTTAAGCAGAAGAAACAGACATGGGGAATATGATATATTTCAATGTTATATTGACAAAAAATATTGATATTAATATATTAATTAATATATTAATAAATTTTGTAATAAACACTATGCTTTTGCGAGCATATTGCAGATATCGTTCATATCAAGAAAGCACAATTAGTTCTGTGTAACCAGATTTACTGCAGTACAGTATGTGAATTATAAAATAAAAATCATGATATACGTATGGTGTATTTTGCACATATCTTTAAATATCATGCTATTTTTGCCATATTGCCCAACAATGGGCAGAAGCACTTTTGCAAGCATGCACATGCACTGTGTACATACCAGTTGCTCTTGGTTCTTCATCTGGTCGGCTGCCTGTTTGGCCAGTGCTGATTTGGCCTCCTCGGCAGCCTGTTTCTCTTTCTCCAGCCGTTCTGCTTCCTCCTTGGCCCTCTTCCTCTCCTGATCCAACTCCAGAGCCCGGCGTGTCTGCTCCTCCAGCTCTGCAGACACGAAAAGAAACACAGACAGTGAGAGACACACATTCCGAAGAACTCAAGCTAAACTGACCAAGCTATATGAATATAGTCTCACTTTTTTAAATTCCAGTCATCCAAACTCAGCCACTTGGGCTACCGTCCAAATCAAAATCCACAACTTGATATACTTCATGGCAAACGACACAGGTACTTGTACACTTCAGGAGAACGAACTAAACATGTCAAACACCACTGACCAACAATGAGACGTCTCAAATATGAGCTCAAAATGCCCCCCACTGGCCACTTTGATATATGGATCAACCACAGCAGAATTTTACATAGGAGAACAGATATGGATTCCGAGCATTCTACTGAAACACATGGGACTGCACACAGGGGGGATCATTATATGACATGAGCAGGGGGAAACTCCCCGTTTTGTGTTTTTTTTTTTTTTTAAATAAATAAATTTAGAAAAAGGGAGGGGAGGGCTTAAAATAGGTGTTTTTAAGTCTCTAAGTTTACCTTCCTCAGAAGCCAGTCCTATGAGAAGTGAGAAATTTCGGTTTAGTCACCTCAAAAGTGTGCGTGTGCGTGTGTCTGTGTGTGTATGACAAACGTGTATGACAGATGTGTGTGCAGGGGATGTACGAAACGACAGAATTGAAATTCTCAAACGTATTTGCCATTTTAATCAAGAAACACCTACCATACAGATGTGAACTGCAGGTTCACAGTTGCTGTCTGTAGCTCATCTGTTGCTACACAAACTATCAGCCACTCCCTACACTATTCCTCAAAGGAAAGGGAGCACCGTACTGTATCAGAAGCCTGATATCTTCTTTACACTGTAGCTAATTCTCTATAGACAATTTTTACTGTATATAATTATATGTCTGTACACTGTACTCTCTTTCAAACATTGGAAGGTTTGAGCATTGCAAATGTAAATGTTGTGATTTCAATGTGACCTTCATATTAAAATGCAAATTTTAAAATCAATCTAAATGGACAGAAATAGGAAACTATCCAATTAAGGAACTCTAGTTAGTCTGGTGTTGGGAAAATGAGATGCGCAAAGATAACACTTCAAAACACAGGTTCATTTCTACGGCCTTTGTACCTTTCTGTGCCTTTATGGTTTGCTCTTCAATCTGTCTCAGGCGCTCAATCAGCTCATCCTTCTCACGCTCTATTCTTTCCTTCTCTTTTTCTGCAAGCTCTCGCTTCTTCTTCTCATTTTCGAGCTGAGCCCTTAAAGAAAGATGAGAAAAAAGGGGATGTGGCGATAGGCAGAAAAAAAGGAAACAACAGCCTTTCATCTGGATTTCTAGAGAATTTCCACATTTTAAGGGAACACTGAGGAAGACAAATGCTGCCCTCTAGGGTTCAGCCAAAAGACATTCGTCATTACTTGCTGCTGTACAGTATCAGGGTTTCACTTGCCAGTATCTCCTCCTGATCTTTTAAATACGATCATGAATCAATTAAATTAATCAAATGAACATCTACTATAGTATGTAATCAATATGAATTTGAGTCATGTGGAAATGTGGAACTTAATATGAAAGAAATAAGTCAGTACATTTCTCAGCAGTGGCACAGCACAGCCAGTAATTAGGCATCCAAGTTAATGCCTTAATAATGCGTCGACATGATAAAATGATCAATGGCATTAAATTTCAACACCATTAAAGCACTGAACACAAAAAGTCTAAAGTAAAACAGCACTGAGCTCAGCCTATCACTGATATTAATAATGTTGGTAGTAGGACTCCTGCATACTACATTAAACAGTGCTCATGGGAGAACTATGGATAAATTACAGGCCCACAGGACCACTAGATGGGGCTGGTGGTCTGCTGCCCACATGCTGAGAAACCCTGGTGTAGAGCACAAGCGGTTACAGTAGTGGTACTTACAGTGTCAGTTTTTGTTTATTTTAACTTCGTAGTTAGAACTGCACAGAATGTGTGTTTAATGCTCAGTTGATTTATGACCAGCCTTCCTTGAATGCATGTAGGCTACTTCACATACGAGTGACTGGATCGGCTGTGCCTGGCATATGCTTGTGAGTAACTATTTAGAGCTGTCACAACCTTTCAGCTGACATAGCTTTGTCACTGTGGTAAGATGAACCTGGAAGACCCCAACCTAAACTATCCATACTTCGAACATTATTATCAGAAACCTGAACTTTCGCTCAGTCCTGGGTGTTATAGGGCTGTGCATACCTCTCCATCTGTTTCTGGTGCTTCTCTTCTCTGGCTTGCGCCTTCATCTGCTGTACCTCAATGGTATCTGGTTTTCTCCTCCTCATGTAAAGCTCGTGGTTGCCCATGCACAGTGCCAGGATTCGTTTGTTGATCCTCAACCGTGGTGCGTAGAACACAAAATCCTGAAATTTTACAAAGGTTACTAATTGACCTGTAGGCAGTGAGCAGTGTACTAATGCAAATATGATACTAGGACAAAGGAAACAGAGGTGTGATCATATTGTGGGCACAGCAGTTCGTTCAACACTGGTCTAAAAATATCTGCTATTTCATTTATTGTAACAGAAGACAAAGACATGAGAATTATATGAGAACTCAGACGTTTGGAATCGCTTGCCATATTAACTTATTTTATGTATGACGGTAACTCGAACAACATTAATATTTAACAACAGGAATTTAATATACAACAACAGGAATATTTCAAGAGTTCAGTGAATATCTATCTATCTATCTATCTATCTATCTATCTATCTATCTATCTATCTGTATCTACATCTCTCTCTCTCTCTCTCTATATACATGTTATCTTTATTAGTAGATCTTTGTTCCTGTTAGTAGATTGTGTCCTGTTTTCTGCAAACAAACTGGTTTCAAAGCCTTTTGTCACCCCCTGCATGTGATAGGGGATTACAGAATTCATACTTAGGACAGTTCACAAAACAAAAATGTACATTTGGGAAAGTAGGTGGTCTTTTTTGAGGGGGAGAGGGGGTCATAAAGCCACAGATTGGTTGGTGGTAACCTTTGGAAAACACCAATCGTTTGAATGTTAGTGTATGTGAAGTAAGTGGTGCTGTGTTGGGTGTGTATATAATGATATGAGTATCATTAAAACGTATCTTTATTAAGCAACCGAAAATACCTGTGATTTAGCAACATTGTGCTGGTACGGTTACAAAAATTTCTACACTACAGAACACTTACTGGAGCCTTCTTATCAATGGGCTTGATAACAAATTTCTTGTCGTTGAATGAAATATTACGGATCTCGCTCCATGGGAAGCCAATCTTTGGTGTGAGTCTGAGGAGAATTCAAAACAAGAGACAGAGTCAAAATCCATTTGACCATTTAAAAAAAATATATTAAAAAAAAAAACTGGTCCACCAGTCCTGGCTTCGTATGACTGATTCCAATTTCTTTGAAGCCAAGAAGGTGGATTAGCATTAACCAAAATTTTGACCAGCAAAGATAACATTGCCATTGCTCGGATAAAGCACTTGGCCTGTAAACAATCATATGAAACAATCATATGAAACACGAACTCTGGCAGGTGGGCCTAACATGGCACATAGTAAAGCATCTGCACACAAAGCAGTGCATGCCCCTCTAACACGGCTGCTATATCCTGTAAGAATATAAAAGTTAAATTTAAGACATTTGTAATCTCTTTTTGTTCAAATTTAGGTTTTGCTTTCAAATGCCAAGTGAGCTGCTCAACATTTTTGCCATTTTTTAACCATCAGTCACCAATCAATCAATCAATCAATCAATCAAACATTTATAAATAAACCATACATACTACATGAATAAACATTTAGTATATAGTCACTGCAGTTATTTATAAATAAACTTTAACCCATATTTCAATGAAAACAGTATTAAAGCGAGATATTTAATGTTTCACTTCATCATCTTAATTGGTGAAATTACACTAATGCCTGCAATACACAAAAATAGTTAGGACAGGGACCAATTAAGACTAGGAGCATTTTGAAATGATGAAAAGGCAGGAGATGTGGTTATAAAAAGAATATCCAGACCACGTGTGTCGAGGAAAGTTGTTTATGAACAAGTGCTCGCAGCAAGGAAAGGAGACATAACAGTGGTAAATGTTGAATTTGCTGCAGGAATACAATTTAGATTCAGCATTACTAAAAATACTAAAATACTAATTAATCAGGTAAAACATCAAATATGTTTTTGTACTGTTTAAAGCCCAAAGTACATGCCAGAGGGAGAAACTGTCCCACAATAGCTACATTTTGAAATGCCTGGTTGGAATTCCAGCCTTTTCCATTCCCTGATCACTCAGAAAGCCATTAAGTTGCACAGACAATGCTTCAGGCTTTATAGATTCACATTAATAGTCATGTTAATACTTTATTACATCTGTAAACCCATCCTTGTTGAAAAGGGTCCAGAGGTGTTCTGCTTGCTATGCTGAGGTCATTATTTTTCAGGAAATGGGATGTGACCCCATAACCACATGCTGTCCTGTATATGCCGAAGTTTCCTGGAAGTGAGGGTCATGTACAAGTTTGCAAGTTCATTCCTGACTGACGCATCCGTTTCCAACCTCTCCCTCTTGCAGCCAAAAATAACACCATGCCCTCCACTGACATGCATCCCAACTTATATCTCTCTCCAAACTCCTTCCTGGAAGATGGTCCCATACTGACTAATTCTATTACTCCAATAAGCAGATGACAGACTGACATTCTCCTAAAGATCACAATCTTGTCTGTTTCAAAGTACTAGACCATTTCACTGAAACAGAATTAGGATATTTAAATTTTAAATGAACTGCATTTCAAATATCCCAGTAAGAAAATATTTTACTCTGAGTAACACTACCAAACTGTAGATTCTGTCACATCAGTTAACCTGAGCATGCTTGTAATTTCCCAGTAACACCACCAACACTTAAACGTGGCACTCAGGGGCCCCCGCAGTTTCAAGATTTAAAACGAGCAATTTAAACAAACAATATACAACAAACTTCTGTTTAAAATCTTCCAAAATTAACTAAAATTGCCAACAGAATGTGAAAAAATAATGAGTTTGTCAGGCAGGTATGTCAAAGACATCTGCTACAGTCAGCATGTTAATCAGCAAGCCTCCGTCCATCCTGCAATACCGCTTGTACCTCTAGAAGTGACAGTGAGCCATTGTGGCATAAAATCGAATCAATCTAACATGAGAAGACAAAATAGCAGTAGGTTCTGCTCCTAGTTAGATCATTTAAGAACAGGTAGCAAAAGAAAGACATAAAAGAAAGTAAAAGAAAGAGTAAACGCAACGCTCTCTGCAAGAAAGCAGCAAACAAAAGAAGCACTACAAGTTAACACTGCCACTGCTTTCCACCTCTGGAGATGCTCTTGGCGAGTAAAGGGATGAAGTTTGATGCTACACTATCACTCTCACTCTCAATATACAGGGGTTGGACAATGAAACTGAAACACCTGGTTTTAGACCACAATCATTTATTAGTATGGTGTAGGGCCTCCTTTTGCGGCCAATACAGCATCAGTTCGTCTTGGGAATGACATATACAAGTCCTGCACAGTGGTCAGAGGGATTTTAAGCCATTCTTCTTGCAGGATAGTGGCCAGATCACTACGTGATGCTGGTGGAGGAAAACGTCCTTCTTGGTGGTATGCTGACATTACCCTGGATACCGTGGCTCTTGATACATCACAAAGACTTGCTGTCTTGGTCACAGATGCGCCAGCAAGACGTGCACCAACAATTTGTCCTCTTTTGAACTCTGGTATGTCACCCATAATGTTGTGTGCATTGCAATATTTTGAGCAAAACTGTGCTCTTACCTGCTAATTGAACCTTCACACTCTGCTCTTA
>CM067495.1:13740698-13773676 GCA_034552555.1 Semaprochilodus insignis
ATATATATATATATATATATATATATATATATATATATATATATATATATACACACATACACACATACACACACACATATATACACACATTCGCCTCTGTGTTGGAGAGGTATGTGATTTAACGTGTGAGCTACAGAACAGCCTGCACAACTTCCACTGTACAGACTTGTCATCTTGTACAGTTCTGCGTGGATGCAGCCATTGTGGTCATTGTGAGAAGCATCAGCTGCTCATATTACAGACAGACTCTCACGTTCTGCCTTGTGCACTCAGTCAAAAATATACTAAAGGATTATAAGACAATAACCAAGCAATTACAGTAATTCCATATTACACATGCCTTATTTACATAACGGTATATGTAAACAACTACTAAAAGTTCATAATCTCACATCAGTATAATAAAAAAAATAAATAAAACACACACACACACACACACACACACACACTTTAGACACTGAAGTAGTGAGTACTGACTTCACATCCAGATAGCTCTAGAGTGTCACTGACTTTTTCAGAACGTCTGTTTTCAACCAGCAGAGGACATCAACAGCACTAAGCACTCCCTAACCATGACAACCTCAAAAACTACTGAGAACAGTTTGTTAGAAGCTTCAAAGGTTAAAAAGCTAGGGTTGCCACATCTGTGGTTTCCTTGATTATGCACTCTTATTGCATAGTCATGACTTTCAAGCATGTAAAACTTGAAATATTATAAAATTAATTTGTACATTTAACAGCATTTTGAGGAACCAGTCTTGTTAGATAACAGCACAAAATATCAGCAACTTCAAATGTGACATATATTCAAAAATGGGACATTATTATTATTTTTTTTAGTATTATTGTGATATTGTTAAAATACACTGAAAATGTTTTTTGTTGAACCCCTCATACTCCTTTATACTGAGAGAAAAAAAAACTACAATCTTTAGTATTGCAACCATCATTTCTGTTCACAGCTATACAAACCTGCATTGACCTGTTGTGCGATTAGCAAGCAGACTGTGGCAGTTTACTCCCTATGAGGTCTTTTTTTTGCCCTGTAGTTTCCATATATGGTTTGCACAGACACCAACAACAATATGTATATAATACTGCTTCAAAAAAATGAAAATTGCTGTATGATTGACAACTGTATGATTATTTTTACACTGCAAAAGTGTGGGGAGAAACAGTAGTAGGTAACAATGGAAATGCCAATTTGTGGCAGGTAATATTACTGTGTAATATTACTGTATTTTTGTTCTCTGATAAGATTGTAGTTTCAGCATCAGTCCATAGGTAGATGCTGCATTCTGCCATGCCTTGTAGTTGGACAGACAGAAGTTATAGATAAGTTATATGATCTTTACATGTACATTAAATATTTCTATTAGAACTAAATTTCTACTTAGAGAAAAATGTCCACCTCAAGCGAGTATACAAACAAAATACAAACAAAATACAGTGTGTAATAAATTTGTCTCTTTTCTTCCAAATTTGCCTTTTACATCAGGAAACCTAAACAGTACACCCTTCACATTGGAGACCATGCCACATCCTATCCCTACTGTGATTTATAACCTAAATTAACCATTTGTAATTGATTCTAAAGCATCAGATTCTTCATTAATTCACAACAGTGTCTCTTATCTAAAATTCAAAATCAATTTATCATGGGAGACTCACTTGTCTTCATGTTCGTAAATGTTCAGCCCTAGAGCATCCACTCCCAGCCACAGTTCTGTCCCCTTCTTATTCTTGATCTCAAAGTAGTTCACACCATACATCTCCAGATCCTGAGCGATTTTCAGATACTCCATCATTGAGTCCTCTCTGGAAACACATGCCAACAACAGATAAGCAAACAACATGCTGCCATATATAGTGAACAGAGATACTGTAATTAGCAACTGTATGTGCTTGTGTGATGGCTGAAAGCAGTAATTACCTGAGCATGCCTCTATGCTCCTCATGCCAGGTCTGTATTCTCTCCTCCCACTGCTCCTTAGTCAGCTTGTGTTGCTCTAGTACTCTGAAAACCACAACTGATGTTAAAACAGTATTCAGAACAAAATGCACACTAACAGAACCAGATTAGTAATGATTAATATGTATAAAAAAAATCTAATATGTACTGCAGCTTTGCTTTCTACAGAGCATCTCTCATTTTGGGTAAACTGTCAAACTAGTCACCTGGGTCCAACCAAACAGATTAAAGTAGGCAGATAGGGGGAGGGGCAACTTCAACACATCCTCTACAAGGATGCTTTAATAGAAAAAAATGGCATTTTTATATCGTATGTATTATTTTTTCCAGTATATTATGATCAACAAATACAAAATAAAATGTACCTAATTTTTCTTAGAAATTCAGCAAACCATCATTTACTAGAGGCGTCGTTCATAATATTGCATACGTCATAATATCCATCATTATGCCCCCAACTGCAAGCATATATGCTATGCGCATGGTGCAGACATATACATGTTATGAAGACAGCTTACTTAATCAGACATTCCTTGCTACTTTACTGAAAAATAGCATTATATTGAACCTAATTTTGTGTATTGCTATAGCCTTAATTAATAAAAATAAGACTTCTAAAGGTAGAAATGAACAGATTCATAAACTACAAATCCTGGTGTCATTTGAAATCATCTGAGTGTTACAGCATCACTCATCACAATTTTAGTATTACAAAAATATGAAGCCTTTTTTTGAGGAGCCATATAAACGGAAGAAAAATTGGACAGGTCTTCATACTCCAGGAATATAATGGGCAAAGCTTTCCCTCAGGCCAAATCACCACACAAGGTAATTTAGTGAGCAACTATCAAAGGCTTGCCAAGGCCCAGAGACATTTAATTATAGCTCATGACACACAGGGTTGTGTTTTGACACTGCCTAGTGGGGCATGAGTTTGAAACCTGGATTCAGTTCAAACTAATGTCTGAGGTCGCCTTGAAGTCCACACCCACAGTAATGATGTTATCATAAACTCACTATTATCCTCTTTTAACTGCAATTTGCTGTGGATTAAACAAAATTCAAAGGAAAACATGAAGATGTTATATAAAGTTGTACTGACACTAATTAATGACTATTAGTCATTAGCA
This sequence comes from Semaprochilodus insignis, assembly GCA_034552555.1. Lineage (NCBI taxonomy): Eukaryota > Metazoa > Chordata > Actinopteri > Characiformes > Prochilodontidae > Semaprochilodus > Semaprochilodus insignis. The sequence continues at coordinate 13,743,801 of CM067495.1, forward strand.
TTGGACAAAGTGGTAACAGTAGGGACCAGGTTCACGTTTTAAGTTAGCTGACAGTACAGTTCCAGCTGATGTCATGTGTATAAAAATGAACAAAAGTATGTAACAGCTAAAAGGCCGTTGTCTGTCTGAGGCCTCAACCATATCCAACACTGCAAGCAAACATTTTTTAGAGACAGAAAACTTGCTTTCCTGCATATATTGGTCTGATATGCTGCTTTTATGCGATCACTGTGGTGCCTCACTGTAATCCAGCAAATTAGAGCAGAAGTCATCAATAACTTGAGTTAATAAGGATCCAGAGATCCAAAGCATCTTTGGAATGTTGGGAATCATTTTAACATCCGACATGCCACCCCATTTAGGAGAACAAAAGCAGAGTAGATTCTGACACCTACACACAATAGTGTAATGAAAAAGTGCAAAACAATGTCCGAGCAAAGTATAAGACAATAACCGGAAAACCTTTTTTTGGGCTCCGGAGAGTCAGCAATCAGAAACGAACATTCTAAGTTTTGTTAGAGTGGGGCATCATTTAATAGAAATTCACTTAATGAGCCATGATGCATCGACTTTCACATTCAGGTCGTAGCCTCTACCGCACTGACTGACGTTCTGGTTACTCGAGTCCATAAAACTACTCTGTAATTATTCTAGCGCCTTCCTTGTGATGAAAAAGAGAAGACATCTGCATTCGATGAATTACAATTGTTAAGCAAATGTAGAAAAAGTTTGGTTTAAGTGAGCTCTATTGTTAGGTAGCTATCTAACATGGCTAACATTAGCACCCACTGGAAAAGGTCAAATTTAACCCTTTTTAACCCACAAAGGTGGCTAAATAAACAAAGAAAGCGATTGTGAAAAGGTTTACAGATACTATAATTGTGATTGTCTCTCTTACTGCCGTCAAACTGAAATGAAGCATGATACCGTGAGTGAGCGCGGCAGAGTGTACTTTGCAGATCGCCTTTATTGAAGAGCAAAATAAAAAATAAAAATATTATCTGAATCCCAAAATTAAAAGCAAGTACGTACACAAGGAACAAATATCTGAATNGTACCTACACAAGGAACAAATATGTGAATATAGCCGTTCTCTTGCCAAGCAAAAAGAAACTTCAAACAGAGCTTAGGGTAGTGAATAAATGACAGCAGCAACAAACTTTTTGCAAGTTAAAAGCTGTATTGTTTATCTGTGAGGCCAAAACACAGAGGAAAAAAAAACTACTGTCTAGATACATGTTGAAAGGGTCTGAATTGTGTTTGTACTTTGGCTATTTGAGATCACTCGATAACACACTATGTGGCAAATCTGTGATTTCAGGAATGCAAAATGTACATTGCTAACTGTTGCAGTCATAAGCTGTTACTTGTTAGCTAGATTAGCCCCATGCATGTATGCATAAATATTCAGTATGATCATTCAGCAAAGAATGAAGGAATTCAGGTCTAGAAATCACCTCTGTGGCAGCAGCCTTTCATTGGCAAGATAGCCAGGCTTGTGGATGTCTCTGTTGTAGTCTGCATATTTGGCCTGAACTGCGTATGATGCCAGCAGCACTGCTGTCTCTGGAGGGCAGTAATTTTCATCATTTAAAATGGCCTCTTTCACCTAGGAAGAAACAGCAAACAGAGTTGGAGAATTTCAACACTAATGTAGTACTATTGTCATAGCAACAGAATTACGTGAATACTGCTAGGTATCAAAACATTCCATGTCACTCAATACCAAATTTGAACACCTATGTAGTCAGGTTTATCAGCCTCATGAGCCATTAAGCATGCTTTTACAAATCTAGACTGCTGACTGGCTGGCTGATATACAATCCATTTACATCAAATTGATGTCTGCACTTTACACAAATCTGTTTGGGATCACTTAAAAACACAGTTATGTTTGTGGCAAATGTGTGATTCCATGCCATTCAATACCAAACACTGTTAAATCTGTTGATCAGCATCAGTAAGCCATTAAGCATGAACCAAAGTATTGAAAGGTATTGGAAAAAAAGAAAAAGCATTGGTCAGAAATTTATATCGAAGTCAAGGTATCAAGGTATGTTGTTTTGAAGAACATTCAGTCCTACTGGAGATCCAGACAATACACTGGCCAGTCACATACAAACATTATGATCTGATCCAGCGGTATATGGAGTGGCAGTATATGGGAGCGATATGTATCAAATTACAATCCAACAGTGTTCATTAAGTGCTAATCTTGGATTAGCTCTGAAAACCTCAAGTCAGGATTAGGCTTTGCAGTTTAATACAAATTCTTCTGCTCAGCTGTGCGAGACAACCATCTGAATGTGGAATAGCTCCTAGACCAGTCAATTAACTAGTTCATCAACTGGAACAGATGTGCTAGAACAGTGGTTCCCACCTTGGTCCGCAGGGCTCACTGGACAGTACACATTTTTGCTTTAACCCAATGCAAAACACTCAAATGAGGAAAAGATGTGGACCATCTGGGGGGCTTTGAGGACCAGACTGAGAATCACCGGGTTAGATTAAAAAAATAAATAAATAAGATGCAGACACTATCGAACACCATCACTGTCAACTTGTCCTCATTTCCTGCTGGTTCCATCACTGCACTAGCTGTGAAGTGTTTCTAAATGAGCCTTTGGAGGAGCGTGGACTCAGGTGAACATGAAGGACACTTTAAGAGGAGGAAACTTGCGCAGAAAATCACTGCAATTTGATTAAAGTTCATTTGTTTCCACCAGAAAAAAAAACAGCAGACAAAAGGTGTGTAAAAGAAAAATCAATATGCTGACCTGGGCCTCACACAATAAACTACTGGTATACATGACTACCTATGTAATATCATTATTTTACTCTTTGACCTTGCCGGTTAGTAAGCTAAAGGTTACACACCTAGTAACAAGAAAGAAAAGCAATGCATCATAGTTCTGATTCTAAACATAAAAACTAAAACCACCTGTACTGCAAAGTTAGTTAAGCTAACCCAATTCAGGTGCATCACAACTTCTTGAAATGAAACTGAAAAATGAAATTCTTAAATTTCTTTAAATCTAGTCAATATATCTAATATTTTATTCTCACATGAGGTTGATGATTATCTTAAGATTTAACTTCACATATCGATACATATTCCCCTGTTTTGAGTAAATTTATTAAGTCAAATTGTCACTTTATTGGCAGAAACAATCAATTGTCACTTATTTTGAGAAACAATCAAGATACAAGCAAAATTGTGTGCAAAATAACTTAAAAATAGCAAAACTATTTAGAAACAATCTAGATAAATATAATATATGCTTACAACCATCTCAAAAATTAGAAATATTAGATATTTAGATTACATTTAAGATGATTTCACTTACTAACATTATTTGTAGAGTGCACTTCTAAGTTGTAGAGTAAAAGTTGGCAAAGGCATATAAGGCAGGTCTGTGAAAACTGCCCTACACAATTTTACTGTCTATCATACAGTCTATCAACTCACACCGAAAACTGATCTAAGCTCTCTTAGCTCTCAACTACAAACAAAACTAAAAACATTTGAAAGAAAACTAAAAACAAACACAGAAACAGAACCTGCAGGAAGAAGAGGCGCTGTGTAATTTCCTGGATCAGCTCTTCCGACACGTCCTCTGGGAAGAACTTTGCTCTGAATTTGAATTGTAGAGGGTTTTCCTTTTTCACATCCTGCTGTGTCACCTAAAGAACAAACACAACCAAGTTAAACATAGACTGTACAATGAATGCAATTAAATTAACTGATTTTAACTATATTCAGTTCCAAATCCACTCTGTAACCTGAAGAAATAACGTTCACAGACACAAAACTCAGCATGAACTGGAAGAGTATCTGAAAAGGTTTTGAAGTTAGGCGTGTGTCTTTTGAGGACAAGTGAAGATGGTGGGAGTGGAAGGGGAAATGTGTTATTACTGGTTAATATCCTTCTCTGCTGACTGGGGCACAGTGACAATCAAAACTCAAAAGATGTTTTAGAGGTGGAGTTATTATACTCCAATAACAGTGTACAGGAAAACATCAGTGTTGTCTTTGTAATGGTAAATGATGGTAAACTGTGCCTAATCTGACCAGGGACATACACTAATAGGGTAAAAAGGTCTATTCTGATTTCAGGTTTTCTTTAAGCAGTGTGGACTGAATCTAAAAATAGATGACTGGCCTAAGGATTAATTTTGCCTTTCACTTAAACTTTTTTTTTTTAAACAACAATGAAAAGATTTGGAGTCATATTTAATGGATCACTGTGGGCAATTCTGACTGTAAATATCTCTAGAATGGGACATTACATATTAAACACCTCTTTGTCTACATCATAACTGCTAAATTATACAGAAATCTGCAGAATTCCCCTTACAAAGATGTTTGTTGTTGAGTCTTTTGTTAGTAAAACCACTCCATGAAAGTCAGGACTTTTTGCTGCTGCATATGCTGTAGGTTAGCCCTGTTTCTCACCAACTTTCGTAGTCAAGACATTTCGGTCCTGAAAACCCACTAAAATACACACATGCGTGTGCATGCACACTTTTCCATCAGAATGGATCTGGGCAGACTCTGCTTTTCACCACTTGGCACTCCAGAGCAGGAAGGCCATTAAACTGCACATCTGAGGCCTTTACTAACCACAGGCTGATCGGAGCTGAAGCTGTAGAGCTGGCAGGAGATGTGGAAAGGGGAAAAAGAATGAAGAAAGGGAAAAAAGAAAAACAAACGCTCACCTTCTTATTGAGCTTCAGCCACGTAGTGTAGCCTTTACTGTCTGTGTACTGCAGCCCAAAGAACCAAACCTCACGCAGACCCACTGTCTTCACCACCTAGAGAGAAACACAAACAAACAGGAGCCACCCACGTAATGAGTTCAGGCATCTGTAAATCGCAGAGTGATGGTCAACTAAACAGGTCAAGGTTAGGTGTTGCTGGAATGTACAATATTTCCCCTTCTTTCCGATGTGTAGTGAAGCTCTCAGGAATATATGAACTAGTTTACAGCAAGGACCTGACACAGACAAAATATTTTGTCAAAGCAGGTCCAAACACCCAACAGTGATGAATTACATGCAGATCAGTGCACCTTTTCATATTTGCTGTATTAGCAATCAATCAAGGATCAAGCAATCAACTAGGGTGCAAATTTGGCAAATAACATGGCATTAAAAGAAGTCCAGCTGTGGCCTACCTTAGCACATGTGGTTATATATTCTGTCTGTCATTCTTCTTGAGATATAAACATTAACATGAGCTGGGGTCAGTCATCAACTCCAAGACCAAAATCACCAGTGCCGAGTAGTAAAGTAAGGATTTCCTTTATCATGCCACTGTGGTCTATTGCCACAATTTACTTATGTGCCACACGATGGTTCACGCTGTGCATGTTGGACTCTTGTTCATAGACACACTCATCACATGGAAACACATACACACTCATACACAAGTTCACAAGATATAATGAACAATACACTGCCTTGAACTTTTTACATTAGATCTATTGTTGCTTCAACACTGCAAATAAAAAGCAGGCTTATATTCCTTGGATAGCCATTTTTTTCCCCATGTGGTTGGCATATCTACGACCAAGTACCTGAACCAGAGCCATATTTAAAACGTACCATTTGTGCGCCCGAACGCAGCATAAGGCCTTGTTCAGACTGCTAGCCCAAATCTGATTTTTGGCTTATCCAGATCTTGTCCAGGTTGATATTTGGAGGGGTTTTGAAACATGACAAACAAATTTTTACAGACTGGTCTCCGGGATGCCCTGGCTGTCTCAAAACGGATTTCAAAGCATATTTTGAGTAATTATATATTTGTTGCTTAATGGTCATTAGTTAATCAGCAACAATTATACCACTACACAAACAAACACTGCTGCAACGTGTGTGTCGCTGTTGTTTAAGTAAAACTGCATCCCTATTTAAAACAAGCAGCCATGTAGAGCTGGGGAGACAATTACAAGACAAACGAAGAAAGAAACCTTCAGAACAAGTTTCTAGGATCCAATACAGTCCCCTCAAACATCCTGCAAAGACTGTTTTCTGCTTTGCAAGGCAAGTTTGAATCGGCAGTGACAGCTGACCAGTCAGATACGGCGTGGAACGCTTCAACACAGTGACAGCAAAGTGCAATGTATGTCCCTGAGGAAAAATCCTGACAAGATTTTTTTTTTCTTCACTGCTGTGGCCCTCCTAAAACTCATCCTAACCACAACAAAAGCCTCAAAACACACCTAAAAAGGGGTTTAAAACAGCCACTCTACAAAAACAGACAATTAATCAGATCTTAAACTCTTAACTGGAGGATAACAAAGTTCTAACTTCAATTCAATTCAATAAATAGTCTGACGAATATATTCACTGCTACAGGAGTGCCCAAAATGCTCACCATAACACTGAATCTGCACAGCCACACTTACATACTTATTTAACCAGTTCATAGTAATGGAAAGTTGTTCATAAAGGTACAGATGTGGTCACATTTGAGAAATTGGCTGCAGTGTCTGCAGCCCTACCGTGAGAACACACCCAAGTAAAAGTGTGAACCAAGAGTGTGAAAAATGAGGTCTGTGTTATAGTGAACAAAACCACGACACTCCTTAGTTTACTTCAGCTGTTTCAGAACTAAAGACTTCAGATGCAGTCATCGCAGTAAAAAGGTCATGTCATTTAAACTTACAGAACATTTCAATTAGGATGAACAGGCAGAAACTCGCTGCATTTATGCCTGAGCACTGCTCACAGCACTTCGATCCTGATACTAATACACAGAGCTAAACCAAACTTTCTGGCTTAAACCAGAAACGAGCGAGCTGCTAGAATTACACTGTGGACTGATCAAGACGTGATGATGTTAAAGGGGCATTTTGGCCTAAAACCTGCATTTAAAGAGGCCAGAGAGTGGAAAACTTAATTAGCACCGCCATGCTTGAACAATAAGAGTTAAATACATGGAAAAGACATACAATAGATTTCAAACACCCGTGTCTCCACCATCAAATATGAATACAGTGTTTGTAAAGAGGCGAGAAAAACGAGCCATCCTGAAATCCTAGACTGTTGCATAACAGTCCTGTCTCCACCCAAAATTGACATAACCAGCAGAAACAACGAGAATAGAACCACAGCGATGGCAGATTATGCATGCAGAAACCTAGAAATCTGCCTTTCCAGGTTGTGAAGAGGATTCCAGAATTTTTAATACCCTTTCCAATCATTTGTCAGCAGGCATGGTTATTCATCTTCATACAAGGCTGAAATCAATTTCCTATTCGCCAATCAAATGTTTTATTCCACTTAAATACCACAGCCTGTACAGGCACCAGACTGTGCAGAAACATATTTTCCTAGTTTGTGAAGAGAATGTCAACACACACTACTCTTCAAGGAATTCTGAACGGGCATGGCTGATGTTCGTTGCATGGAATTCGATTTTCCTGTTCAACAATTTCTTAATCAGATGTTCCATTCCATCTTAAATGCTAGAACTTGCTCAGGTACCAGAACGTAGCTGTGACACCATTTAAGGTGGAATGGAAAAATTGCAAAACAAATATCTTTAAGTCCTGGACAACTTTAATTCAGTGTTGTTACCTTGCTCTGCACATTCACTCTGGACAGTTTCTCAAACCTTGGACATCAAGCAGCTTCGCAAAAAGGGGAAGAAATAGTGCCAGCTTAACCACCATCACAACCCCAACAGCAAACTGCCAGTAGCTGCGTGATTTTATCTGCTTTTTAAAACAGTCAGACCATCGTCAACTTCATTTTATTTTCGTGCCCGTGTCTGTTTCAGAATGTTGGTTTTAAACCAACCAATCAGAGCTCTGGTCATCAAAATATTAAATACGCAACATTCAAAATATTCAATACTTCAAAATAATCAATATTCTAAATTACAGGGCTATAAATGGGTGTGTAAAACCACATCTGGACATTTTTTTACCCTGACCAAGCCTTCAATGTAGACATCAGAGAACTTAAGTGTTCAAAAATGCATTTTAAAGCACCTTTACTACAGTATAGCACATACTACAGTACAGCCTACCGGTTTACCAGGAATCATTTCTATAGTATGAGATTTGTCATTTGTGTTATACCTGTATGCTACAAACAAGCTCCAAGTCTCCCGGCTCCAGTGTAGCGAGGTACACTCTGAGGTAAATTAAATGCAGTGGGTTGTCAAAGTACACTGCATCAGAAAGTAGTGAGCTCATAAATTATTGTAAATCCTTGCAAAGAGGCTGGTGCTGGTCTATTTGACAATGACATGCTATTGTTAATCAACAAATATACTAATGTATGTTTGTAAAATGATTACTAATGCATGAACACAACTACTAGAAATGTGGTGTCAGTCTTTCCCTGACTGCTAGGCACTGATCTACTAAGCTAATAAATATAACCAAGGTAACTCTTACATCAGCTGTCAATTCTCTCTTTATTCAGCACAGAACGAACTCCAGAGAAACAGAGCCAAACTGGGTAAAATGAGGTGAAAGGCTCTAGAACTGTTTCTGTTGTTTGAGTAATCCATTCTCTCCACTCTAGCGATGATTTGAAGATTGTCACCACAATTACAGTTGCAATAGGATAATTACAGTAGTTTTCTACAGGGGTTGGACAATGAAACTGAAACACCTGGTTTTAGACCACAATCATTTATTAGTATGGTGTAGGGCCTCCTTTTGCGGCCAATACAGCATCAGTTCGTCTTGGGAATGACATATAGAAGTCCTGCACAGTGGTCAGAGGGATTTTAAGCCATTCTTCTTGCAGGATAGTGGCCAGGTCACTACGTGATGCTGGTGGAGGAAAACGTCCTTCTTGGTGGTATGCTGACATTACCCTGGATACCGTGGCTCTTGATACATCACAAAGACTCGCTGTCTTGGTCACAGATGCGCCAGCAAGACGTGCACCAACAATTTGTCCTCTTTTGAACTCTGGTATGTCACCCATAATGTTGTGTGCATTGCAATATTTTGAGCAAAACTGTGCTCTTACCTGCTAATTGAACCTTCACACTCTGCTCTTACTGGTGCAATGTGCAATTAATGAAGATTGGCCACCAGGCTGGTCCAATTTAGCCATGAAACCTCCCACACTAAAATGACAGGTGTTTCAGTTTCATTGTCCAACCCCTGTATATCAGGGTGATCTTAAACAGCGACCTTACCCAGTTACCCTGTGGTGAGGGATGTCTATAACCCAAACTTTACTCCTCTGCTCTACTCCCAGTCCAGCCTTGGCCAACACAGATTGTGAATCATAAACATTAAACAGTTTGATTATTTATGCCACAGTATCCGATTCTCTACTGCGAGCTGAGCTGAATGGAACTTGTCGGTGTGTATAGAAGACGAGCTAAGCAAGGCGGCTAAACTGAGAACTACGTGAACTACAAAGAAGGATGGTAAACGTGGCTTGCTGACCTGGGGCAACAGCATGGATGTCTATATAACATGGGCTGTCAAACATAAGAGGCGACAAAGAAGGGAACTGTGAAGAAAACACACACACCATCAGCATTTACTCAGTTTGACTGACTACAATTAACATTAATACAGTGATCTTTAAATTATATTTACAAATAAGCGCTGTAGAAAGACTGTTTGGTCCATCATGTACATCACATCCTGGTTTGTTTCAGTGCACCATGCTGCACAAGTTAGTAAATCTGCTGTAGCACAATTTCTTATGTTTACTCAGTACTTGGTCTCTGCGCAGCATGTTGTTTTGAATGAAACAGCTTTAATGCAAATAGCTCAGAGAAACAGCTCTCTGTAGGGGCTTAGTTTCACATGCAGTGTGAGCACCCACGTCATAGCATGTCAATCAGAGAGAGCACTTTCATAAAGTGTGAGCAAAGCACAGGCTTTGGCTGTACACGATGGTCAGTTTAAGCATGCAGTATGAATTGTGAGCAAAAGGCAAGATATCTAAAATCGCCCAGTGTATGTCTGTCTTTAGTAGAGATTTCCATTGTTTCTTTCACAACAGGATGAAAATAAAGTGTATTTGTTTACTGTCATTCGTAAGATCTATGTGAAATCATGTCTTACTCTTACCATGAGCCATACAGTAATTAGCAACCATTACTGGCAATGCAGTACACCAACTGAAAAGGGCATAAGGCAGGCTGAAATCTTTAAATAGAGGTTGACTGAGTGCATGCCACTCTGTGCCATCTCTACAGAGACGTGACTAATGTGGCATTACTTTCCATCAAAAGGTCCCAAGGCATGACTGCTTACTTCCCATTGAAAAATGGCCATCGAAGCGACTGGAAGTGCACCCTGCCTCTTCTCTGTTTAACTGCAGTGGCAGATGAGGCTCAGTGGAGCGGCACTTTAAAACTGATCTAGGATTAGTTTCCTGTCTCCAGTCCCTGACCTTTATTTTAAATGGCACGTAAACTGCAAGCTGTTCTCAGATCAGTGTGAAAAGGTAATTTGAATCAACATCCCACAGCCCTCCCCTCTAGCGCTCCATGGTACCACAGCCCGGAATGCGGAATGCTGACTGGGGGAGGCGAGGACTGGCCACTTTCTCTTAAAGGGACAGGAGCGACTAAGGAATGCGCTAGAACAACACATCAGTAAACAACATGGGTATAAATCTCTGACCTATTTGACTCTATTAAGATTCTCAGTAAATAGTTCTGTTTGTCAAGATCAAAGTTCACCACAATTTGTTTGATCAATTTGGTCATATTTAGGCCTGTCACAAAGAGCCACAAGATCACAATTATTTTAAAAGATCGCAATAATAATTTCCTCCATTTGATTTCACAATAATGTAATGTAAAGCAGTATATGCATTCACTGAGACACACAAGGGGACACAGGTCTCAACTTAAAACATAGAGCAGTACTGCAACAAATTTAGATGGCAGCACAAGAAATATGATTTAGGATGTGTGATTTAGCCAGCAGAACGAGTTCCTTATATTTTCACTCTCTAGCAATAAAGCTTTGCTTGACAAACGCATGATTCTGTGTAACAGACATTTGTGTGTGCATGTATGTACAATTCTAATGATGCAGTGTACCAATTCAACAGTACTGCCAGTTTAATCTACCTAGCAAACAAAGCTAAGAAGCTAGATGGCTAATAAGCCAATTTTGCCACTTTGGGGTTGTTCTTTAGATGCCTAGAAAGAATAAGACAACTAAATCTTTGTCAGCTAAAATTCAAGATCGTGATCGACCTAGTCAAAACACTATCCATTCTGTGCTCAATACTAATAATGCTAGCTCGGTTGTATTTGTTAGCCTATAGCTCAGTGCCTAGGCTAGCAGTCAAGACTGGTTGACGCCACAGAGATTCCCTGTAACTGTATGATGTATTTGTGTAATGCATGCTGGGTACTGTAGGGAGAGAATGTTTAAATATACAGGCTGAGAATTTCCTTTCAGCCAACAAACAAGTATGAAGTTTACTGGTTGTTATCACTGATACAAAGGAAAGGAAGAATCTTGCACACCTTCTACTTTATGGACACTTTGTTTAATGGATCCTAGGAATCAATTAAGCTTTGTGAGTAGCTAACGGCTACAGAACAGCTCATAAGGGACCAATGCTTTGCACAACATAGATCCTTCAGCGAAAGAGGTCAATAGTAATGGAGCATAATGCACTGAGCGGAGGTGAAGTAAATGGATTTGTTTGAGAACGTACTTGGGCTAGAGGCTAGGCAGTGTCTGATCCTGGGTTAGTTTCCTCTGTGGGAAAACCTCAACCAGCACCATCTTAGAACAAAGTGCAAAACTGGACTTAGCAGAAAGATGCACATTTCAACCACCGCGATTTATCCACTGAACAAATAGCACAGCCAACAAAGCATCTCAGACTATCAAATGAATATTTCAGCCACTGACATTAATATTGCAGAAAGCATACATGTTGGCTTTGGTTGGAAACTCAGTAGGGGGGCTTAGTGATCATGACCACCAGAGAGATACAACGTTCAAACAGAGCAGTACCACTATCTTATACACAGTGAAACATACTTCGGGTCAAGCTGAACATTCTGAAAACTCAACTCTACGCCCAATGACGTCAACCCTTCCTGTTACAAAGCCTGAAACCACAAACCATATTGAGATGTTCCTGGACCAGATTTCACTTAGCCGAACTCAGAGTGACTAAGCGCAACTGAACCAGAAAGAGCAAATATATGCAGATAAGGCCCACAATGCATACATCATCACTGTCAGCAGAGATAAAAATCTTCGCCTCCATGGCATCACATGAGGTGACATCACCATCCAATGACAATGCAGCCCAGTCTTCTTGCTACGGCTCTGTTGCGTCCCACTACAGTAAGCCACTGTTTAAAGCCTTCACAGAGAGATAGGAGACTGCTGACACGCTGACTTCTGTGAACTAAACAAACCTGGCAACTGAAAGAAAAATATCTCTCAAATATATTCAACTTTCATCCCAAAACACCCAGGCTTCACCGTGCGACCCCAACCACAGGGCATCCATTAGAGAACTCTGCAATACACACTCACTCAAACTGACTTGAAACTTATATTTTGCAGGTCTTTGTAAATCGGCTGATCTCGAAAGCATTACCAGGCAAAAATGCTTTGCATGTTTGATATGTCAATGTCAAACAAATAAACAAACAAACAAACAAACAAACAAACAAACAAATAAGCAAGCAAAAGCCCTTTTAATAAGATGACTTCCAAATCTTCAAAAACTCAAATTGAATCAAAGGCATGATGTATCGAAATTCACATTTGGGTCCAAGCCTGCTTCAGCTGAGGCTCTCATCCATAAATTTACTCAATTCCCACTGTACTGTTTTCCTTGTGGTGACAAAGAGGAAATGTCTGTAGATGATAAGACAAGTTATAATTCCTAAACAAATGAAGAAAAACAAAAAGTTTGCCAGCTGGATCTAATGTGAGACAGCTAAACCAGTGACCATTAGCACCCACTGGCAAAAGCCAAAATGGCAATCTGCTGACATAGATTAGGGGTTTTATGTGGTGTTTCTTCCTATGACCCACATCTTTGTGTTGTGGTTGTCAGGCTTGTCAGTAAGAGAAGGGCTGATTAAGCTCATAGCTAGTCAATGTAAAAAATGGCTAGTAAAGTACTATTAAAAGTATCTTTGTCTTAGCTAAAGAGCACAGAAAAATGTTTTCTCTTCACACGTTTAAGAATTTTAACTCACCTTACCAACTACTACTTCCTCTTTTCGTTCTCATCCCAAGGAAAGCAGCAGAATGACAATTAAACTATTCAACAACACGGGACAAAGCACTGCAGTGTGTTGAAAAGTTGAGAGCATCAACCAATGCAGTAGAGGTTTAGACCCAGACATCTCAACAAGCATGACTGCAGACACGTTGAAAAACTATGGTCATCTTAAATAATTCCAATTAGGCGACTGCGTAATAAATGGCCTAGAGAGAAAAGGGTCATTCAGAGCCGTGGTGAACTTACCTGGTCAAACAGTTGCTTGCCTGTGGTGTTTGGCTGGATGGCAAACTCCAGCTCTGCATCCATTGTCGTCACCCTTACATTGATCTGTGGGACGAAAAACAAGGAATTCATAGTGAGATTTTCGCTCAGTGCTCCCAATTTTTATTAATTTATTCAGACACTGAAGTTCATACTGTTATTACACAGAGGTGACAATATTTGGGAATTTGGCATCAGCTCAACTGCAGCTTATTGCAGTACTGGCCTCTGAAATGCTTGTGACAGAAGACTGTAATTGATTGTGCTAACAAATCATTTTTTCAGTTCTATGCTGAAGCCATTCATACCAAATGTTAGATGTTCCAGATGTGTAATCTAGGGATGTTTTGATGAATAAAGCCAATTATCCAACAAGCATACATTTTGGATTCAAATAACATAGGCCAGCCTTTAACTGTCACATCAAAAGCTCACAACTGATTTAAAAATAAGGCAAGATACGGGAATACAATCACAATATGTTTCACCCTATCAAATAACCTAACTAGACCATACAAGCTGTAGTTAGTAGTGAGTGGATGGTCGGAAGCACACGCGTGTAAAACATACAAATTGCACATACGACTTGAGCAACCTGACAAAGTGGGTTCCTGTTTGAGTTTCCCATTCCACCTTAAAAACGGTGCAGCAGTTACATTTAAACAGCCATACAGGTCCCACAATGCAATAGCTTGTAGAACACAAATGGAGACATTCTGTTAAAAGTGCATCTCAAACTCTAATATTTTCTGGTAGAAACAGGAGAGAATAGAATTGTAGAGCCGAAAAAAAAAAAAAAAAAAAAAAAAAGGCCTGAACAATGACAAGACCAGCTGCTTGACTCACGTGTACAGAAAGGTCAGACTCAACTGGGTCACTCATTTTCTGGCAGCACAGTGGGTGAGTGGCTATGTGTGCCATCAGCAAGACTTCCAGCTTGCTTTTCCATTTGTTCAAGGAAAAAGACAGTATGTCGGTACAAATGCTTTACCCATGGCGTATCTGTAAAATATGCACGCAAGTGTGTAAAAAAAGAAAAAGATTATTAAGGGTCACCATGGGGTTGGAGGGGCTATGGGGGTTGAATGTGTACCATATTTAAACGCACAATCAATTACTGTGATGCTTGTGCATTAGTGCAAGGGACCGCAAGAACACTGACTATATGTAGAGGGATATTACAGCAAGCTTGCATCATCTCATCACAAAGACCAAAGCACATAAGAGAGTTCAGTGGTGTAATATTCACAGGCACTGATACGGAGCGAAGGGCAGTTCTTATTCACAATATTCAGAGAGAGCGCATGTGCAGCATACACCAGAAGAACAGTACTGGCCTTAATGTTTGACCCCTACTGGGAGAGGGTCCGAAGGTTCTGTTATGCTATGTGAGGTATTTTACTAGTGTGGTTTGGGTTCACTTGTCCTTGAAATCAATAAAAAGCTTATACTAAATCTATTCAGAGAGCTCACGGTGGCCTAACAACTTACTAAGGTACTATTAGAACTGGATCAGTTTTACAACAAGGTGGGCTACAACTTTTATCTACTACTAAAAGAACTGTAAAAAGAAGCCCTTGTTATATTAATCCCATGCAAACAGATATATACAGTACAGGCACAAGCACAGGAATCCAAACATTAAACATGTGAAATGTCAGAAAACATTTGGTTTAATGCGGAAATGTTGATCGATGGCTATAAATGATGATGACACAATGCATTCACTTAAGACAATTAGGTACACAGTTAGGGTAACAAAATAACATGAATATTTAATGTTCTTATACATTTTCTAATTATATTATATATTACAAATATATACATATATATTACATATTTCTCATTATCAGGTGTGTCAGCAGTGTGCAAATAGAGTAGCTGCACCCTTCTCTGTAACTTATACCAAGTTTTCTTTTCCTGGTTTAAAATCAATACACCTGTTTAACCCGTTGAAATAAATACACCAATAACTAAACAGTTTAAACTTCAGCTGAAATGCTCCCCTAGTCCGCTAAACTGACCCAGAGGGTGAACGCAAGGCTAACGGGCGGGACAGATCTACTCACATTTGTGATTAAAAAAAAGGATCAACATTTAAACCACTGGCATATGTACCATCCTGGAAACTGTCATCAGCTTATAAACCTCACTGGCACGGTGAGTGGTTAACATGCATCAAGGGATAACATGAACATAGACGCTGTGTCCCTTTGCTAGTTGTGTTGCGGGCGCCCACTAACACTGCTAACGTTTACATGGGCTGAGTGAGAAGAATTAAACCAGCCGGCTCTTTTCTCCTCCAAAATGAAGCGTAATAAGTGCTAGTTTCTTTAGTCTGTCCACTAAGGGATTGGATGTGTTGGTGAGCATAAAGAACTGCTCTCCTCCTTCTCTGCTTTTGTTCCAAAAACTCATCCCAGAATACGGAATACGCTCTGCTGTCCAAATGCCGCTGTTTTCACACTAAATGTGTTCACAGACGTCCGAGACAGTGTGCTCCATTTACTGAGTTCGCCGTGGAGCACAATGCAGCAGTGAACAGCGTGGTGTGGCAGACGTGCAGGGTCATACAAAGTGTAGCAAAGCTGGATAAGCAGCCCATTAACTGACAGGGCAATCCAGCCACCACAAAAACGTCCAGACACCAAGTTTCAGCACACAACAGTGTTGTCCCGAAAGCATTCCAAAATAGTTTGGGTCTCATCCCGTGGACAGTTTTCATCAGCCCTGATACGACGTTATGGTGTTAGACTGGAGCCCTGGTTTGTAAAAGTGATGTGCAAGTAAAGGTATGAAGAAACTTCAACGTAATGTAATGGTTTTGTTTTCAGAACCTTCACTTTAACGGGGACTTTCTTTAAAGGTTCTTTACAGATCTTACTTACAAGCATGGTTCTCTAAACCAGCAAATCTCAAACTTATTTAAATCAAAAGACCCCCTTTGTAGATAGCAAGTACCACTGCACCACATCCCTACCCCAGAACTCACTGCCCCCCGTCCTTTAGCGTTAAAAAGGAAAATGTAAACAAGCATTTAACATGGTCATCACCCTGTTGTTTCCCCTGCTTTACTTAGGTCTATAAAACAGACATGCAGACTTCTGTTTTGCTCTCTCAGCACTCTCTAAGGGCAAGTGTTCCACTCCTCTGCACAGGGAGAACTCCCTTTTCAGCCTCCAGTTCTTTTGCTTAAGTGAGGCGAAAGATGGAGCTCAGTCATTGGCTAAAGCCAACCCTTGTGTGCGCACACCTTGCGTCATTTTTCGGAGCCAAATTACATGCTGGCGGACAGCACGCATGCGTATTAAATAGCTACCTCTATCACTCTCCCTCTCATGCGTGCAAACACACAGACACACACACACACCACTCTCGCTCTCTCTCTTGCACACACACACACACACACACACACACACACACACACACACACACACACACACACACACACACACACACACACACACACACACACACACGAGAAAGGTGATCCAGGCAGCAGTTCTGTTGGGATTGAGTTACG
Organism: Semaprochilodus insignis; assembly: GCA_034552555.1. NCBI lineage: Eukaryota > Metazoa > Chordata > Actinopteri > Characiformes > Prochilodontidae > Semaprochilodus > Semaprochilodus insignis. The sequence goes on from CM067495.1 coordinate 13,760,800, forward strand.
GCTGTTGAGCTGCTGCGCCTCGGCCTCCTGTCCCCTGTCCCAGACCTTCCTTTCCCCTCTCTCTTCCTCTTGCTACCATTAATTTCTCATGAAAGCCACAGAACGTGTGACGGGGAGGCACGCCATATCCCCTCTTTTCAAAATGACTATTGCACTCTGTGAGTCTTATTCTTCATCCATTTCACTTTAGAGAACAGAGACAGTGACTGTGTGATACACTCGTACACCTCCAACCAGCTCACATTCGTAACCACAACATTTTCCAGACTTCAACAGCCAAAAATGGCCACATTAAATACAATTTCTTAAATTTTCAGGAGATATTTCTAAGTAGATTAGCTACAAGATAATCCTTCATTAGACAATGCATAAGAAAGAGGAAAGTCAAATTCAAACAAGTGGAAATTTTCAAAATTGGAATGGGGGTGGGGTGGGGGGTAACCCACCACAACACAAGTGTTTCTATCCAACCTGACGCTGCAAGACGACAAAGCAACACTAAGAAACTAAAAGATGTGTAGCTGTTACGACTTCCTTACTGAGGAAAGAAATGGACAAAACACCCACCACGTGCAAACCAAATACAGGAACTGCTAGTGTTCTCACAGCAACAGTACTCCATCTACCTACTGTCACTTCGGATTAATAGTGATCTGTTTTAAATCCACGGTGTCTGTGCCTAGCGTACTTAAGTGTGGTTTGGGATGGCGTGGGAATAACAGCGTGAAATCTCCAGCTTTTAGCTTTTGTTTTGTTTTAGTTTTCATTTGTGATGCTACAATAATGAGTGGAACATAGTAAAATCATTGGGTCAGTCTTTTACTCCTATAATCATAACAGTGGTTGGTTTGTTATGTTATCACATATGTTATATGTTATCATGCAACATTGGGTCTCGTGGAATGTCTCTCAGCCAATCACATCCCAGGACTGGAACTACTGGCGTAATTAGTTTTTTCTGCTGGAGCTGAACTAATAAAGTACTTCAGCACAGTAATGAGGATAAGCACTCCCAGAATGTGCATGTTTGAATGCAAACAACGCAAATCAACGTTGAACTAACGTTAAACCAACTATGAAACGCAATACTGCTTCTAACTAACCCACAAACATTTTACTGTGAAGGCTCCTTTTCAGGGCATAAATCACTGTTTTACCCTTATGGAAACTGTAATTCATCAAGCCTCATCCTGCTAAGCATTTGAAAGTTAGAGCTTCAGAAAGATCTTAAAGAATGCTGCATTGTCTAAGCATGTCTGTCATTACTCAACACAGAACAGGTAATCAACCTTAAGTATTCAGTGAAAGGCCTTCATCAGACTTGGACAAATGCAGGCGGTTGGACATATTAGATACAGAGAGACTATAAAAAGTGCCTCATTCTTGGGAAATAATAGTTTCAAATCAGCATATCAACTAATAGGCCTACTGCAGATACAATGTACTAGGATTCACCAATTGACTATTAATTCCAGAAAGAAACCAAGGTTTCTTTCAAAGGTAAATGTGTTAAATGTACAACAAATCAAATGTTGCCATCATTGTGGTAAATTACAATAGATGCTCTTAAGCATACTGCAGGTACCGTGACAATTTCGAGAAAGTTGCCAACAGCATTCGTCATAGCGCTTGGCAAGAAACAGTCTACGCCAGATACACTGTGATCCTGCTTTTCAGTTTTCAGATCATTTAGAAATGTACTTTTATTTAGGGTCTACAATGTAATCGTGAGAGAATAAATCCACAAACTAATTAAACTAACTGTAAGTGCATTTTTACATGTTTCATGTTTCCCCACTTGTTTGTTAGTGCATTGAATCTGTTTCAGTGTATTAGCAACTATCATACCATGATTGCCTTACAATTTCTTTCCAAGCATGATTTCACACGAGAGTTTTGTTTTTCAGACCCATGACCACTTGCTCTGGAAGTCAGCTCCAAAACACCGATATCAGGAGGACCAGAGGTTGGTTCTCTGGACTGCTCCCGGTCTCAGAAATAGCTTTCACACTTGACCAAATGTACCACGATTCACCACTTGACTGGTACATTTGGTCAAGCGTGAAAGCTATTTCTGAGACCAGGAGCAGTCCAGGGAACCAATCTCTGGTCCTCCTGATATCGGTGGTCCGGAGCTCACATCCAGCGAACTCTGGTGCAGTGTGCTGCATGCATGGAGGCCATATGTTCCCGTTTGTGATGCCAGGGAAAGGACTGACAAATAAAAGCCCTGTTCTTTGCTGCTTGAGTGTTTGTACCCAGGTAAAAGAATAAAAAGCAGGAAACCGATACAGTTCGTGCCTAATGTTTTGCAACCCAGCATGCAGGAAAGTGACATATGAAATTACACAGTCGATTCACAGTTCAGACAATTCTTGTGTATAAAAGCAAACCAGTGAAAAGTCCTAAAAGTCCCCAAACTAGCCCAGAATTGGTCCTGAGGACAGACTTGAGGATTCTGGACAACATCTGCCATATCGTCCACCACTAACTTAAACCACTTAATTAGATTTGAGCAGATACAGACAGGGAAATCCATTATCGGCATCCATCTACGTATAGCATTAATGGCTCCAAATCTCATGTGAATACTCTACCTATTTTTAATGTGTGTAGTCTTTAACAACAGCCACACTATGTTCAAAAACATATAGACACCTCTTCAAATTTGTGAATTGAGCTACTTTAGGTACATCCATTGCTGACACAGGCAATCTAGTGCATATGCAGCTTGTGTAATCTCCACTGAAAAGCACTGTAAAAAGTTTGCTGTAGCTGATGCACATGAACTTAAGATCATACACAACATACACAACTGGACTGTCACACAGTGGGACTACGTTTCCTGAAGAGATGGAGCCTGACCTCACTAATGCTCTTGTGGCTGAATGCAACCATATCCTCCCTGAAATGTTCCAACATCTAGTGCAAAGTGTTCTCAAAAGAGTTGAGGCTGCTACTGCATAAAAGGGACCAAATTCCTTATTAACACCCTCGATTACAAAGTAATCAGGTGTCTATAAACTTTAAAATATAGCACATGTTTGAAATGATAACCTCAGTCGAACCATCACCCGGACGTGTGCTTCTGTCTGCACAAGACTGAGGCAATTAAAAGCTCATGGAGCGATTAGGCAGCCTCATGCTCGTAGAGCGATTAGGAAGACACAAGCTGAAGTGTGGGGTGGAATGGCTGAACAGAAGCCTGGCGGGTGAGAGCTACTGAATGGAGCTGAATAATTGACAGCAAGAAAGAGGCTCTCTCACTTACAGTGTTTAGTGCACATATTTCAGCAGCACTTACATAATGAGAGGTTACGAGAATAAGCAAGATGTCAAAAGATTTAAGTGAGCACTTAAGGAAAATCTTGAATGACAAAAGAACAGACCTCATTATTAATAAATATATTATAATATATATTATATAATAGAATATTTGCCAAAATCATCAATCCCTTACAATGTAGGGCCATATCCTGAAAAACATTTTTTATTAGTATATTTATTAAATAAATGTAAATGTCATGTTTATTAATGTAATGTAATGTAATATGTAAACACTGTCAATAAAAAAAAAAGACTCCAATCACTCCAGATATTCCACAAAGCAGGATTCCTCAGTAAGCCAGATAACTTAAGCCCCAAGTCAGATCTATCCAAATGGAAAAGAGCTGAGGATCATTCTTACTGGACCGTACTCACCTTCAGGTTCAAGTTATCTAGCAAACTGAGATATAACCCACTGTTCATAGAATCCATTTATGAAATCTAAGATACATATAGAGCTTTAAATGCAATGTTTTTGTGATGTTACAATGAACAACCAACTTAGACATATCCACCTTTTCAGCCCACAGCAGTTTAGCTCCACCCATTCACCCTGAAGCTCCAAGCTTTTGGAATGAGAGAGAGTCCATTTACATATTGGTCTTTAAGGCCATAAAGCCACACACAAGTGGACCTCAGGGAAAAAAATGAAACAAGAGAATTGTAGGTCATGCATTACTTAATACTGTGAAGCTATTAGCCTATTTAAGAGCCAAGAGCAAATGACCTGAAGTGAGGTTCATACACACTACATGTGCAGAAGTATCCAGATGATCCTACATGGGGGGGGGGGGGATAAATAAAAATAAAATAAAATAAATCTGCTTCTTTAAGGTGTACCCATTTCTGGTTCAACTAGGTCTAAACAATTAGGGAAGAATCTCTGATTGTGATATTCCTGATCAGTATTGCAACTGCCATTGCTATAATTTTCTTTGGAACTGAACTCCAGGCCTGTCACTTGGCCAGCAAGAAAAGAGCATCCCCTTTCTCAGTTATGCTGTGGTTATGAAGTTACAGCATATAGTTGTCTGGCTTCCTCTGACTGGTCTCATCTAGAGGCAGTTTACAACCTCTGATAGTCATGTTAACGTTGCCCATATGAGACATGGTTTTGATAAAATAGCCTATAATTAAATATTGTAATAGAAGCCTATAATATATTGTAACAGAACGGGATGGGTTGCACAAGAGCCCGGGGTCAAAATGCCAAGCATCAGCTAGATGAGTATAAAAGTCCCCCCTCCCGATTATCCAACATTAGTACCTGACCTCACTAACGCTTGTGACTGAATGCAATTATAGCCTTGCAGCAATGTTCCAACCACTAGTGTAGTCTTTTCCGAACAGTAGAGGCTATGAACACCCTACTGACGCGCTTCATTACAGAAGAAACATTTGATGAGCAAGTGTCTATAAACTTTTGTACTGAACTGTATAATGCGCAATGTCAAATCAACACTTAAAGATATTCTGTTTTAGTGTAGCTGTTACAATGTTAGACTCGATGTGATCTACTGCCAAGGCAAGCAGTCTTGTATGCAAGTAGATCCATCTTAAATCATTACATAACTAATTATAAGCAGATGGCAATTATTTTACACTGCTGTTAGCTTTTACAATGACATGTTTTACACCACAACAAAATAGGAGTGTTACAACACATCGTTAAATAATGAAATGCTAATTGTGACCATGTGCGTCATGGAGGTGTGACAATGCATTGTGGACAATGGACAGTTTATTAAAACTGATTTATTGAGACACGTCATGGGTTATGAAAACAACAAAAACTCCAACCTCTGACTGGGTAGTATAACACGTTTTGAGAGCAGCTGAGGGTAATATTTGTTTACTTGAGCTGTGCCTATCGCCAGTGGGGAGCCATTAACTAGCGACAGCTCATCAGTCAATCTGTCCTGGTTCTTTAACAGCACAATGAACAAAAATTATTAAATTGTTCATTGCAATTATTTATATGCCAGTTAACAATCAGCTAAAACTGTGACTCACATACTTCACCAATTAGCACATGTATGACTATAGGATAGTAACAAAGTAACTTGAGACACATATCTGATACTTATCACTGCAAGACTGCTTGAACCAGAAAGACAAGTGTACATGTTAGGTGACCTAAAGTGACTGCAACCTTGAGAGCGCTTCACAGTCTCCAATAACAATGCTACCTCCTGCTACTAATTCCTCTCTCAGCACAGGCCAGCCTAATGTTCAGACAGAGACACCCACGCGTGCACAAACAGAAACACAGGCAGAGACTGGAAAGGCTGACAAGTGACAGCAAGCACTAGGAGAAGGGAAGAGCTTAATTGTTGTTTCCGACTCACTAGCTATGAGTGTCAGTCCCTTTGTGTCACAAGTAAAGCTGGTGTCCAGCAATGAGCCGTGAAATGGCTGGCCTTTTATATGGTGGGTCTCCGAGCCAAAACACACCCGACCCTCAAGCCAAGTGGGACCGGGGACAGCAAAAATGAATGCCACACTCAGCTAATCCACTCTCTCCACAGACAGAACAAGATTTATTTTATAAAATAAATAGATTTTTTTTTTTTAAATCTTTCTGTGCAGGCTTATCTGTGTCAACAAGATCTCAACAGTGTCTTTCCAGACACGGATCGTCGTTGCTAAAAGTCACTAATACCCTACACAGCTACTTGTGGTTGTTTCTGTGCACTGGTCTATTAAAGGTCCACTAGACAAGTGAATGATTAAGAGAGATTAGGGCAATGTAAGCTTGAGGGAGGAATGTTTCACTTGAGGAAAGGCCAACAGACTCTATATGAAGGCCTAAATAGGTAAACATTTAGTTAGCGAGGGTAATACAGTTACTAGGGATGCATGATTAGATTTCGCAGACATGCAATCAGCCCTCAGTCAATTTATTATTTTCCCTTCCACCACAAACCCCCAATCCATGCTGCAATTTTATGACTAGGGGTATAACGGGACACAGTCACGGTATGGTTCACACTGTGATTTGCACATTGTACTTTTCGGCAACAAAAACCCATTTCACAGCAGTGCAAGTTACAATTTGTCCATCTAGTGTCTTAAAGTCCCCCTGAGGAGATGAGATGGCCCAAAAATGACAATAATAAAGAACGATATTTTACATTACAGTTTGCATAATAAAAAATATTGGTTAATCAGCCAGGATCTGTGCATCCTTCGTAATAATTCTCTCTTTTTTGGACATCTATGGCATACTACTGTTCACCAGAGACACTTCAAGACCAAGAAAATTGCTAAAAGAACACATCTTGTTTTTCAGTAAGCCTACAAAAAGACATTTAGTGCTAAAACAATACCTAACAATACCTAAGTAATACTGCAATTAAGAAATTAAGTCAATACTTTAGAAGAAACTTAGGACTAGAAAATAGTCTTTGAATGTAAAAGTCCTTTTTAAGAAAATCTAGCGCAATGTTTTCATGATCAAACCCTGAAAAAGATGCTGTTAATATACACTGATACAAAGTGCCTGCATATATGTGTCTTCAACAAGGCAGTCTAAATTAACACAGCTTGGGTCACAGAGCTGTAACTGCCAATTAACCATGACTAGCCAGTTTCTAAAGCCTTAGCTTTAGCAAATTAAAACATTTCAATAGATTGTTGCTAGTTGCTACGATTGAGAAAGCATAGTTGGGGGGGGGGGGGGTGCGACCTTTGTTACAGATAAGACTGTCCATTAAAAGTTTTAGACTTAGTCAAAACTTAGCCTTCATGAGGACTGTTTATAAAGCAAGACTCTGTTTCTCTTGTTTTAGAACATTAGCTGATAATTTGGTATGTGGATCGTCGCTATACAAAAGGCTGTGCAACTGTGATGGAAGACAAAGCCAACAGTTTATAGGCCCCTGGATTTGTTGAGTTAGCTTGTTACAATGTGTCAGTTTTCCATATGTTGGCCTATTTACAGTCACTGGGGCAGTTGGCCATGTCACGCCTTACAACAAAGCCTTGAGAAGCAGGGCACCTGCTGCCACTTGTGCATTCTGGCACAAGTGTGTTTGTAAAGGAATGTCATTTGCGTACATATACACTGTACTCGCGTTTTAGTGCGTAAACGACAGCTCCTCACCCGTCTTGTTGCTCCTCAGTCAGACAGCCCCTCTTAATTAAATGTGCAGCTGTTTGTTTGTAAGCCGTTTACAGGGGCTTTGGGGAAGCTACAGACTGGGGCCGTCACGCCTCCTCCCCCTCACACACAGAGCTGCTAATCTCCCCCGCTGGGCCTAAAGGCAGCTGCCCGTCCGCCTGATTAACCCCTCCACAGGCAGGGACGATGGGGACAAGAGGGGTCCTGTACCTACACATGTTCCACATACTGTGTGGGAGGTGTGAGGTTTCGTACTGTTTAAGCTGAGCAAGCAGAGGAGTAGCAGTGTAGCAGTAGCATAAACAGTAAAACAGCAGCACTGTCTCCATACCATGCCCTTGATTGTGTTTATGTTTAGAGGCTGTGGCAATACCTTGCTGAAATGAGCATTTCCTCCATTTCGGATCTTTTGGTGTTGCAACATGAAGCCCCGCAGTAGCTCTATTGTTTGACGATGCGGAATTTGCATGCTGAAGTTCACCAGAGCTGAACCTGACGTGAACTTTGCACATAAAATTTGTATATTGATTTACATGTGCTAACATTATTGCACTTTTAAACATGCCAGCTTTATGATGTAATATCCAGCATTAACAGTTCACCGGACCCAGCATTGATACAGCTGATACAACTGCACAGATATCATGCCTGATACCACAGGTGTATTAAAACTGAACAGACCACAGCGACAGGCGTCTCAGGTACTGGGGAAAAACACGAGTAGAAATGTTTCAGCTCTCGTTCATCAAGTGAAACAGGTCATTTCAAATGGCCTCAAGAGAAATTACATGTCAGGCTTAGCTAAGCTCCACAAAACACTCATTGTATAGTCCTTGACAATCTCAATTTCGTTCTTCACGGCCACATTAATATAGACATAATACAACCACAACTTTAAATGAACTGCATTATGTTATTCGCACCCACAGCTGCTTTAGTGTAAGACACAGTCACATAATTATCAGACAAAAGATCAGAGGGGATGTCTAAGCGGAAGCATGGCACCTTCCCCTACTAATCCCATGCATAATGTAGCACTTTCATGTGCCCCATTAGTTAAAGAGAGGGGGGCTTGCAGGGCAAGAAACGGTGACAAACGTTTAATTCTAGACAATCTTGCCGAACCAAACGTCTGAGAAGTTTAAAGATCAATAATCATGAATCAGCTTGTTTTTATATTGCACCCTTCTGCACATCAGTATTGGGATCATAATACCACTTAGCAAATGATAAACAGTACAGCCTGAACTCTCCCCAACACACTCCCCAACACACTCCCCAACACACAACCCTAAATCCTGTAAACGATGACCCTACTCCACTTTCTGCTCCTCCCCCCCACACTGGTTCCATTCCTTCCACAGGATGTTGGCGCAGACCTCACGATTGACAGGAGCCCCTTTTCACACTCCACCCTAAACAGCGCAAGCATAAACAAGCACACGCAAAACCTCTTGCAGGGCCACATCCTGTGGGGTCCACTGGGTCATAAACACCCCCTGCGTGGCAGAAGGGACGCCTGAGCGGATGCATGGCACCTTCTCTGCTCGTCCCATAAATAATGTAGCACCCTCATGTGCCCTATGGCCCCAGACTAGTCAGAGAGAAGGGGCTTACGAGGCAACGAAGCACGCATGGCTGAGTTACACCCCACTCCTCTATTTACCAACTATCGAAAGAGAACTGCTAAAGAAATAGGAAGACGACATTGTTGGAAGTGACGTTATGAATTTGACATTGGAATGTCAAAAGCTGAATACTACCATAAGCTAAATACTACCATAAGCAGAGCACACTTAACATAGTCAAGTGCCATTCAGGACAAAATTACAATAAACCAGCTATTACAAGGACTGAAAACATGGAACAGTCGAGCTAAGAGTGCTTTTCAACGCACTTGAGCTTGCTGCTTTGTTGCAAGCCTAGAGGGAAACACTGCTGAATTATTATTCTTACTTTTTCATTTCTGCACAATTAGTGGCTAATACGTCAACAAAACGACTGAGTGGTTTAGGGAGAAATGCTTTATTGTGGAGAAACTTACCCAAGTGCAGAAGTCTGAGGAATTTAATGCCTCTAAAAGTTCCTATTACACTTTCTTACAGTCTTTTCTGACCACATCATGTACATCATTAGTACCTGAACACTGATCAACTCCTTGGGTCATTACAAAGACAGCATAATTATGCCTGTTAAACTGTTTACAAACTGCAGTTTGTAAAACATAAAAGTAGTCACAGTTGTAGAATCTTTCATATTATTATTAGTGTTTGACATGCAGCACTACAGGTTCATGTCTGCTTCTCACATCTGCTTCTCATATACGCTCATCCTCAATGGAATGTTTGACATCATGAGACATACAAATGATTTAAGTTTCATGCTCGGCCGTGCATGTGACGTAAGCAAGGTCAGACCTTATCGCTGTACCTGACTGACCAACAGCCCCAGCTGCAGCCATTCAGTGAGCAGTGATGCCCTCCATGAGTCATCCTGTCAGCGTCAATGGCAGAGAGCTGCATGACACAGGACTACATGCATGCAGACTGTTACGATGACTGCCCTTAACACCACGTCAACTTTGCCAAAGACTGGAATGGCATTGTGCAAGACTGTCATGGAGTGACTCAGAACAGCAGCAGGTAATCTTCAGTGACGAGTCCCGCTTTTGTCTTGGTGGAGACGACCAAAGAATCCATGTGTGGAGGCACCGTGGTCAGTGCCAAGATGAACGGTTTGTTGTCACACATCACACGTCCAGAAGGCCTGGTGTCACTCCACCCCTACCACACAATCTGCAGAAACTACGTGAGAACATTCAAGTTGTATGGGATGGATTATCACAGGACACTATTAGGAACCTCTACAACTCCATGCCGAGACATCTGGCTTTGTTAGCAAACATGGTGGCCTGACACCGCAGAGTTTTCTATTTGCTCCTCCAAGTCTGGTAACTGGTGAGCAGGCCTTGTGCAATGCAATCATTCACAAAGCACGTCTCTCACACACACACACACACACACACACGTTTTACATAACTTTGATCCAGCCCAAAGCTGTCTGCTGTTCAGGTAAACCTGCTAGGTTGTGCAATTTTCACACTAATCATTCTTTCTCTGCTAAATGTTGAACAGTGTGTTGCGTCAAAATGCCTGAACCTGTGTGCGCGCTCATTTTCCAGTTCCTGCTAACGATGATCCCGTATGACTGAACTGTTTTCCAGAAAACTGTCCCACTAACCAAGAACAGAGGAGGAAAGTGTGCGTAAGTTTTGGCTGGATACCCTGCCACTGTACACTAAGCTTCACCACATCTACTACCACAGAAATAAGGGAAAAAAATATCTTCATGCTACATCTCATTTCTGATTACTCAACTAATAAAAACAAATACTGGAGGAAAAATAATCAAACATTTTTCACTTTAGCCAGGACATACTTGGTGTCTCCGCTTTGGCTCTTTATTTTTAGCTGCAAGGCTAATGTAGCCAACAACTGATAAAAGCTAATGTACCATCAATTAGTGTCATGCAAACTGCATTGCTAAACCACACAGTTGTATGCAAAAGTTTAAACTCCTGCTCAAACAACTTGTCGCTGATTTTCAGAATGAAAGTAAACACATTCTCTACGAGGAACAAACTTTGCAAACATGCCATTTCTGCACATTTGACCTACAATTTCTTCTTGCTTGTTGGCTTAAAATACAATATGAAATGTGCTATAACTTGCAGGGGCAACATTATGTTCTTCCCCCTCAATATAGGTTATCTGCAGTAAATAAACTACATAGTAACTGTACTCGAAATACCATGCTTAGAAAATCAAAATAAACATTTGCATATGTCTGTAAATACTGTGTAGTGCTGCACATACTGACTGAGCTCCTAAATCCTGACTAAGCAGCCTCTCAGTCAATATGGAGAAAGCAACACCTTTCTCCAGTAACAGCTCAGGAAGTAACGCAGCTGCTTGTAATTTGCTCCAGGTTAAAACGATAAAGCGGTTAAAGTTTTCCATATTATTGTAGTTGTTTATGGTTCTGAGGTGAGCCGTATAACCTCTCTTTTCTTAATATAACCACCAAAAAGGCACGGACGCTTAAGTCAAATACAGCATGTTTTCCGACATTTAATTTGTCCAACTTCATGGTCTTTGTGATGGCTGGAAACTACCGGTGCTTCCTGACACTGCCAACCAGCTAACCAAGTCTTCACAGGAATCTTGGCAATGCCACCAGTCAACTATTTCCAGTCATACAAGACCAGGCTCCTATCTTTTTGAATGAGAAGAGGTTAAACCTAAAACTAAAAGCTACCTGAATGTTTCAAAACATATTTGACATTACTGATCAAACCTGACAAAAATAGCATACACATTTCTTAAGGTTTTCCTCACAAAAAGCACACAAAACTGTATTTCAGCTACTATGCATCTCTCAACACCAAGTTACTGTGGCTTTACCAGGAAGCAACAGGGCTCTTTTATTGCGGGGGGGACTTTCTCTGTAAACTGACACCAAGTTAAGCATTACAGGCTTTCCCATTAGTTTTTCAACCAGTAGCCTGTCCTCTCTCTGTTTAGTCTGAGCAGTCAAATAACTTAAAACAAAGCAAAACAACAAAAGCAGGAGCAGCCATGTGGGAGGCTGAATTTTATCCTCACTGTTGTCCATTTTTATTTTCATACAGTCTGTTAAAAATAAATAAATAAATAAATAAAATGTAAAAAAAAAATCATAATGGGGTCTATTACAGATTGCGCAACAACTTAAAATGGTTTTAAGGCAAGGGTTTCATGATTTAAGCATGCTCTCAAGCCAGTGGACTGTTGGCATGTAAACATGTGGCTTCCCAGCTCCAGCGTAAACTTCATATGCAGAATATGTCTTGGCTGATCAAGTACATCGCAACTGCCCCTTTAAAACCAGTCACCAGTGCTGTTCTTTCTGTGCCTATACTGCAGTGTCATCAGCTTTAATAGGGAACACACAACTCTAGCTCCCCTGCAGCAAGTCTGCCTTGTTGGCAGAGGAGAGTTCCCCCCCCTCAAAGGGCTCCTTACAGAGCTCATCAGCGCCTGTAAACCAAAGCATAAATCAAACCCCGAGAACCAGTCTAAGCATTTAATATAAACAGTTGCACAACTGAACATGAGAACAAAGGCAGACAAGAGGAGGTGCATTTCTGTTCATGAGAACACAAATGAGCATAGCTAGAATTTGGATAGATAACAGACAGACAGCTCGACTATACACGTTTAGCTTGGCTGAAGGTCCTGGTTTGCTCTTGGCTCGACCGGGACGAGACAACAGCCGCAGTGTTAGGGAGCAGCCTGGAGCAGCAGAGTATGAAAGTTTGGGGGGGCAGGGGGTGGTGGTGTTTGTATATGAGAGAGAGAGAGAGAGAGAGAGAGAGAGAGAGAGAGA
>CM067495.1:13774072-13812410 GCA_034552555.1 Semaprochilodus insignis
GAGAGAGAGAGAGAGAGAGAGAGAGAGAGAGAGAGAGAGAGAGAGAGAGCAGGTGAGGGCAAGGAAGAATGCCTGAGGCTCAAAATTCAGTCTGCATCCATACTGCAAACGTTTAGCACAGACTGAATTAATGCTGCACAGTGCAATTAACGTAATGAACATACACTCCCTACATACTTGCAGTTTCATGCACACCTTAGCTTGGCTTCTTTGTGCTCTAACCTTACAGTGGGGGGAATAAGACAGCTTTTAAAGCCTCTGGAAACATAAATCTGTGTTACCTTCTTAATTAAGGTAAACTTGGTTCTCTGGGCCACAATATACATATACAAAGTGTGTCTTACCAACCTTACCAAAGTCTAATAAATATCTATTTTACCAGTACTGGGCAGCATTAATATTGGGTAAGTTTGCGCAACCAATACGAGCAACCTAGTGAGCTAAAGCCAAGTTAGCCAAGTTAGTAAGTTAGCTAGCTATTCAGCTATGCATCTGTCCATCTGTCTACCCAGTTATTCATCTATCTATAGAACTGTGCATTTGGTACAGCTGGGTTTCACCCAGCTAACATTATGCCAGCATTCCATGAGTGTGCATTCTCTGGATGCTCATCCAGCAGTAAAACAGATGCGACTTGCATGTAACTTATACTTGTAGGATCTTTTGCCGTATTTCACTTTCCATAGTTTGTTGTTTGGTGGCGTTTTCTCTTCAGTGCATGAAGCCCAGGGCTTAATTTGTAAAGGGGTGAATTTGAGGGGAATACTGAGCAGATGGAACTCCGAACTTCTTGTCCACTGTGTGGTGATCTTAGCCAGCTGCAGTAAAATGCCTATGCTAATAGAATAGGCAGTTTGTGTCCTCCTCCAAGCATGTTGAGCTGTACAAATTGCATTTACAGTGCTTTAAAATGTGGTGGCTGGATTGGGAGGAAACCTAGCTAGTGCGTAGAACTGGACAAGATCACCAAATTGAAAAAGAAGATGAAGGGGGGCGGGGGTGTGTTTCAGTACAGGGTACCATTTCCAATGAGTTCAACTATAGCAGTTTATGGATTCTCTTCAAGCCAAGCTTGTTTCTTTTAAAGCGGTTTACACTTCAGCTTCAAATGTCTTTCTGGTAAAGCTTTTGGGTAATTCAATTAGTCCTGTTTACTCTGCCTGAAAAAGAGCTGGCTTCTACTTATCATTAAGGTTATCATTTAAATCACCAGAGCTACTGATCACATGTTAAAAACACAATCAACCTTATCAGTCACTGTCAATATGAGCCTAAATGCTTATCTTTAAGGCATAAAGTTATCTTTATTATTATATGGCCAGCCAGGCAGCTCTGTTAGTTTAAGCCAACAATGTAGGAAAACGTCATGCTAATGCCAAAGTCAATGTACTTCACTCGGCCGCCCCCTCCCCCCGGGATCTCTGCTAATGCTTGTTCCCTTTTAGTTAAATCGAAATTCTAAAACCTCAGTAGGTGACCAGTCAACCATGCCAGGTAGACGTTTGTTTGAGATGAACACAAGCTCCCAACACGCCAGAGCAGATAACTACAGTATCTGTTTGTTGTTGCAGGATGACGCAGACACAGAAGAGAAAACAAGTTCAATTTCAGTGCACAGCTGAGAAAGACGGGCTTAAAATCAATTGTCAGAAAGAGTGCAGTACTGAGCTAACATCAGAAATCACCTTTAATTTATTCAAACTAGAGTCAAAACTTTAAATATAAGGAAAATGTAAAATCATACTTTCAGTACTTTTGTATATGTCTTTGTTAAAGACTCCATTCTTTTCAGGAAACACACCTTCAGTTTCAACAAAATTTGCACAGATATTCTCCACATTAGAGTCTTAGAGGTCGGTTCTGTTTCCTGCTTATCACCCTTCCAATAATCCCAAACATCACCAGGAAACACCAGCAGCTTCTATGTTTGATTAGCCAATGTTCTATTTCAACCGTTTCCTTTTTTTCCCTTTTTTTACACATCCTTTTAGAACCACAGCACTGAGTTGTCTTCTCACAGTGAACAGAAACACCCTTGGATTTTTTTGGGCTCTCAGGCAAGAGCAACAGAGTTTCTCTCTCTCTCTCAAAGATAAAGTTATCAGCCAGGGATGCCCAATCTAATCTCATCAGAAACCTGGAACATATATGATTCTACCATGAAGTCATCAGAGAGCAATCTACTAAAATTCTATAGAATAACATGCAGTATGCCGATGTGTAAACCGGTTCCAAAGTCCAAAATGCTGTACAAAACCTACATTCAAAACATTCTCCTTTCAAAACCAGAGCACAGTCACATATTATTTAAAAAAGGGAGCAGTTTAATTCATAAAATTGTAGCCCATAACCACGTCTTGAAAAGCCAATAAATTAAGATGCAGTAAAAACGTTCACAAAACTATCCTTCAAGCCTTTCAACATCTGGGTTCCTTTACTGCTATCCTTCATGTACCCTGCAGATCCACTGCATAGTCTTATTTAAATTCACAAATCTTCCCACTGTCATTTGCCAAAGCGGTCTGGCAAACCTGTTCTATGAAGAAAGACATTTCCTGAATGTGGCGAACCAACACAAAAATTTTCTAAGAACTATTTTTGCTGTGTTCATGCTACCCACATGAAATGTCAACTGTTAGCTTTCCCTGGAGCACTGCTATTCTCTTCTTCCTTTTATTACACTGAGTGATTTCATCTGCAAGTCAGTCCACTGACTCAGTTTACCCCAGAAACAGGCAACTGTACCATAGACGGAGATTCTTAGTCTGTTAGTAACCAAATGATGGGTGACCAAAATAGCTTAGTTTTGCTGAATTACATCAATAACTAATAATATCTTGATTCAGTAACTCAATTAATCAAAACAGCAAAGACACAGAACTGTGATTGGTTAGTTACAAATTGCAGCCTTCTGCTTCACAGTGAAGGGCAATACCAGTAGCAATTACCAAACTACATATCATACAGCCCCAACACTCACTTTCCAAGGCATTAGCCTTAGAAATGTCCTTATAAAATATTTGGTAAACAAAGACTTACCGGTTTCGGCATCTTCACTGCCTCTCCGCCCTTCCCACAAAAGAAAAAAAAAAAGAAAAGGGGAAAAAAAAAAAAAAAAACCCTCGTCCTCCGTTACAGGACGGCTCAAATCCTATGGTGCAGGCCCTGAAAGAGACAATATGAGAATGTGTCAAATCACTTTCACACAAATGCAGTAGTCTACAATACAAGCTTAATATGAAGGCTAAAGAATAACAATTTGTTCTGGCAACATTAACAATCCAAGCAAGGTTTCAAGAATAAAGGAATGAGGGCAAGTAACAGGAAAAAATAGGAAGGAAATGAGGACGAGAATTTAGGTACCTAATGAAAAAGCTGAATATTTAGTTTCTTTTAATTCACTGCCATGTTCACAAGGCCATATTTACATTTATATAACACTTTAGTCTGTAATTTAGTAGCAGGCCATGTCTACAGTTTTACTTCAGGGAACTTCAATACTGCAGAGCAGCAGCACAGCATTTGGCGGGTGGGAACTGATCAGCAGCAGAGCTGAATGAGAAATTTTTCTGAACAACATTGTAACTATAAATTAAATTGTGATTATTTTACACGAAGTTACACGTCTTGCTTTTTTGGCCACAAAGACCAACATATTTGCTTTTTTCAGGGCTGTATCATGAATTTGACTGCATATTTGGTTGCATCTGTTTGGTCTTAGCAGATTCCAACCTTGCAGCCTACATCAATTAACCCCAAAACCTCTCACGGCCTATTACAAAACATAACAGATCATTTTAAATAACATATCAAATGTCACTTGACTCTATAGTGAACTGCAAAAAATTATCTGAAGACGGTCTGTTTGTAGTTATTTACTCATCCCAATGTATGAATGCCATTCGTTGCACACTGACGGGTGGAAAACCACCAATCTAAGTGACATTCAAACTGTTCTTACTCAACAAGTTAAATTCATCACAGGAAAATGCTGCTGATAATGTAGGGTAAAATTAGTTTCAATTATACACAAAAACTATGAATCGATTAATCTTTAGGCCCTTATCTGGGGCATCTTCTAGACCTGCCATGCAAGCAACACACACTGATTTCACATTTGTAAGCAAAACACTCTCATACTTGCATCATCTATATCAAAAATGTAAGCAATAAGAGTCCAACAGAAACACAACAGACATCCCTACTATTCACTACTGGAAAACTGGAAACACATTCACCAGAGAAACACTTAAGGTTGCCAAAGTAACTGTACACAAAAGAGCTTAAATTAAGCCTGAAGCACAGTCAAATTTGGGCTCTTAAGGGTCCAACTGACATACTATGGGATAAAAAGAAAAACATCAGTCAGTATTAAGGTTTGATTAACTTTGGCAACTTTCACACTACAAACCTCATCCGATTAAGTCAAGATTTTCTGCTCAGATCCAATCTGACTAACATGATGGTTCACATTCTCATAGGCAAGTGACTCAGATGTGTCATTAATGTGAATGAACCGGCTTCTTGAAACAACCCGCATGTGGACAATCAGTAACGTCATATGAGTGAACCGCATGCGTCATGAGCAACAAACAGAATGAACCTTTTCTGCCAAGATAATGAACTCTGATCAGCTCTTCACTGTTCATTATTGGAGCAGGATGGAGACTGAAAAAGGGTCAGTTATGTTGCATTTACACCGTTTACTGACTCTAACTTCACATTTGGCTCTGCTGCTGTGTTAACACAGAAAGATGGAACATGCGCAGTTAAAAAAAAAAAAAAAAAAAAAAAAACCCTCACATGAAATCTGATCTACAATTTCACATTCAAGTTGCATGCCCACAAATCGGACCACATATGAAACTGACTCAAATCTAACTCAAAAGGGGCAGTGAGCACATTTGCCCGGAGCGGTGGGCAGCCGTAGCTACGGGGCCCGGGGGGCAGTTTGGGGTTAGATGCCTTGCTCAAGATCACTTCAGCCATTACTGTTAGTTCAGGAAATCAAACCAGCCCACGACTGCCCCTAATGAAATGATACACACTGCTGTAATGTATGAAAAACACCTGATTTCAAATGGCTATATCTGATTCATAGATACTATAACCCCCGGTTATAATCACCACCACTCTAAAGGAATTCAAGGCAGTATGCTTTTCTACAATTAACAATTTTACACCAACTCACTTTACACCATTATATTATGCAGAATTTTGATAATGCACCACTTTACTAAACCTAACACAATTATTTTTTTTAATGTAAAATTTTATGACCTAATGTTACCGGTTATAAGAACGATTTGATCCTAGACCCTATACCCCCCATTTTTGCTGATAAAGCAGGGCATGTACAACTGGTTCAGCACAAAAGAGGGTTTCTGATATTTCAGGAACTTGACTGAACAACAGAAGACTTCTCACAAATACAGTAGATCACATTTCAGTAAACACTTTTTCTGAGCAATTGAGTAACTGTACTTATCAAATCACAACACTCACACAGTGTTTCTCTCTCACACACACACACACTAAATGTTAGTAGGAGACAAACATTATTTTCAAAATGTCAAGAACTACTGCTGAATATACTTGTATGTAATGTTAAAGTTTCAATAGCAATAAATCTGACAGAAACCAGAGGAAATAAGTTCTTCAGGAACTTATTATGACTTAGGCTAAATCTCAAAACAAAAAAAAATATGTAAAACAACATCAGAGGCATCAGGCAGTGTATTTGTAACCATTTTATGTAATATCTTTCTGTAAGGTAGATTTTAAAAGCATTAAACACTTCAGGTGTTTTGTTCCCATCACCACCACATTGGACAGCTTTCTAGAACAGACCCACCAGTTCACTTAAAATGACTTAAAAAAATAATAAATAAATAATCAATCCCACTTTTAACAAAATCTGTGCTTACAAACCTGACACATCACACAAGTTTACTGTCCTAAACACAGTTTCTTCTGTCCCAAACATACATAAGCAAACATACACAAATCATTCATTCATAATTCTCAAAAAGGACTTTGCTAAAAATTAAAAACAAACAAACAAACCATTTGACAACAGTAACACAATTACTTCAAGGGGACTCAGACTATGGATATAATGCTTGAAAATAACAGATTAAAAATTGTGCAGAGAATGAATAATACTGGGAAGCACTGGCCCATAACTCCTCATAATAGAGTGTAATGTGGTTTAGCTCCCCCTGACACCTGTGTCATGCAGAAATTGTCGGTCCAAGGACAACAGGACTGCTGAACTTGGGTTCTTAATTACATCTCATTAGCACATGGTTGTTCAGATGTCATCTGACACCACAACATTTTCATCAGCTATAGCACTGCAATTACACAGGATCCACGAACAGTTTTCAGGCTGAAGATGCACACAGGAACTTTCCTGCAATCAATTTTATTGATTGAAACTTACATAAAACTAAATCACACTTGAGTTGCATAGTGTAAACTTATCTGAAACCCAGCTGCAACACTTGCAAACATCTCAACGTTACTGGACTTCACTTCACTGGATCAACAGAACAAAACAGAAGCCATGTTATATGGTAGCTGCAAAGCTACAACAACAAACTGAGTTTCTCCAAGCTTTCTCCCCCACCCCCCCCCCCAACTTTCTGGGTCCCACACATCAAATCTGATTGTGAACGCAGCCTTAGACCAGGACTAAAGAGAATGGTTTTGCTTTGGGACATTGGTATAATAAAGAATAGGGGGGGGGGGGACGCAGACATAACCCACCAATTAAAATAATAATAATAATAAATAAATAAATAAAAAGATTATAGGACTGGAAATATAAGTTATCAATCACAGGAAACTATTCACAGAAAGTGTCACAACATCTTTCTGGAACACTGAGCTCAAACAAATGACTATGATTAATACTGATTGAACATGACACTGAGTAAATGTTGACTATCACACAAAATATCCGGTTATGGAAAATGACCTTGACTTACTGCTTTCATTAAGGAACATTAGTATGGCAGTGAGCCACTGGCCTGTTGTAAGGACAGTAAGACAGTTCATGGTCTTGCGCCCTAACAGGAAAAGTGCAATGATTTTGCTAGAACAACAACTTACATTAAAACTGAGCAGGAGGGAATAAAACATGTGCTATTAATCCTTTCAGACGAAATTTTTCATTCACATTTACATGTTTATAAATGATTTTAGATAAACATTAGCTACAAGGCTAGACTAGAAAAATAACCAGCTCATATTTGAAGCTTATATCTGTTTCACAGTTTCCCAAAAAAGGTCTCCAGGATTAGACACATGAGCGTTACTCATTTAAATGTGACAAATGCGTGTGTTCCACTTAAACATTTCAAAACCATACGAAGAGACACAATGAACAGCATGAATATTCATGAATACACATCAATTCATGAATATCAAGCACTCACACCCAGACCCAAGGAAATTGTAGGAAGGAACACAAGGAACCTGCTATTAGTTCTCAACATGGTTAAGGCCTTCTAGTAACTCAGTAAATCAGTAGAACACACAAGTGCCTTTTATTCTTGCCTGATGAGGGCATACTCATAAAACTGCCTTTAAAACATACTCATAAATACTGGACTCTTGATCAACATGCAAATAAAAATATACATACATGTAACCACAGGCATTGCTAATGCAATTTAAATAATAATTTGGCATGACAACCCAACTTACTCATTTTCCCACCTGTTAGTCAATCAGCCAAGGCATGTTTGGTGTCCAGAGCTTGCTTCTTTAGTTTTGCAACAGAGCTATAATGCTGATACAGCTAACAGGTAATTACAGTCACCCAAAGGTCATCCAAAATCTTTTGTACTACTATTTCACCAAACATGCAAACTTTGGAGACATAAACGTGCCATGTGGTGGTGCAATGATTAATCAACTTATCCGAATAAAAGTTGGCAGCTAATTTCACAGTGAATTAGTTGGTGATGTCGTCAGAACTGTTTCCTCTACTAACTAGGAATGTTTTGCCATTACCGCTTATTGGAGAGTTAACAACAGCACGATGGCAGACTCAAGAACAAAATCCTTAAAAGTGTGGGAGCCTTTCACACTTAAGTGTTGTCAGGTGCACCCTTTATAAAGCCAACCTTAGCTGGCATAGGAGTACATGCTCTGTGTTGGAGCATGCAAAATTTCTCACTGGATGAAGAAGATTCATCTCTGCAAGTTAGTGGTGCTATCTAGCTAACGTTAACATCCAAAGCCGTCCACATACTAACACAGTCTATTTCAGAATGCATGTTCTGCGGAAACCTTAATGGAGTCAGAAGGGAGAAGGAAGTAACCATCATTCACAGCGAACCTGTTCACATTCCAAATAACGTGTACACTTTAAACCACTGTATCTTCGTCTTAATGTTGAGACAGGTTCAGTGAATTCCTGAATAAGGTACTCATCTTTATTCTCTTTAGTGTTAGTTAGCAAATGCACAAAACAACCAAAAGCTAAGTTTATAAGATGACAGGCACATACGAGTTATATTGTAATTAAGTGATTAGTATATCATATAATCGATTGTCCGCATTCTGACGATTAATCGACAGATGATTCGACTCTCAAAAAGCTGTTTCCTGCAGCCCTGGTGCATATTTTAAACGAACCTGAACGTCAGTGTAATACAGTTACCCTTATAACGGCCATTCCCACCGGAGTAAAGGCGATCCCACAAATGTGGTTCAAGTACGCATGTTGGATTCCATCCAAGCATGTAAAGCCAAACGCACAGGCACTAAAACCGGCCCGCTCATTTACTCAACCCAATCCCCTGCTCAGGGATTTGTCCGAGGCAAAGCACGTTACATGAACGTTTCCTGTGGCCAATCGCCGGTCAGGATAATGTTGGGTTCAGGAGCCTAGAACCGATGAAGACAGCCGAGGGTATGTTTTGGTGTACTGACTCCATCTAGACTGCCCTTCATACCAGTTTACTAAAGCCCGAGACTGCCAGAAAGCAGCCCGGCGGAGTTTTTCCCGTTCCATCTTAAATGGCGCAGCAGTTACATGTAACTGCTGCACCATTTAAGGTGGAACGGCAACATTCGAACGAGAAGCTGGCGAATAGGAAGCCAAGTTCAGCCTCATCATAACAGCGCGTGAATTAGCTGACACCACATGTGCTACCCCCCAAAACTAGGCCACGCTGTTGAATTAGCCTTGCTGACCGGATCCTAGGCCCTCTCTGAGCAGAACCGGGAGATAAGATGCCAAACGACAGACGGGTTGTCGGTGTAACAGCGCTAGCTGACTCTTTCAGAGGTGCTAAGCTAAATTACCCTGTTTATAATCCGCACTGTTAGCTCGCGCGACCGCTAGGCTTTCAGTCAGCCAGCCAGCCAGCCAGCCAGTCAGTCAGTCAGTCAACATGGATGAAGAAAGTTGTGACAGCAGTCATTCAGGCACATAAAAAAAACCCACTAAAACTTCATTTACAAGCCCTCAACGTTTTTAAGTTTGAGTCCGAGGGGTGGTAATGTTGAACACATTAAAATGCTGCCCGTTTATATGCCCCGCTGCCCTCCACAAGTTAAGACGGGACACGGGAACGTTAAGCTAATAACGTTACAAACTCTTGTCAGGGCAGTTTAGCTTAGCTAAGCTAAACAGCGAAAACTGTCGTAATTCTTCAACTCCGCGGGTTAAACAACCCACTAGGGCGTTAAAAAGCCATAAAGACCCTGCAAATTAACACGTTAGCGGTATAGAAAGCCTGGAGCAAACCAACGGTAAACACTACAGCCGCAAGGGCTGAAGTTCGAATGAATTTACCGTTCCACCTTAAACGGCGCCAACGGTAACGTTAACTGGTGCAGCGTTTAAGGTGGAACGGAAAACTCGACTAAAGACGCGGTGATGCAGCCGATAAAGAAACTCACCTCGGAGAAGGACTGCGTCTTCTAAAACCCAATATTAGACCCCAGAAATCCTTCCAGGTCGAGGCACACACATAGACACGGCTCACGAAATGACCTCCGAGACGTGTGCTGCCGTTGGCACGCTGTGCCTCTTCTTTCTAACGGAGCTGGAGAGAGGAGCAGCGCTCAGCCCGTACAAATCCACCGCAAGGAGAGCAGAGAGCACACTGAGAGCGTCAATATGGCCGGCGTGAGGGAAGCCAACATGAGGCGTGGTTCACTTGATAGATGAGAGACGTAGGGGGGAGGGGGGGGGGGGGGAGGGAGAGGGGTGCGCCTCTCCGTGTTCGCTATCGAGTTCACACCGGCCCTGCACTGTACGAGACTAGGCTTTAGGGCAGAACCGTTACATTACATTACATTAGGGTGGCTTATCAATCCGCGCAGCGCACGTGCCAAGAGAGCGCTCTCGTTTATTTCAAAGGGGAACTCCACCGAATTTTCACAATCTCATAATTCAGCAAAGTCATTCAGAGCGTTTTGAAGGGGAAATGGTTCACTGTAGAAAAACTGATGGTGGTGATAGGAAGCACAGGTCACGAAACATAGCCACTGTATTTAATATAACCAATGAGACTACCTACAAGTGTCTTCTGAGTTTTTGTATGTACTGTCCTTAATGGGGAAATAGATTCAAGATTTTATTGTCATATGCACAGAGAAACAAGCTGTTGCACTGTACAATGAAGTTCTTACTCAGTACTTGCACTACCTCCTGGACTACAAGTACCTACAATTACAATATAAATACTAGTACTAAGTAAAGAAGCAGAAAATAAAATGAATATATACATTTATACATATATATCAAGAAATGTACAATATAAATTCCTTAAACAATACAGTCTGTGTGCGTCTGCATCTAATGCGAGTCTGAAAGGCTTAGGAGCAGAACATATGTACAGCATACAATATCAGTGCAAATGACAGTACTGTGCATTAGCAGCCAATTATAGGCTCGCGTATCATTAATAAGTATACATGTATCATACACAGTGTACATAATGCAGGATAATAATAATAATACTGTTTTTTACTTAGAAGTGAAACAGTGAATCACCTGTGTTGTGCACAATGTGCAATCTGTCCAATTAAGCAGTCTGTGATGTTTTAATGGTCATCACGCAGGACATTACCGGTCAGGTGCTTGTTACAGAGGAGCATGAGGTGGAATGGTGGTTGGAGGAAGTGAGCTGTTCAGAGCCCTCAACCCTGATGAGGTAGAAACTGTTCCTTAATTTGACAATCCTGTATCGTCTGCTAAATTTTATTTATTTGACTTGGAAATGAAAATCGGGGATGTCGTGATTTGTCAAAAATGAAGTCACTAAGTCTACCGGCGTAGGTAGGGATGAGGCAGGGATATGTTTACCACAAAAAAATTGTGTGAGCTCATAATTCATATTCATATTAAATCTTGTAGCAGTATAAAAGCCCTGTGGCTACAGAAGAAAGACCTGTGGCTATAGTGCAATAGCCAGACCTCAAACATACTCCTGGGCTAGCTATCAGCATAGGCAACCAAAAACAAGGACTGTCCTCGAAAAAAAGGGACGTTTGATCACCCCATACTTTTCCTTTCCATTGCCCTGTATGTACCTCTCTGCTATGAATGGGTTTTAAAGTATGTTTTAGGCCAAAACTGTGAACAGTTCTGACTCTGGTTAAGTGTTTTGAGAACGGAGCATTTCATGCCAATACCCTCTGAATGACTTTGTTTACAGCTTAATGAATTGAGCAGAAATTTCTGTGGAATTTCCCTTTAAAACAGATCAACAGAACCTGTAAGGCAGTTTAACAATTAGATTCCAAGTAAGCTTCTTACTACAGTTACAGAGTCCTTTTCTGGCATGCAAGTGTCCATAAGGTAATTTTAGGAAACTGTTACAGAATGTCTTGTAGTGCATTGAAAGTTGTGTGTATGATGGACTGTTATTGGGTGTTCATGTTGACTACACAGGACTACATGCAGACCGTTACGACTGTCCTTAACACCATGTCAACATCACCAAAGAATACAATGGTGCTGTGCCAAACTATCATGGCACATGACTCAGAATGGCAGCGGGTCATCTTCAATGGCAAGTCCTGATATTGTCTTGGTGCACTGTGTTCAGCACCAAGATGAACAGCTTGTTGTCAACGTCATATGTCCTGAAGGCCTGGTGTCACTACACCTCCACCCCTACTGCATGGTCTGCAGGAACTGTCTGAGAATATTCAAGCTGCATGGGATGGATTATCACAAGACACCATTAGGAACCTCTACAACTCCATGCTGAGACGTCTGGCATGTTGCTTTAGCAGACATGGTGGCCCAACACTATACTGAGAGACATTACTTCTGTATGTGTAGCTCAATAAATATTGCCCATATCAGTCTAAATTTATCATCATTTATTGTTCCTGGTAACATTTATCTTCCTTCCCAATACCATTGCAATCTGACACTTCTTTCTATTCTATATATTCTTTTGATGATGTGTACATACAGGTATGTGATAAAGACTGCAATAAAAAGAGGCTGGACAATGATGTTGAGCGACTCGGGCCTGATAGTGATTAGAAGTTTCTTTGGTTGTGTACTGCCATCTAGTGAAGGATAGTCAAAATATACTACAAACCACCAGGTTCCTCCTCCTGGCCCAACCATGAATATTGAGAGTACAAATGAATAGAACAACAAACTGCCTTTTCCAAATTTAGATCTAAAGCAAGCCCAAGCAGAAACACAGCAGAAATGAAACAAAAAAATGCAAAACTTAATGTAATAAATGGGTCATTCAGTCATGTGTCTTATGTCTTCGGGTCATTTATTTGGTTATTTCCACACTGAGTGGGAGCCTTGCTGCTGGGTAGCTAGGCCAGCCTTAGTGACAGTTGAAATACTGCAGATAAGACCACCCCTCCCCCCACATCAAGTACAAACCGTCTACCCAGCTGCTGAGTCACTATAAACCAGCTGTTCACTGTGCGGCATACAGACAGTTTTTCACGATACTAATGAATATTTCACCGATGTGTTCAGTCTTCAGTCAATTCTGAAACAGTTTCATTTTATTAAAAATAATCATTCAAAAACTTCACATTGCTCCAAACCTCAAGTTCATTATTGACTTAATGTGACAAAACACCATATCCAAAACCAAATGTCATGAAATCAGATTGGTGACAAAAATAAAGAAACTTGAGTGGAAACCCCTAACAAGTGCATATGCTTCCAGACAGGTGTACTGGATGATACGATCAAGCAGTTAAATGTCACGTGGGTACAGGACGAGGAGGCAGGATGCAAGCGCAAGTCTTTAATAGGCTCAAATTGAAATGAAACTAAAGAAACCAAAGACACTAGTAAACTAACAAACGACTGTGAACAGGGTTACAAAAACAGACATGGAGACAAAACACCAAGCAAAAACAAAGGGAACAGGGAGTATAAATGAACAAGGACTAACAAAGAACACCTGGGATGGGGCAGAGCTACAAACTAAGGACAGGTGAAGGACCTGACAAGGGGCGGAGACAGGAGGAGCAATGACCAAAACAAACAGAAGCACATGGAACAGGACAACAAAAAGCACATGGAAATGACAAGACAAACAGAAAACAGAGACAAACAGGGGCAAGACAAGACAGGACGTGACATAACGCCACCCCACCTCCGGCAGCTCCCGAGGCGCATGGTAGATGGTACAAAGAGAGCTGGCGCAGAGGGGAGGCCCGAAACAGAACTAAAGAACAGGAGAGGGGAACAGACAAAGGGCTGAAGTAATGACAAGGAGACAAGGAAACAGGAGCAAAAATCGTAACTGGGTCAGGGACAGAGACATTAACAAACAACACTGATGAACTTGAACACGGGAACTTGAACACTAACAGTGACAGGAACAAAAATATACACCGTAACCGGGACAAACAAAACCTAGAACAGGCGAGGGGTTAAATGTGAGGGAAAACATGGAACAAGAATTATAAGGCCAGACTGAAAACTGGAATGGCAACTGGAACTGGGAAGGAAGGTGGCCGGGCAGGGAACTGCGAGGGCGGCCGGGCAGGGAGGCTGACGTCTGGAATTCAAGCTGCCTGGACAGCTGGTGGAGCAGCAGTCATACCCTGGGCCGCAGCAGCTACAACAGCCACGTCCTGGGCTGCTGCAGGGGCATGCATGCCCGCTGGCAGGTGGACCTGCTGCAACGTCCTCAGAGGCAGGCAGAGCCACAGGCCAGGCAGAGGCCTCAGAAGGGGAGGCCAGTGGAGCCACAAGCCAGAGTAGCCAGCAGGTTATCCATATGTGCAATGTCCCGATCACAAGCACAAATCAGTCTTGCTACATCCATCGTCGGCTTGGTGTTATATCACGTGGGGCAGCAAAACTAAAGAAACCAAAGACACCAGTAAACTAATAAACGACTGTGAACAGGGTTACAAAAACCACAGACATGTTGTGTTTTGACAATGGCTGGTGTGACCAGGTAAACCAGCACCACCACCATTACTTGCACTTCCCTTTGGTGGCTTAGTGTCACCTTTATCTTCATTCTTGCACAAACCTCTTGTAAACTGATGAGACTTGTACCCATTTTGCCATCATGTTTGATTAAAAGGCTCTTTATGGGCTCTTTATTGGCTAAATGGAATGGCTTTTTTGCTGCAGAAAACACACCTTGCATATGTATTGTGCATCTTTCAGCTTTTAAAGCAAAACACATTCTTTTACAGGGAAACCTGGCATTTTGGAGGAGTCGTAGAACACAGCTGTTCAGGGGAAGCTGTTATTCCAAGTTCTCAGGTAAAAGTTATGGTTTTGGATTTTTACATCAAAATCTTATTTTCATTAACTAGACATCTACTCTCATCATCAAAAATTCAGTTGCACAGATAGTTGCACCCAGAAGGAATCAACCGACGGGAATGAAACTTGGTGGGTTTGTTAGACATTGGGAGACATGCAAATGATTCACGCTCAGCCGTGCATGTGACGTAAGCAAGGTTGGGCCTTATCGCCCTTATCGCTGACTCTACAGTCACGATTATGGACAATCAGCGAACGGTGATACCCTCCATTAGTCATCCTGTTAGGTACACAACACAGGACTACATGCATGCAGACCGTTTTGACGACTACACTTAACACCATATCAACGTTGCCAAGTGTATTAAATAGTTATTATTATTGAACAATGTGTCATACCTTCAGTGCACCCTAGCAGTTCTTTTCTGCAGCCTGTGCAAAAAAAATCCTCTTTTTTTGGAGAAAGAATTTAACAGAGTAGTAAAGGTCTCATAAAGTATCTGTTAAGTGTTCTTTATTAGAGACATGGCATTTTCACTGCCACACAAGATAAAAACAAATGTACATTTGACTGGCTGGTATAAAAACTGTTATGTTATTAGATTAGCTATACATAACAGATAGGTTACATAACTGCTGAGCATCAAAAAATTAGACATGTCCAGTTTACAGGAGAGGTCAAAAACCTTCTTTACTTCCAGTGTAAAATAGTGTGAAGAGGTGAAACAAGGGGGTTGAGGCAGGTTGTATTGTACAGTGGTTTTATTTGGGGCGTTCCAGTACTCACAGTCCAGATTATAGGCACGGGTCATAGCACAGACAGGCAACAACAGAGGCATATCCACAAATCAAAAACCAGGAGACAAGGCAAGGATAAACACACAGGCGAGATAAACACACAAAGCAGAGCTCAGAACTCAGGAACTAACACAGAGATTTCACCAACCAACTCAGCAACAAGTGAGGTATATGAAGCATTCTCAATGAGCCCATGGTCAGCTGGAAGTGTGTGCAGTGAGTGGAGCCTGGGATAAGCCAGCACATGTCAGTACCTCACAGGCCCAGGAGGGGGTAGTATGTGACAAGGTTTTGTTGAAAGCAACCTTGGAGAATTTCTGTTGGTCCCTTCATTATGCAATTGTCACACTGTAAATGCATGTTTGTCTTTAGATAGCATCACTATGTAATTGAAACAGGGGTACTCAAACCTTTACATGTAACTGTATTGCTGCAGAGGTTAAAATAAATTCTTAAAGGTACACTTGGCCTAAATTCCTAATGAAAGGTTTTTGACCATTTCCGTTTTGGATTTTGGAAGTTAATCCTAAACCTCCTCAATAAGTCAAGCACCCTTCTCAGGAGAAAATTAAAGTACAATTAAAAAGCTTAATTGATTTATTCTCCATTATAAAGAATCGGTATATATGCAAATGGAAGCACTTTCCAGAGAAAAGATAAAAAAGAAGCAAAAATAAGAATGAAGAGTGACAGAGACAGTAGGTCTTTTACATGATCACAAACCCACACAATTATCCAAGCTTTCACACTTAAAAGTGAATATAAAAGACATAAACATGTCATCACAAATTCTTCCTGATCTCGAGATAAGAAGTCACTGTTATTCAGTAGTCCCTCTGGTCTCCAGAGCCACTTCTAGTTTCTTCCAGAAGACCTCAGTGTCCTCTCCTGGTTTAGGCCAGGTAAGGTAGGTACGCTTCTTGATTAGGCTCCTCATCCTGTAATATGGAGACAGGTGATGGGGTGGAATTTCCTCCAGGAATACCAGGATAAGAACATCTTTCTTCTCGTCAAAGAGTCGGAAACTGGCCACCTGGATTTCTCTGGAGCACCATTCACTCTCCAAGTAGTGACAACTGATCACGCAGATTGTCTTCCGGCTGCTATAGATCCCATCCACAATGTTATCCAAGATGGGTTTACCTGGTTGGAAGTCTCTGTGGTGCAAACACAACTTCCAGCCCTGCTCTCCTTCCAGTTTTGGTAACAGCTCTCTCATAACCCACAGTTCATCGTGAGTATTATAGGATATGAAAGCATCATACTGGAAGTTTAGGTGTGTTTGTTTTTTCTTCTGTTTCTTGTTGTAAAGGAAAGCCAGGAACAGATAGTAGGATGTTGGAATGATAAAATGTTGGAAAAATAAAAAATAATTGCCAGATCAGGATGACAGTGGTAGAGCCTAACCCCAAGACAACTGGAAAGGGAACAAAACTGGTGTTGATGGGGAGGAAGGTGGAGAACATCAAAATGTTGGCACATGAAAGCAGCAGGACAGTCGAGTCATTTTAAAGCAGGTATAGGCTTAATATCAGGAACACTGTGTGAATGAACATTAGTATCTTCTTGGCAGAACTTGCTCTAAAGCTTCTGTTTGTGTGTAGGGTACACATGTGTTTCCCTGTGGAATTCTATTCAATTTATGTGTGTATGAAGAATTAATAGGTCCTTAAAGGTGGGGGAAAAAATCCCTGGTTTTTTGAGACTCACACCAAGCTACTTGTGTCATTCTGTGGACATTTGCACACCCCTTATTTGTGATGTACAGTGGCATGCAAGAAGTTTGGGCACACCTGGTCAAAATGTCTGTCACTGTGAATAACTTGGATGTTTCAAATCATTGCACTTCAGCTCAAAAAACACTGCCCAGGCATTCTCCTGCAGAATGTTATAGATGACAACAAAATTCCCGGTCCTGTCAATTATGTTAAGTCACCCAGACCTTCAAGTAGCAAATAATCTCCACACTACCACCACCATGTTTCACCGTTAGATGTAACAACATGTCCTCCACTTTTCCACTTATCTGTCCACAGAACAGTGAGGTAAGCCTTTATGTTTCTCTTGGCTACTAGTAGTTTTCAAATTAACTACGCTTCCAAATTAACTACTCTTCCATGGGAATATTCAACACTGTATCACATTTTCTTCGTTTAGAGATAATGGCTCTCAAACATTATTACCTTCTAATTACCTTTCCTCTAGTTTATTTGAGGCCTGTTACCAGCCAAATGTCTTTAATTGGTTATTTGAATAGCTAAGGGGCATAACTTTTCAACAAGGCCCATTTGATGCTGGATAATCTTTTTTCCCCTGTAAATGAAACTGTTGTGTTTTATCAGGTAGTCATATTTTATATTGCATTTTATGAAACATTGAAATAATTAAATGTGACAAATAAGCAAAAAAAGGTTAGGATGGAGCTTCAGGTGGTAAATATATATATATATAGTTCAGAATAAGATGACTATAAATTAAAAATATATATATACTGTGTCACACCACCAGGGGCACAGTAGTGCCCCCAGGCCCCCTTCCAAAACAAACAAAAAAAAATCAGGAAAAGAAAACAAAAGCCAAATGTGTTTTATTGCTTTGTGAGGTTGACTTTTACTGCAAATGGTATCTTGGCAAGTGAAATGATCTTAAATCTAATAATTACTATATTAATGAATATATTTTAGAAATATTGTAAGCTTATTCAATATAATTTTTTAAAGTAAGCAGGCAGGTAAGCAGATAAAGGAAACAACAGTCAGATAAACAGAACTTACTTTTTATTCCTCTAATAACATAAAATATAACAATTAGCAAAATTAAAGACTAAAATTAATTTGCAGGTCCTGGATAGTCACGTCCACAGTGACCTGTGGACTAGCGCTCCTGTGCACCACTATAAAACTGTTGTTCAACATAAATGGCTAAAGGGAAGCAAACAAAATATATCACATCAGAGTCTATCCCATAACAGTAACAAAAATAAAGTGATGCCACTGCAGTATATTAAAGTACACTAGTTTGTTTGTACTGCTCATAAAGTGCTGCAGTAACAGGGACCTTTATACCCCTCTAGCTACCTAGCAACGCATATGGTGATCTTCTCTGGGGCATCCTATTCTGTTAGCAGTTCTTTTGTTTGAAGATGCAAACTGTGTGCTTGCTGTTGAACTCATGAGTCAGCAGTGGATATACAGGTACATAAAAGTATCTGAATTCTATCATTAGAAGTGGTGTCTTTATACTCTTGTCTGTATATTCATATAATGTATATGAATCATCAGGTCAGTCAGTCAAAGCATTGACTACAGATACATTTATTCATTTTTTATACATCACTGTTGTTTTATGATTAACTGTAATCTTTAATAAAATGTGAAAAGATTCCCATATATAAAAAGGATTTAGATCAGGGAAAATAATTAATAAAACTATAAAATTAATAAAATAATTAATAATTGAACATATATATTGATAAAACCTAGAATCTAGAGCAACAGGCACATGTTAATAATTGCTCTCCAGTTGTAAGTTATGGAAGCTGTGGATGTCTGCAGTTGGTTCATTAATTTTTACCGCACATCAGCATGAAGCGGTTGCCATTATATCTGCAATACTTGAATATTCTCAGGTCCTCCTTAATCCAGAAAAAATAGGATTTTCCTCTTCCGAAGTTCCTTTGCTCTCCAGAGCCATTCTCAGTTTTTGCCAGAAGACCCGAGTGTCCTCTCCTGGTTTGGGCCAGCTGAGGTAGGTTCGTTTCTTGATTAGTTTTCTCATCCTGTAATATGGAGACAACTGATGAGCTGGAATATTCTCCAGGAACACCAGGATGAGAACGTCTTTCTTTTCATCAAAGAGTCGAAAACTGGCCACCTGGATTTCTCTGGAACACCACTCACTCTCCAGGTAGTGGTGGCTGATCACACAGATTGTTTTCCGACTGCTATAGATCCCATCCACAATGTTATCCATTATGGGTTTACCTGGCTGGAAGTCTCTGTGGTGCAAGCACAACTTCCAGCCCTGCTCTCCTTCCAGTTGAGGCAGGAGCTCACTCATAACCCACAGTTCATCATGAGTATTATAGGATATGAAAGCATCATACTGGAAGCCACTGGACTGTCCCTTTCTCTGCTGGTTGTTGTTGTAGAGAAAAGCCAGAAGGCGATAGTAAGCATAGACAACTTGCCACTTGAAGAAATGATAGGCAGTTGAGCTACACATAATGAGAAGAATGGAGACAGTGGTAGAAATGAAACAGAAAAAGCCCTTATCCACAGTGCATGACTCAAAGTCGAGTTCCATAAGTTTGTTTCCTCTCAGTTTTGATGGGTAATTGCATGTTAACTGGTCTGCATTTATAACTTGGGTGTCGTTTTTTCTTATTGTCCAGTCAACAAACCAGGCGTTACTGCAGTCACAGCTGAACGGATTTCCTTGAAGGTCTACGTACGTTAAGTTGGCAAAGGACATAATGATGGTCTTGTTGATGACTGCCAGTGCATTCTTGCTGAGTTGCAAGTATTGCATTTTAGTGAGGTTTGCTTGTATGAGAAAGTCCAGAGACTGCAAACCAGTAGAGGACATGTAGAGTCTGTTGAGTCTTTGGAGGGGTGTAAATAATTCTGGAGAAACTTGCGTTAATTCGTTTCTGCTGAGGTCCAGGCTTAACAGTCTCGGAGTGTGTGAAAAGGTGTCTGGGTGAAGAACGTCTAGGTTGAGATTTCCTGCCGTAAACACTTGCAAAGATGTCAGTCCTCCCAAAAAATTTGAAGGGATATTCGTCATCCCTCTGTGGCCTTGGCTGTGAATCGCTAGAGTGTCCAAAGACTTTAAATTTTTAAAAGGTGGCTCACCCAAATCGCCCTGATAAGAATATGAGAGGTAGTTGTTGTTCAACAAGAGATATTTCAGGTTTGTAAGTCCCGAGAAAATAGAAGGTTTTAATGAACTCTGTGTGATTTTGTTTGATTGTAAGTTGAGCACCATCAGTTCACTCAGTCCCTCAAAGGCCCCTTGCTCAATGGTACTTATTTGATTGTCATTCAAAAGCAAGTGCGTAAGAGAATTAAAGCCTCCAAAGTCTCCTTTATGGATGTAGTTCAACTTGTTTTGTGTTAAATCCAAGAACTCGAGTTCCGGGAGGGAAGTTTTGAAACAATTTGTCACGGAAATTAGCCTGCTGTAGCTAATAATCAAATTTTTAAGATTCTGAAAAGAGCAGACTTCTATTGAAGACAATGGATTTCTGTAAAGGTATAGTGACTGCAACTGTTCTAGGTTGGTGAAATCGGAACATGTCAGTGTACCAATGTTGTTATAGCTTAGGTCCAGCACCTCCAAGGAAGACAGATTCCTAATGGCAGGTGGAACACTGTCCAGTTTGTTTCTGGATAAACTCAGCTTTTTAAGGTTTTTCATTGACATAAATGTCAGATTTGTTAAGTTCTTGAGACTGTTTTCAGACAAGTCCAGTATTACTAGATCAGTGCAGTACATTAACTCCTGCTCAGATATGAATTCCATACTGTTTAACTGCAGATGTAGGGTTCTGAGAGTGTTTATCAGGCAGACCATCTTAATTAGTGGTTTCACAGTTTGCTCTCTGAACTGGTACAGACTTAGATTAGTCAATGATGTGTTAAAGGTCTGCAGCACTGATTCCATTTCTTGGGGAGTCTTTTCTATCCCAGTTAAATTAAGGGTGCTGACATTTCCGAGGTAGTCCGTGTCCTGCACGTCCCACATTGTGCTTCCATTACTAAATGCCAGGCCCAATGATTCAAGGTGAGGGAAAACATCAGCTGTGATTCTGAAGACTTTCAATGGGTTCCCAGACAGATCTAGGACTTTCAGTTTTAAGGATGTGTTTGAAACCTGGGATGTTTGAAAAGAAGGAAATCCATTTCTTGCGATGTACAGTTCCTGAATCTCGGGCAACTGAAAGAGAGGTTGAGCTTCAGAAATATGAGATAAACAATTGTCTGATAGATTCAGCAAGACCAAACTAATAAGAGGATCGAAGGCAGAAGCACTGATATTTGTAATTTGGTTTTGGTCCAGCCGTAGCACGGTGAGGTTGAACAAATTTCGGAAGGAACCTCCTGAGAGGCTTGCGAGTTTGTTGTAGGCAAGATTCAACTCCTGCAAGGCTGTCAAGCTCCTAAAAGCCCCTTCCTCTATATCCTCGATCCTATTGTGTGACACATTCAAGTGTTTAAGCTTGGTGAGGTGGATTAAATCCTTTTTGTTAATGTTTGTCAACTGATTGTTTGAAAGATCAAGGACTTCTGTCTGGTCTGGAACGTTGCATGGTATGACTTGAAGTTCCCTCCTATTGCATAATGCCTTCAAATTTACAGGGTGTGTTAGAGATCCTCTGATGTTACAGTTGATCACAAAAAATCCGTTTACTGGAAGTACACTTAAAAAACAGGCCAATAAAAATGCCAGTAGAGTTTCCATGTTTTCTAAAGGTTTGGATATTTAACCAGATCTTTAGATCATGTTCACAGCCTTGTCCATCCAGCAAAATTAGCATCCTCTTCAACACCACTCATCTAGAGGGAAGTGAGAAGTTTGCATTAAAATGTCACATAAACTAGAACTTACATGTATATATATATATATATACTTTGTAGTTCTACAATTGCAGACCATGTAGTCCATCACATTGACCAGACACTTTGTTTTTTACGCTGCTCTTTAATAGTCAGGATCCCCACAGGACCACCACAGAGCTGGTATTGTGTGGTGGGTCATTCTCAACACTACAGTGACACTGGCGTGGTGGTGGTGTGTTAGTATGTGTTGTGCTGGTGTAAATGGATCAGACACAGCAGTGCTGCTGGAGTGTCCACTCGCTGTCCACTCTATTAAATAGTCCTACCTTACTGGTCCACCATGTAGATGTGAAGTCAGAAACTATAGCTCTGATCTGTTACTGCAGAGTTTGTGTTGGACCTCATCAGTGGTCATAGGAGGCTGCCCACAGGACACTATTGTCAAGATAGTTTTGGTTGCTGGACTATTCTATCAGTCTAGCAGTGACACTGAAATGCTTGAAAACTCCAGCAGCAGAGTGTCTCATAGAGTGGACAATAAATGGACACAGAGTTTAAAAAACTGATCCAGTCTGATCCAGTGAATGCAGCAAATCAGATGGACTGCTCCTGTATGGTAAGTGGAACTGATCAAATGGGCAATGAGTGTAGATACGAGTGGGTGGACCTAATGAAGCAGCCGGTGGGTATATATATATTGTTGCTGTCCAAAGAAAAAACATGATTATAACTTTTATGCATCATTTGATTCCATGATCTGCTGTTTACATTGTGTGAAAATGTCATGACAAATGGACCAACAGAAAAGCCCAAAAATTGCTTGGACAAAAGCCTGATTCCATTGAAACTCCATTACAACCCCAATTCCCAAAAAGTTTGGACGCTGTGTAATATGTAAATAGATGTAAATAACAACAGAATACAGTTTTGCAAATCTCATAGACTCATATTTGATTTACAATAGAACATAGAACACATCAGATGTTAGAAGTGAGACATCATTATATGATTATTATTAACTCATTTAGAACCTGGTGGCAGTAGCGCATCTCAAAAAGTTGGGACAGGGCCATGTCTACCATTGTGTAGCATCCCCTCTTCTTGTAACAACAGTCTGTAAACCTCTGGGAAGTGAAGAGCCCAATTGCTGGAGCTTCGATAGAGGAATGCTGTCCCATCTTTGTCTGATGTAGGATTGTAGGTGCTCAATAGTCCTGGGTCTTTGCTAGATTTTTCATTTCATAAGCGCCAAATGTTTTCTGTTGGTAAAAGGTCTGGACTGCAGGCAGTTCAGCACCCAGACTCTTCTTCTGCAAAGTCATGCTGTTGTGATGGACGGAGTGTGGTTTAGCATTGTCTTGCTGTAATATGCAAGGCCTTCCCTGAAAGAGACGTTGTCTGGATGGGAGCATATGTTGTTCTGAAACCTCTATATACTGTTCTGGATTGATAGTGCCTTTCCAGATGTGCAAGCTGGCCACACTATAGGCACTAAGGCAACCCTATGCCATCAAAGATGGAGGCTTTGTGCTCAGCTGGATGGTCCCTTTCCTCCGTGTCCGTGCTTTCCAAAAAGAATTTCAAATTTTGATTCATCTGACCACAGAAAAATTCATCTGTCCATTTTAAATGGGCTTTGGCCCAGAGAAGACGGAAGCGTTTTTAGATTGTGTTGACATATGGCTTCTTCTTTGGGTGATACAGTCTTAACTTGTATTTGTGGATTGAGCAGCAAATTGTGTTCATGAACAGTGAATTCTAGAAGTGTTCCTGAGGCCTTACAGTGCTTTCCAGTACAGAATCATGCCTATTTTTAATGCAGTGCTGTCTGAAGGCCCCAAGATCAAGAGATCAAGATCCAATATTGACCCTCGCCCTTGTCCCTTGTACACAGGGATTTCTCCAGATTCTCTGAATCTATTAATGATATTATGTACCGTAGATAGTGGGATATCCAAAGTCTGTGCAATTTTACGTTGCGGTCCATTTTTTTTTATTGTTCCACAATTTTTAGATGCAGTTTTTTGTAGACTGGTGAACCTCTGCCCAACTTTGCTTCTGAGAGACTCTGCCTCTCTAAAATGTTCTTTTTTATACCCACTCACGTGACTTAATCACAAATTTCTCCCCCAGCTGTTTTTCGATAGTACCACTTTTCCGACCTTTCGTTTCCCCTGTCCCAACTTTTTTGAGATATGTTGCTGCCATCAAGGTAAAATGTCTTACTTGCAACATCTGATATGTGTTCTTTGTTCTACTATGAATAAAATATGGGTTTATGAGATATGAAAATATCTTTACCCAATTCCATTTTTATTTACATTTTACACTTTTTGGGGTTGTAGGGTTTTGCCCTCTCTGGTGAAGTTGCCATTTTTGAGATACATGTTTTTTTTTTTTTTGGACAGCAATGATATATTTATATATACATAAACTGGCCACTTCATTACGTAATACACCTACTTGTATCTACTGCAGATTGTTACCTACTGCTGTGCTGAGATTGGTTCACTACACAAGTAATATCCGGTCAGCGGCGGCCTGTATGTCAGCAAGTGTAAATCCGTGTGCCTGTTAAAAGCAACTTTGTCTATTTTTTAACCCTTTGTGTAATTGTTAGAATGCATTGCATTAACCTTCCAGCTACATGTTTACCATATAAAGGCACCATGAGACAACACAGTAGCTGGTCGTATATACTAGAATGAAAGCATGTTAGTTCTCATACTGTGCAATAGGACAGACATTAAGAGGAAGTGGTCTTGCAGAGCCAAATGTTAAATGTCAAAATGTTGAATGTTTAAATATTCCTTCTTAGGATGGATCTCAAAAAGTAATAACAAATAAACATGATGTCCAGTCAAATCTGGTTACAATGACAAGGACAATGGACATAATTTATGGCAAAGTTCCATGCTGTTGATCATATTCTGTTGATACTGAACATACTGAAAGTTCTCATAAGAGTTTACAAACAACATCAGTTTAGATCAGTATAATTTAGCTTATGCAGACACAAATCAACCAGGCTACTGCTTAGGATGTTTTTGATAATAAAATAGAGCTGATACGTACCTAAGCTACTGCAGGGAAAAATGGCACACCAGGCGAAAGAGCAAGCGCTCCGCAAGACATCTGTTCTCAGTGTGCTGTATGAGGAAGTACATAAATACAGAACTAACCTTCAGTTACAATGAATACACTTGCTTTCTCAGATACAACAGCAGTTTATCACTTTATTTGTTACAGGATGGCATCTAAACTAAAATGCAGGGTTACTTCAGATTAAGAACATATTTAAAACAGGGACCCCCTGTAGATCCCTGACATCTTCACCTTTGTAGGAACCTCAGTGTTTGTAAAGAAGCCATTAATTGAGTGTAAGGTTTAACAAAGTTTGGTTGATGTGCGCTGAGCCGAAGGCAAAGCAAGGGTTTATTAACAAGTTAGCAGTGCAGCCAAACAAGAGAATCCAGGCAATCATGCCAAAGGGAGCAGACAGAGTCATGAAACCAAAGGGACAAGCCAGAGTCAAAACCAAAAGACAGTCAGATCAGCAAACAAAACCAGAGGACAAAGACAAAAGAGTAAACGAGAATCAAACAGAGTTTAAGTCGGAACAACAGTCAGAAATCACAAGGTGGGGGGGGCCCACTCAGTAAGGCCACAGTGTGGCAATACTTCACAATGTGAATGTGAGAACCAGGAGCTTAAGTACAAACAGGCTAAAAGGGGGACAGGTGTGTGTAATCAGTACTCTGGGAACATCGAGCGAGAAAACGGGGTGTGATTGGGCGAAGATGGACACGTGACAATGACTTCATCGGGTGGTGAATTCTGGGAGAGAATGAAGAATGAACTTAATGTTTTAGGATGTCCAACTCAAAGCTGAAAGCGAGCAGTTGGTGGGAGGAAACCCACCAACATCCCAGTGTTGAAGCTAAAATTTCTCACTCAGGAACACTCAGGAAAGAAGTTAGAAGCTCTGTTGCATAACTAATTTAATCAGATCAGTAGTTAATGGAAGCATATCTGGTTGTTTTTCTTTTATCTACATTGTTTTTGTATTGTAATTACACACAGGAACGTTATAGAGCATCTTGTCTTGTTTTAATGTAGCTTACATTAAATTCTTTTGAAATGAACACAGCAAGGACCATATTCAATTAAATGCTAGAATTTAACCTTAATGTCAGAACAAAATGTTGCCCATAAACTACGATCCAGAATAGAAAACACATTAAGAAAAGAGTGTTGCTGCCTGTCTAATCATGATTGCAGAGATGAGAGAAACTGTACTAAATTAGCATAGTCACAAGTTCTAATACAGATACAGTCAGACTTACTCATGCATGTCTAAGGCCAGCTTGATCTTTCTCGCCCTGAACTTCTTTGAAGTTCTATTTTCTGCTCAAATTAAGAGAACTAATACCGGATGATTCTCAGAACGACACATATGTAATGTAGGCTAAACATTAACTGTACAGACATCAGCAGTTGTTAAGGAGAGTGTATTTTCTCTTTGCATTGAGTCAGGGTAGATATGATACTGTGCATCTACTGAGTCATCTCAGAGTTTAACCTTCCTCTCAGTATATCTGAATCAGTTTGTCACTATAAAGTCACACATTTAAAGCTTTTATCACCTAATTGCTGCTTGTACCATACTGTAGTTCCATGCAGCATAGAATCAGTGGGATTTGTTTTTAACACAGTGTTACAGCTAGCCCTCTAAACAAATGCATACCCTTCCTGTAAATTCAAGTCAAATAAGTTTTAAACATTTTTACTCGCATATTCAGCAATAATAATAAAGTGATTTAGTTTCTTTTTGGCATTTCCTAACAAGTTCAAGAGTCCAAAAATGCTGTATTTGCACTGAGTTTATTCAAAGAATTTACCAGGCTAAAATCAGGTTTTCTGTAAGCGCTCAAGAAGGATAAAAATCATTCAATAATGTTAACAAATAAGATAAAAGGGATAAAAATGACTAATGACATAACTGATTATTGATGCCAAAACAATCAACAGTACATGAGAAAAGTAAAACGTAATTGAATTAAAGTCAAATCTAAATAACAGAGCAACTTTGTCTTACAGTTCTTGTGATAATGGAAAAAAAAACACATAATAGTTTAGATTCTGAAAGGGGAAGGTAACTAACCACAGTGGAGTTTATAATTTGCTATGCAGTACATACTTTGTTCTGTATAAGGGCGGTCTGAACCCTATTGTCACATGGTGTTTAGGCAACTGCAGCTTATCAACGACTCTGGACATTACTGAAGTGCATCTTTGAGGAACTGAGGCGTGTCATTGTTTTGCAAAGGTTTCAACAGTAGAGAACACTTGTGGTGAGAAGGCTGTATTAATGGTGAACGATGTGCTTTGTGTAACCACTTCTTCAGAGGTAAGCTATTTTGGTTTTACTGAATTCTGTGACTATTAACAATGTAGCTCTTCAAAAGCACACCTTTCTGTGATGGATCTGTGGTTTTCTTTGTATTTGAATCCTGGTGTATAGCAGCAGTTATCGAGCTGATTCTGGTTATTTTCCTGGTATTTCTGCAGAATATCAGTACAATCTTTTAGTGCTGCATGATCATTTATCATTTATATGCTACCACTCCAAAGTACCTTTTGACATTTTGATTTAAAATTTAAATGTAAATTTTAACAATATATTTTTTAATGAATATGTTTTATTTTGAACTTCTTTTATTACTTACTACAATGTGTTTATCATTAAAGTTTCATTAGTGGAATGTCTGTTCTAAGTCTTTTTCTGAAGACTGCTAGTGTATATTTCAATTAGAATGCAAATTAGAATCACAGAGTCAAGCCAAATTGAATGGCAAATCAAGGGTATGTACAATACTGTGCACAAATTCCATTTACAACCCCAGCTCCAAAAAAGGTGGGGCATTGTATAAAATGTAAATAAAAACAGAATACAATTATTTGCATTGACCCATATTTTATTCACAGATATATATATATATATCAGATATCAGATGTTAAAAGTGAGAGATTTTAACTTTTCATGAAAATGATTACCTCATTTAGAACTTGATGGCAGCAACGCTTCTCAAAAACATTGGGACAGGGCCATATCTACCATTGGGTAGCATCCCCTCTTCTTTTAGCAACAGTCTGTAAACATCTGGAGAAGTGAGGAGACCAATTGCTGGAGTTTTGGGAGAGGAATTTTGGTTCAGCACCCAGACTCTTCCTCTGCAAAGCCATGCTGCTGTGATGGATGGAGTATGAGGTATAGCATTGTCTTGCTGAGCTATGCAAGGCCTTCCCTGAAGGAGCGTTGTATGGAGGGAACAAAGCTCTATATACTGTTTAGAAGTGATACTTTCCAGATGTGTAAGCTGCCCAATCCCATGGACACTAATGCATCCCTATACCATCAGAGATGCAGGCTTTTGAACTGTGCTGAATGGTCCCTCTCCTCTTCAGTCTGCAGGACATGGCGTTTGTGTTTTCCAAAAAGATTTGCAAATTTTCATTCATATGACCACAGAACAGTTTTGCTCATTTTGAATGAGGTTTGGCCCAGAGAAGGCAGTGGCGTTTCTGAATTGTGTTGACATATGGCTTCTACTTTGCATAATACCGCTTTAACTTGCATTTGCAGATTGCACGGTGAACTGTGCTCACAGACAATGACTTCTGAAAGTGAACCCATGCAGTTATTTCCAGTACGGAATTTTAAAAAATCCCCATTTTAAAAATATCCCCCATCTTCAAACTAACATTGCCTTGGCCTCAGTCTCAGCCTACATAGGTTTAGAATGTTCACTGTTTTGGTCAGCACAAGCACCAGGTGTCATACGATTTTCAACTCCTTCCCTGAGCCTAACGTGATCTCCTGTTTATGTGGCCAGTACAGTGCAAGTCTATCCCAAAAAGCTAAAATGTAATTTTCTGTTAAATATGTGTTTCCTGATTGAATGGTGTGTTTAACCACTAATAGTTAAATAAACAAAAGAGTAATCTCTGACTTATGCCCTGTACTGTATAACATAGTTAGTATATGTTTTTTTATTGCATATGTTGGTTAAAGTATGAACAAACAGTTTTAATTGATTTCATTATCACTAATATTAGCTTCTTTCTGATGATTTATTCAGATCGTTCAAAGAAGACAAATCCACGCAGGACAAGCAAAAGACAGTCAGAGGGCATATTCACCTGCAACAGTCCAGCAAGCTAAACATGCAAGCTAAACCCAGACGACTCTCCTCAAATCACAGCATGTCTGTTTTAATATGGGTGGTCTCTTGCCTACATGTGGCTGTGGTACACGGATATTTTGTGAAAAACTGTAACATAAAGGGATCTCTGAAGTGGCCCGAAAACCTGAAGGCACTTTGCAATAAGAGGAATCTTAATGCTGTCCCAAAGGACCTACCTTCCCAGACAAGCGTACTGGATATCTCTGAAAATAAGATATCGAGGATAAAGTACACTGATTTGGCACATCTGTCCAATCTTACACACCTGAATGTGTCGCACAATGTGCTTCATATAGTGGAGGATGGGGCTTTCAGCAGTTTGGTGGCATTACAGGAACTGAATCTCGCCTTCAACAAACTAGATACCGTCCAAGGAGAGTTCTTTCAAAATCTGCTCAGCCTCACTGTGTTGCGTTTGGATCAAAACTTCCTCAAGAGTATCAACGCTTCTGTCTTCCTTCCTCTTACCAGTTTGGTGATGGTAAA
The DNA here is from genome assembly GCA_034552555.1 of Semaprochilodus insignis. Classification (NCBI taxonomy): domain Eukaryota; kingdom Metazoa; phylum Chordata; class Actinopteri; order Characiformes; family Prochilodontidae; genus Semaprochilodus; species Semaprochilodus insignis. Next base: position 13,803,919 of record CM067495.1, read on the forward strand.
TTTGTCCAGAAATAATCTACACAGTATACAGGAACTGCAGTCTCTTTTCACATTACCCAACTTAAGTTATGTGTATGCTGGGAGCAATGAATTTGCCACTTTTCAGAGCTGGGAAATTTCAAATGCATCCCTGAATCTGAAGGTTCTAGATTTGTCTTACAATCCTTTGCAGCTCCTCAGGATCACCGGGGATATTTTTCCTTATCTTGAGATCCTAAATCTGGCTTTTATCAGCAGATGCATGAAGTGGGATGTACAGGACAGGAACTACCTTCGAAATGTGAAAAGACTTAACTTCAGTGGGACCCAAATGGTAACAGAAGAGATCAGAACAGTGCTGTGTATGGTTAACTCATCACTGGCTAACCTGAGACTGGAAAACTTGGGGGTTAGTAAAGTAAAACCGCTAATTGAGGTTGCTTGTATGATTAACTCGTTGACAGTCCTTCGCTTGAAAGAAAACAACATCGTTTCTATATCAAACCAGGAATTCAGATTATGCAAACATCTGACTGTTTTGGACATAGCTAGGAATAGTCTCTTGAACATATCAAGACTCGCATTTGCATCATTGAGAAAACTCAGTTTGCTGGTTCTGTGCAATAATAAGTTGAAAAGCGTTCCCTCTGCCATTAAAAATCTTTCCACATTGGAGATCCTAGACCTGAGCTACAATGCCATAACAGCATTACAGTGCTCAGATTTTGCAAATCTTACAGGTCTAGTAACACTCCACATTTATCGAAATCCTTTGATTTCTTTGGAACAGTGTCCTTTTCAAAGCCTCAACAGCTTGCAAGAGTTAATCATCGGCTCAGACATAATCACCTTCAAGGGTTTCAAGACAGGGCTTCTGAGATTAGAAGTGCTGGATTTGGCCAAAAATAAGCTCAGTTCCATTCATAAAGGAGATTTCAAATGTTTGCAGAATCTGAGATACTTATATTTAACAGATAACCAAATTGAAATGATAGAAACAGGCGCCTTTGAAGGCTTAAGCAGCCTCGTTTTATTGGACCTGCAATCAAACAAGATCACCCAGAGTTCAATAAGGGCCTCTGTTTTTTCAGGACTTCCTAAGTTAAGGCATCTTGCCCTGAATAACAACTACATTTCCTATTCCTCCGAAAAGAGTATTAAAAGTCCACCTTTTGCCTCTCTAAGAAGCTTAGATTCTCTGGCAATTCACAGCCAAGGACATGAAGGCATGGGGAACGTTCCTTCGAACCTTTTGCATGGTCTGACGTCGTTACATGTGTTATGGGGTGGAAGTCTCAACATAAAATCCCTGCATCCTGACACTTTTACCTACACACCCAGCCTACAGATTCTTGAACTGAGTAAAAATGAGTTATCGTCGCTAACTCCTGAAACATTCCGACCACTGAAACAACTTCACAGACTCACCATGGTCAAAACTAGTTTACAATCGTTCGACTTCGTTGTGCAAGCGAACCTTACTCAAATCAAGATGTTGTTTGTAAGGGAGAATGCAATAACAGTCATCAACAAGACTGTGATCAAGTTCCTTCCAAAGCTGATGTATCTTGACCTTGAAAAGAATGTTTTCTTATGCGACTGCACCAACGCATGGTTCATTAATTGGACAATAAACAACAAAGATACACAAGTTATAAATGCAGACAGATTCAAGTGCTATTACCCGTCAAATCTCAGAGGAAAAAGACTTCTGCATCTTGACATAAACTCATGCAGTGTTGATGTGGGATTTATCTTTTTCATCTTCACTACTTCGTTAGTCCTGTTGACATTGCTCGGTTCTTTCCTGTACCACTTCTTGAAATGGCAGGTTGTGTACACCTATTATCTCTTCCTGGCCTTCCTCTATGATAGCAAACACAGACGGAAGGAAAAGACGCACAGCTTCCAGTATGATGCTTTTATTTCCTACAACACACATGATGAACTGTGGGTAATGAGAGAGCTGTTGCCTCAGCTGGAGAGACAACAGGGCTGGAAGTTGTGTTTGCATCACAGAGACTTTCAGCCAGGTAAACCCATCTTGGATAACATTGTCGATGGCATCTATGGCAGTCGTAGGACAATCTGTGTGATCAGTCGCCACTACCTGGAGAGTGAGTGGTGTTCCAGAGAAGTTCAGGTGGCCAGTTTCCGACTCTTTGATGAAAAGAAAGACGTTCTCATCCTGGTGTTCCTGGAGGATATTCCCGCCCACCAGTTATCTCCATATTACAGGATGAGGAGCCTAATCAAGAAGCGTACCTACCTTACCTGGCCCAAAGCAGGAGAGGACACCAATGTCTTCTGGGAGAAACTGAGAGTTGCTTTAGAAGCCAAAGCTAATTCAGAGTAGAAGAACTTTTTATCTTCCCCCAAAAGTATTGGGACATTTTTCCAAGTTCACTGTATTGGGAAACTAAGCCGCCACATAAAGTGACATTTATTTAAAAAGAAACTATGTAAAATTTGTTTGTTAAAATTGAAAGAAGCAGTCCCTGAGTCACAGAGAAACAAATAGGCTAAAACATGGTGTTACACTGCTATAAGTCACCCTGTGAAGCCTTAAAAATGAATTTAAAAGTCAGATCTAACTTTGTGGGACTTCTTCAGACCACATCGATTGTGTTTATGTTTTAAGGTCAACACAGAGCCTCTAAAAGAAGGTTTGGATTAATGTTTAGGCCTCAAAATCAACATTATACTGATGAAGATATGATGACAAGAGATTATTATTTGCTTACTGTCTCAAACACCTTCTTCACCAAGTTTAGACTGAGCTCTCTTTGAATACTGTTTCAATACGCCTGTAATCAGTTGCATCCCCTTGGGGGAGGGGTTTGATTACAAAATTCACCCCTTGTTTGAATCACACCTTGTATGCAATTATCCATTACAGATATCTGCAAATCCCCAAATTGTATGTAGTGCAGCTTTAAAGCCCTTTTTTCCAGCCATGGAACCTAAATATGTGCTCTTTTTCTAATTAAGTTCATTTTGTTCCTGTAGGACACAATCTACATGTACAAAGTACATCTTCTGAATATTTTCCCAAGGTATAATAAGAGTCTGCTGTATTTCCGCATGTAAACTGGTCCTAATCTTGGCTAAGCTTCTGTAAGCATTTCTTAACCAATCAGAAGGCTGGCGTCTTTTGCCCCGCCCACACAAAACAGTTTTATAATCAAAACTCAGTGAGCTAAAGCTAACCCAGCATAACCAAAGGCTAGCAAGCTAGATCACCTCTCTGTAGCTGCCTGTTGCTTATTCCTTTGTTTTTCCATACAACACCATTGTTTGTTCATCTGTTCCTTTATTGACACACTGCTTTATCAGTCTGTTTGTTTGTCTGTCAACACGTCACGTTTTTGTTCAGTTATCGCCATGTAAAAGCTGGATAATGATGCTAGCTCTGTTTGAGTGATGGAGCAGGCTAGTAATGTTAGACAGAGGGCTGTCAATCAAGCTGCTCATTAACCATGCTCACACAGTTCTCGGGACTTATCAATGGTTTTTAGGCTGCATTTTATCATATTTATATCTTTTATTTATATTTTTCATTCAGGCTTTGCTGTTTAATATCAGACAAAGAGTTTTAACATTTTACTCTGTGTCCACTGAACCTTTAAACTGACCATTCCATGATTGTTTATTCATTCAAACATCAATTCTTTGCAGATTTTTGTAGGTTTGCACCTAAAATGGCTTTGTACGCTTCTGAATTCATGTTCCTATCAATGAAAACAAGCTTACTGACACCATTGTAGGAATAACAGCCATATTGTGGTTGAAATTCTTTGCCAGGCTTTTTCCATACAAAGAATGTACCATCAGTTTGATGTTTTTCTCTAAAACAAATACCTTTCTGTTAAGTGACCTAAATTAACTATGGTTTTCCAGTAAGGAAATAATTCAACAAAAGTCAATCACTATTTGGGATCAATGTATGTTGTTATTCTCTTCATTTCATTTGAATAAATAAGGCCATGATGCATGTTGGCGGATGTGCATGGTGCTGTATTCAGCTGTGATTTTTCCCCAGATGATTACCATTATGTATGTTATGTTTAGCATATGACCTGCTTTACAAAGTTGGTTAAAACAAATATTGAGTTGGCACTGAACAGTCAGTGCATATTTAATACTTTTTATTTCTTTTTATGTGGTTCAAATTATTGCAGTAAAAATTGAGACGAATTACAGATCATGTTCATTTTAACTTTATTATCATGTGTAGAAATGTTTGCGTCTGCTGCACTCCATGTGAGCATGATTACTATTCTTCACATCCAAACTTCTCAGCTGAGATCTTATGGGGTGCTGGGTGGATCTTGCTCACAGCCAGCATTCTGGGGCTCTGGTAAATGTAGTATTCTGCGCCAACGTACACCTTCACACCAGCAGTGTCACATAGGGCAGCATCGACTTCAGCTATGGGGATTGGGAACTCATTCTTAACAGCTCTCGGGGTTGCAGCCAGATCAATATCAAACATTTTTTGACCTGTGGATGAAATGAAAACAAGTCTAATGGTGATACAATATCTCCACTTATACTGTAAATAGATAACAGTTAACAGAGGCAAATTAGGGTTGGTGAGCTTATACACACCACTGGATCGATATATTGAATGTATAGACACTCAGCTAGACATTGCTCATTATTAAATGATGTCACCACATTTAAAAATATGTGTTTGTGTGAAGTTAAATGGAAAAACAAACCTTTTATAATGTGTACAGTGTGTTCATTTGCACAGAGAAATGCAGCGTTCACAGGTCCCACGATGCCCAGCTCCTCTTTCAGGGGTTTAGGATAGCCCTCTATTAGAGTGTATTGGGCTGCTGATTTGTAGATATAGATTTGATCACCCTGGTAAACATAGATGTTTACAGTATGTTGTTATATACAGCTTATGTGTAATTGGACAGGCTCATTGCATGTGAAGGTTCAGCAAATAAAATCAAGCATACACCCCACACTCACCCCAGTTGTAGCTGATCAGCCAAGGCATGCTTCTGTGGTTGTGCTTCTGTAGTTTGGCACTAGAGCTATAAGGCTAATGTGACTAACAAACAGTAGTGCGCAGTAGCCATCCATATAGTTTTGTACATCCCCAAAACTTCTCCCAACTTGCTCAGACTGCATCCAGTCCTTCACTAAGGTCACACAGGTGTGGTTTAGGACACAGTCTGACTTACTGTGAACTACAAAAATGTTCTGTGTGATATGCGTAAAGGTGGAGGGGAAGTGGATTCTCTAGCCCCCAGTGCTCAGTTATGTGGTGAAGTTCATTCCATGTTCATTCTTATAACCACATCAATGAGTCTGCACAGCATGGAGACCTGGATGCTGTTTGAGAGAGTGGGTTTTTTTGGCGTATGTGAAAAAGATTTGCATTTCTAGTGCACTTTATTACTCATGGATTCCACTCAATTAGTACACTAGTTGTGTACCCTATGGCCAAATTGCTGAATTGGATTTCTATTGGACATCACTATTTGGGTGTGTAAGTTCACGTTTCATAGTGGACTACATAAGCTTAAGCTTGTAGCTCCAGTGCTAAATTATGCTACCGCTCCAAAGGCTGGGGTCACTGATTTCATTCATATGAACTCATTTCTTTAAAGACACACATATACCATGATTCTATACTTAAACTAATTTCTCATTAGTCTCATTAGTTTCAACTTTTTTTTTTCCTGGTGGTAAACAGAGCTGCAATGGTGCCTCATATTTGAGAACCAATAACTGAATCCTGGTAATTAAACCGCTATTCTTAGTATTTTGGGACAACGAATTCCAGTAAACAGTCAATGGTAATTTATTATTTAATAACTCTTCCATATTTAATGTCCTAACTTTATGTTGTTCCCAACATACTGTAAACTGTGAATAAAGCGTTGGTTTAATTACTGGGGTCTAGTTTATAAAGTTTCAATTCAAGTCCAAACGTTTGAGCAGTAGTGTAAATAAGCAAAATATAGACAACCTACATATCCTGGTTGATTGACTACATCTTGGGTATGTAGATTATTCACAGAACCATTCCTTTAAAGCAAAAATTGACAAATCTTAGACAAATCTTAGCTACATCTAATTTTCATGGAAACAATAACCTGGTAGCCGGACAAGAAAATGTACATTACCTGGATAATGTACATCCTGTCACCATACGCGAAGGCCGCATCTATCCGTCCTGAGACCTCCTTCCATGATCTTGTGATAGGGAAGAGGTGACTTCCATCACGGTGTGAATCTAACCTAATGTACATGTTCTCTGTGCACAGTAAGAATCCAAATACGATAGAAACATTAAAGAAGTGTCTCATATACACCTGCACATAAACATACCCTTATACAACAGCATAATCACCTAGAAATGCGTATGATTTGCCGGTGTTATCTGTGCTGATGGCATCAAGTTTGCACCGTGGCTTTTTATGACCAGCCCCATGACCTACAGTACAGTTTCACATACATGTATGAGTTTCATGAAATCTTCAAGACAAATCAGCAAATAGACACATTTTGAAAATCAAGAATTAATCACTCACCGAAATCTTGGCATCTCATGAAGTAATGCCGAGCATCCTTGGGATAATTCCCTTCCACCTCTCCAGACACAGGATTGAACCTGGTGAAGTTGTGGCCGTGGAAACAGTAGTAGTGCTCAAGCCAGCGGAATGCAGAGGTGCAGTTGGGTAAGTGACTCCACACCTTCTTCTTCACTGTCTTGGTCTTGATGTCAAAGTTGTACACCTCGTTTCCTGAGGGGAAACGTGACAAACAAGTTAATATATGGAGGGGAATAGTGCATGATTATGGCCCTGTGATTTCCTCTACTAGGGTGAAACCAATTTCAGAGCAAGGACTAAAATAACCGCTCATATTTACTTTTAGTACAGCACTAAGTTTAACCCCTTGAACTGAAGGCCTTGTACCTCACACACATACCTACGTAACACACAAATTACAGTAGCTTTTTAGTAGTCTCTACTGCCAATGGCATAATTAAAATTAGAGGAGTAAGGGATTAGGGAGTACTTTGAATTTTGTTGCCACATGGCAACAGCATGTGAACTGCAATCTACAAGGTGTAAATTGGGAGTAAGCCTGTACACTGCCATTGGACACAGGCCATAGTCAGCATGCCGGCATAGTAAAACACTTGCATAAGAGCCCAATATGTATAAATATTTAAAGTAAATAGAAAGGAGCTTGAAAATAGTTTTATCAATAAAACCATCCAATATCCAATTGGACTGTATTTACTCTTATTGTATATCATCCAAAATTCAGTTGCATTGTCACACAATGTTGCCATATAGCAACAATTATATTTTTAGAGCTTTCTATAAAATAAACTAAATCTAAATGTGTTTTATTTATGTGTAAGAAAGTTAAACTCTCCACAGACCATATTTAATTTTTTTCTTCATATTAAATTTTCACCTTTAATTTGGAGGACTGGATTGACCATGTGTTGTGTATGTAAAAAAGTACAGTGTGCAACAAAAAGGCACGTGCTAGACGTATTTCCATGTTACTCAGAAAGCCTCTAGTTTACAAAGGAACATAACAAATACATACTTTTATATTGTAGCTCTGCAAAAAGCAGGAAAACAGTCATTGTTGCCATAGGGCAACATCATATATTAAAGGGTTAATGCCAAGTCTTAAGATTCANTCATAACTGAATAATAAATCACGGGGTTCAAGGGGTTAATTTGTATCAATACCTATGAGCCACTTTCTGATGTTGATTAAGTCTAAATTTTGGTATCAACAGAGAAGTACTGCTGAAAATTCTAGGAAGTCTAGGTTTAGGCCTAACCTGGGTCTAGGAAAGCGGCCTTACATGTTTAACTACATGTACATGTTTGAGTGCTACTTTTTAGTAGATTCACACTCAACAGTGGAGGCCAAAGATTAAAACCACCTTGAATACAAATCTACTTTGGAGTCAGTGATTCTAGTAGATGAGACTGAAAGGATCATTTATTCACCCTTGAAGAACAGTACTGAGTCAGTGATGCACTCTCCTTTAGGGCACTCCACTGCCGCATCTAAGTGACTCGGTATTTCTGGAAACACCTGCTGGATTTCCATTGGGAAGCCTTTCTCCAGAATGTGGTTGTAGTAACTAAAGACTTTGTCACCCTGTAGCAGATAGAGATATTTTTAAAAGGCATTACAAAACCTCAATGCACTCTCCATCCGTTCCTTTAATAAAAAAGAGGATATGAAAGTATGTGGTCGACACCATACCAGAAAGAAAAAAATGTGGTCGTGGTCCTTTAGAGCATCACCGTCTTTATTGTGCATGCGGAAGGCTGCGTCCACATGACCCAGGTGATGATATTCATCTAGTTCCTGGAAAGTACCATTTGCAAGCTCAGAGGGGCCAGAGAAACCCTTCCACAAATGGTCACCTGTCAATGTTAAAATGAAAGTCACAGTTTGAATTACAAACAAATGCAAATGAATTTTAGGGTTCCACTATAATCCAT
>CM067495.1:13812510-13883544 GCA_034552555.1 Semaprochilodus insignis
CAGGCCCCATGAGCTAAGACCCCTATGGAAATTCAAATAAGTTATCCAATTGCAGCAGAGATACGCCAAAAGAGGAAGAAAGCATGGTTTGTCGCTTCTGAAGGAATCAACGACTGTGTTAAATGCTATTACTATTGTGTCAGATGCTGTTATATTCAGTGCTGTGCATGTGGCATTGTGGTATTGCTGTAAATCTGTACATTCTGTTCAGTACGTCTTTGTCAGTGGGTCAGTTTCTCTGTGAAACTGTGCACAGAAGATTAGAGATTGATTCTGAAAGACACAAGGGTGGCCCACTTATTTGAAGAGAATTCTGCACTTTGCTCCCAAAACTAACTTTCAACTAGAACAGAGTGCTGGGCAGGCTTAGCAGACTGTACATAATGGCAGCATTAATGTTAGCGTAGATAGCTCCAGGAGTAGTCATTCAAAACGTGCAATCCGTTACAAGCTACTTCTTAATTCTCTCTCCACTTCTCATTCCTTTCTGGAATTTAATTACTCATTACTTTGTTTCTATGTTACTCTGTATCAATTCATCCCCCTCCCCTATATTGGCAGATCATTTTGCTTGTTTCAAAGCATATTTACTTAGAACAAGCTAGATTATCTGCCAATATAGTGAGATCATTTCATTCAATATTACTTAGTAAAAAAAAGTCTACAAATAAGTTATAATAATAACAATCTCACAATGAGAAATAGATCTATGTGTAAATAGATATATGGACTACGTTTAAGATGCCATGCGGGGGCCTCATTACTGGCTTCAGCATTACTAAATCCAGCAAAGAAAATGCTGGATGGCCAGTTGGAGTTATATGCTATATCACTTACCCTACCTAGCTCTACTGCTATATTGCTAATGCTCTGCATGTACTGTAGACCTCTAGACCAGTGGCTATTAGCCAGGCTTTGTTGAGCGCATTACGATTTCCCACTGGCTGTGTGATGTATTTGTGTGATGTACCCTGGCTATTGTTGAGTATTGTTGTAAGAGAATACTCATGAATAACACTGGTGAATTCTGCTAGTTTTAGGCCAGGGTGCTCCATTTATTTCATTATAATATCCCCCCATCTGCTTTACAAAGAATTTACATGATTCTTTCTATGGCATCTCACCAAAGAACCCTTTTATTTCTAATAGTGAGCTGCTGTTAGCTGCTCAGTAGTCTGAATGGATGTCAAACTTTAATGCTGAGTGCATGGTGTAACGGCCATGTTTACTAGCCTGAGAAGTAAGGTATGTGTATTTGAAATAAAGGCTGTGTAACATTATTACAGACCTTTGAAAAAGTATGTGTCTCCTTTCTCGTCAGGGACAATGGCATCAAACTCGATGCCCTCACAGCGGTCAAACTTGGCTTGATGATGGGAATCTTCTTGAATGTGTGGATGATCTAAAAAGGAGCATTTTTGTGAGATAATACATTATAAATGTCTCATGTGTTTGAAATACAGATCTGTTTCATATGTAAAATATTTTGCAAATTAATCCATAATTCTGCATAATTGGATGGTTAACCCATTCAGAGTGGTTGGTGATAGAAACCAGATATCTGAACGATTTGATGTCTTAACTTATAATAGCATGTTTCAAGTATATACTAAAAGTAATAATACATGCTAAAGGTAACATAGTAACCTGGCTCATGTTTTACATTCTGTTGATTTTACTATGAAACTTGCAAAAAGTGATTCAAGTCATTCAAGGTACAACAGAACATTTGCTTAAGAAGCTGGCCAATAGGAAGCCAATTTCAGCTTTGTTTACTGACGAACATCAACTGTGCTCACTGAAAGTTCTTTTCCTTCACAGCCTTGAATGATGGCTTTCTCCACATAGTTTGCCATTTGTGCTGCTATTGCTCCATTGTTGTATGTAAATTTTGGGTACATAAATATGAATGAGTAAAGAATGTTACATAACAGTCTGTTTTGTAAATGTAGGATTTGTATTTGAAGCAGAAACAACAGTGTTTGAGGTTCACGGTATGTCAGTTCTATGTTCTGAACCCTCTTTATTCAACTACACTGATATAAATACAGTTTTCCATTGTATGGTACCTTTATGTACAAGCTTTGTGCACAGTGAAGCTCCCTCACAGAAGGTTATTAGATTAAATGGTTACAACTACACTGCCTGAGGCCTGAGAATTTTTTCACAATAGTTTTGTTATAATGTTTTGGCCAAAACATGTATAATTTCTTAACAGATTTAGAGCAGAGAGATATGTTCAGGCTGTTGTAAGGCAAAATAGTTTCCAATTACTTTAGTCATTCATCATCTAAGCCGCTTATCCTCCTCTGTTGCTTGGGGGTGCTCGAGCTTTTCCCAGCGCTGACAGGGTGGAAGGCAGGGAAGACCCTGGACACGTTGCCAGTCCAACGCAGGGCATGCCAATGAAAACGTATTGTTTCATATGTACCACTATTAGACCATCATCCATATTACATTTAAAAACTCAGAAGACACTAGAAGGCTATATTTGTGTCATAGATATTGTGACCCCTGGTTCAGTATGTTTCTCTACAATGAAGGATTTCATATTAAGCCACTCTGAATGACCTGATTTACATCCGAATGACAAATTTACAAAACTCCCCTTTAAACCTTAACCCTCATAATTTCTCAAAGATAATGATAAATCCAGTAGAAAGAAAGAAAGAAAGAAAGAAAGAAAGAAAGAAAGAAAAGAAGGAAAGAAAGAAAAAGAAAAAATGGTATACATATATACCTGCCATCATATCATCATGCTGGCTGTAATATGAAGAGACAGATCATATTAGGGTATTTAGTTGGATTAAATGTACTGCAGTCGATACATGAAGGAAACAAAAAAGAACAGAAAGACAATTCATTTTAGTTCAACAATGAGGGAACTGAACACTGAAGGCCAACAGAAAAACATGCTGAGCTAAACAGTTGACTTTGACCACTGTGTATCTGCTGTATTGATCTGCACTCTGCAAGCTAACAAACAGAACTCAACAAACACTGACAGAAAGAGAAGCACATACAGAACTAAAGGCATTATACACAGGGCTACTCATCCAGTTAACAACTGAATCCTGTACTTGTCGTACTGCACAAGAAAAGTCAGCTTCAACATGTGGGCTTAGATCTGCAATTACATTTAAACCTTCTTTGTTATATGTACAGGCTTTTGGAGAAACTCACGCTGGAGCTGCAAAGCTTAGAGCCAGAGCCAAGCACCCGGACAGGAGCACCAAGAGCTGCTTCATGGTAAGCGGTCCACTTAGACCAGATCAGCCGCCAGCAGTAAAATGCACTCCGAAAGGAGCACGAGCAACTTTTATATTGATTCCCTGGATGGGAGGGTGCAGCAGGAGGCTGCCTATGTTTCTGGAAAACTTTGGTGACAAAGTTTACTGGCAGAGCTCATCAGAGCAAGGATAAAGAGTGCCCTGTTACAAAGATTCAGGGATTGGGCAACCAGTTCTCATTCCAGTGCTCAAAGTGCATTTTTTCATAGGATGTGTATTAGTTACGCTATGGTCACAATGAAACATGTGTTGCTGTTATTACAAGTAACTATTAAAATAGAAATTAGAGATACCAGACTGGGGCAGTCTGAGCTTTCATATTGTTTGCCAAAACCATGTACTGACCTTTCGGCATGAGCAAACCAAAAAAAAAAAAAAACCTGCACTCTTCGCCACAGAACACAATGTTAAATAACCTGTGGCACTGACTCAGGAGTTGTGAAATACCAGTAAAATCCACTAAGCTGCTGAGTCATGAAATAGCCTATCAAATGTTTACATTTGCAAATAAATGTTAAACTTATTCATTATTATTAATGCCAAAGACTGAACACAGGCACAACGTCAGTGATGGAAAGCACCCCTGGTGTTCTGCTAGGTCCAGCTAACCTAGACATTTTCAGCTAATATAATATGTCATCTCTTGTTCAAATGTTTGTACTGAATGCTTAACCTGCCCCAACAGTCTTTCCACAGCCAGTCAAATGAAACGAGACTTTGGAATTAAAGGACTTACAAATCATGTCATAAAGTACAGCTATTACAAAGACACCTTCGAATCCTTAAATACTAATCAAAACAGAGTTTCATCGTGGAAAATCGGAGGATCAGCCATGGCATAGTAATTGGAGCTCAGGAGACAAGTAGGCCTTAGTATTGCAACAATGCAGAGGAAATACAGACTGTATACAGATAAAGACTGTGACACGAACCAAGAGTTAAACAACTTCACAGAACATAACAATGACAGTACACAACAGAGGAGTACTTATTGCTGGTGTCAGAACAAAGACTTTACAGGAAAGGTATAACCATACTGTACTTTTAATGTCAGTGGAACTAGACTAGACTTCTTTCCAATTCATTTTGGACCATTTCTTTTGGACCATTCATTAAGAACTGTACACACAATTCAGTATATGTTTTGATATCGTTTGATACAAGGCATTATATATCATAACCTGAAAAATGGAGATATGATGTTTTTTCAGGCAGCAGGGACATCTGGTAGGTAATGCAATAGATTATAAAAAATTATTTTATCAGATTATAGAAACCTGGATATAGAAACCTTATAGAAACCTTGGTTTACCCACCAAGGATCAGGTTCACAACTAGGTAATCCTTCAGCACATTGATCTTAACGATTCATCCAAACAAGCTGGAGTGTACTGAAAAGGCCATCACAAAACCTTGACCTGAATCCCATTCAATTCCGTACTCTTGTAGACTGAACTAATAACAGGATTGTTTCAGCAAAGCAGCCCGCAAACCTGACTTAGTTGTACAAGTTCTGTGAGGAGGCCAGGGCAAAAATTACAACACAGTGCCCACGCTGCCCCAAGCAATTGATTCAAGGTGAGTAATTAAAACCAAATACTAACAAGGTGCAGGTAAACTCTGACTCACTGAAATAGCAAACATGCCCTCAAATCAATATCTCATGGAGTAAAAGGTGTACCCTACTTAACAGAAAACTAACCTGAAAAAATATTTAATTTGAATGTTTTTGCCTAGGTTTATGTAAACTTTTGGCCTCAGAGAAGTTTATAAGATAAAATTAGGGTTTATGTTAATTAATGTAAGTTAATTGAGGCTACTTTTTACTCAAGGTTCTTTATAGGCTGATAACTATTCCAAGGTTAGTTTGCACAGCAAACCACCCACAGGTAACCTTCCCAACAGGAAGTGGCCCTGATGAAATGTCTCTGATTTTCCCATATAGAGTCAGCTTTCTGTTATCACGTTACCTCTGTTGATAGTATTGTTGGGTGCTCTTTAGAGAATCACTGGGTTACCTGCTGGTCCCACCTAGGTCTCAGAGGACAGTGGTCTAACCAAAACTGAGGTCTTGGGGAATTGTGCTGTTCCTGTTGTTCTTCTCTTTCCTTCCCTGTTGAACAACTTGTTCAAAGCACAAGAAATGGGCAGTATTATGCTGGTTATTTGCTGTGTTTTGAGCATGTTTTTGCTGGTCAGCCAGCACTCACCAGCATAAACCAGCCTGGACCAGCATGAATTACATGCGGGTCTCAGCTGAATTTTTCCAGTAGGGTTTTGTCTTTCACCCTCTGTTCTGTCCACATTGTAAAGGCCTAGTAGCCTAGATCCCATGATAATGCCCATGTTATTACCCCAAGCTCTATTCAGTTTGTATAGCAAGGCAGCTTCTAGATGTCTTTATATTTCTGAATCTCAGACCTCGAACCATCATTTCTGAGACCAACCCCTAATCTGAACCCTTCCTAGATGGTTGCCAGCCTCTGGACTCACAGTCACACAGCCGGAATACTTCAATGAAAGTACTGAGTGTAAATCTCTGGTTTTGCAAATAAGTAGACCCACTGTGTGTGAACTTAACAAGCTGGCTGCTGCAGTGTTACCACCTTGTGGTTCTGGGAGAGAATGCTTGGAGGAGTAATGTAAGCCCCACACCACTGCACTGGATGGCAGTCTCAGGTGTAGTTATATTACCATAAACCATGACACTCGTTACTCTACATTTCTTTGCATTGGCTTAATGAAAATCACTTGTGAATTTTTTTAAATGAATATTTTACACTTACATATCCACACATAATCACGTCCTGTCATCAGCACATCTCTGGAAAATGTCTGTACAAAGAACCCCGGAGAACTGTGCACTTTGAACAGGATGAAGAGGAAAGAGCAGGAGTTCTAATTCTGTTCTCTCTGCAGGTACAACAGAGTCTGCCAAAAGAGTTTTCTTTAGGTCTCTAACTGCCTGGAAATATAGATGGATGTACTTTTTTGATCCTTCAGGGCTAATTTGGGTGCAACAGTGGTGCAAAAACAAAACCTGAGACAAATGTATGCATGTTATACCAGTATAATATATCAGTGTGGAACAGTACATACAGTGCACAGTTATCATTGCTATGGACCATTTATAGGTCTGCATGTATCTGCATTAACTATGGCTTCATTATAGCGTTGGACTTTTGGACCACTTGGACATCTGCTTCTCAGATCCGCAGTCCATGTTAGACCGTGATTGTCTTGACTGTTTATGTAGAAAGTGAAATTGTGGTGTTAACTGCAGCTTTCACTTCCCTATTTTTCATACTAGAGTCCTGCACTTAAATTTGTATTAGATACGGTGAAAAACAGAAATAAGTACTAATTTTCCACAGTGGTTTTATCCTGATGAAGCAATTCTTTTTTGAATACTGTACTGAAGCCTGTATTGTATGCTGTAGTGTATTTCAGGACATAAACTATAGTGTAATATCTTATTTGTGTACACATTTGTAGCTACAATGAAATGACACTTATCTAGCAAGTTAAGCTCTAAAACAGTCTATAGGCTATACACATGCCAGCCATAACCTTATAACACCTCCTTGTATCTATGCTCACTGTCAATTTTATCAGCTCCGCTTACCATATAGGAGCAGTTTGTAGTTCTACAATTTCAGATCTGTTTCTCTGAATACTTTGTTACCCTGTTATTCAACTGTCAGACTCAGGACCACCACAGAGCAGGTATCATTTAGGTGGCGGATCATTCTTGAGTCTTCTGGCAGGAATTGAGCATAGCTGTGGAGACCAGAGGGGTTAAAGGGGTTAAAGAGTTCTAGCGGGGCAACGTGAGGAAACTGCAACGATCATAGGGGTTGAGAAAGTGTAGTGTGTAACACCACTGCCCTCTAGAGGCGGACTGGGGTTTGATTCCCTGCCTAAAGAGTTACGTGTGAATGTAATGATGAAATCTAGAAGTGATTACTGTATTAGAGCGAAATGATCCGTTTATTGGGGAAAACTGTACAATTGAAAGTAGGCTCTAGTACCCTGTTGGGCTGCCTCTAGCCTGGATACAAGATGAGATAGGCTTGGGTATGTAGACATACAGGTTACATGTCATCCTGGGACACATTTGCCCACAGATGTTGCAGCTGGGTCTGTAGATCCTGCACACTTTCTTTGTCACATATACAACAGTGTTTTACACATATGAAATAGCTCTAATATGAATTTATATAGCTCTAATATAACTGTTTATAAATAGGAAATTAATAGAGCTGTAGATTATTCTAAATGAACTAAGGGAGCATACCTTGAATGTCTTATATTCTAAAAGTGGTGTTTTCAAAGTGGATAACTTATTGATCGTTGATTTATAATAACCTATAGAAAATTACTATACCTTATATTCACCGTTTTATAACTTCTTGTCCCAGAAGAATTTTAATATTGCATAGAAATCTTAGACATGCCTTCGGGTGTCTAGCTTGTAGTATTTTAGTCTGTATGGTGTAAATTATTATGCAATAAAATGACAACAATTATTTATATGACAAGTGATTCCAAGCTTTTCAATGATCATATAAGGTTTCCTCTCCTATAGAAATCGGCCCCAACCTGTGAGCCACTTTTGCATTTGAATGGTCTTATAAAATATGCATCATTTAAACCGTTTAAATAAGTTGTAAATAAGCATTCTTAAGCTAACTACGTCTTTATTTGTCTGTGTAGTAAAAGAGGTGCTGGGGTGTGCTGAGCAGTTGTTATTATATGAAGTGTCAGGGTTCACCTTTATTTGGGGATATTTGGATCTTCTGTGATCCCACAGCCATCTGTAACTTGTAACCTGGAATTCAAGAGAGCATGACTGGCTCGGTTCTCTCCCTCCTTTTGTCTCTCAGAGTTTTGTTCCAGACCGGATCTGACATGCTACCCCCTCACTCATCTAACACTGGGGCATTTGGTGCAGCCAATCAGGAGCTTCTGAAGAACTTCATCCATCAGCTGGAGCAGGAGCTGGTGGAACTATACTGGATGGTACCTCTCCAGGAGGCGCAGTGGGCACCACTGATTTGAAATGTGTTATGCTTATTTACACAAGTGCACAAAAATATTTTTTTTCTCACAAACATTAATGTAATTCTTTACAATACTGTATGTACTAGTGATATTTTATTATATAGTATATGTATGCAGACCCCCAGACATATTCTTCTCTTATGTTGACTCTTATGTATATTCTTCATTCTATTCACTCTGTTTTATTTTGTATTGTCACTATTAATAATATGAGACAGTTTCTTTGGAATAATTGTTAATAGTCTGCATGCATGTCTTTGGTATTTGGTGTGTTCCATGTCATACTTGCAGAAATTCACTGTATGTGTGGCATACTTGGTGCAATAAAGTGATTCCAGTTCAGAATCAGGTACAGGCACTTTATTGCAGTAGTGTATAAGAACAAGCACAGTGTTTACCTAGTCATTAACATGTACCTTGCAAGGAGTTGTGTAATATCAAAATCAGAGTCATTATTTTTCTTTAAGCTTCATACTGTGACTAAGAACACAAATGTACTTCCCACCCAGAGACTGCACACACACACTCAGTTTATTTCATACTAAGTGAACATAACACTGTTAAAATATTGATCACAAAAGAACAAAATGTTATAATTCACAGTAATTACATTGATCAGTAATTAAAAGTTAAAATGAAGTTTTATATACTTAAACCACAAGTATATGTTATAATATGTGCCCACTATAATATACCTGGGACACAATGACATAGCATTATACAACATTTTAGATTGTAGTTCTTGTGCTGAAACCTCTGCACTGCCTACCTTGGTCTTTTTCTCTGCTCCTAATACTATTGATTCAACAAACCTTTCTTAGGCCAGTGACCCCTGTCCCAGGGGCTTCTCTAGCAGAATAATAAAAACAGTGCTTTGGATGAACAATTTTCTGTGTTTTAGTGTGAATTTTTAATGTATGACTGATTGGATTAAATTTACGTTGATATGTTAAGCTAAAAAAACGTGTCCTACTGTTTACAGATGGACTATAATATAAAATGCGTTGTAAAATACTTGATCATTTTTTCCAGTACTGACTTTAAAGAATCAAAACCAAGCATCAAAGAATATTAATCATATCAACGCACTGATTTAAATATATACATACATAAAGCCAACCTCTAAATGTCACGTCCTGTCCTGTCCTGTCTAGTCTAGCCCCTGTTTTTCCCATTTTCTCTGGCTTCCTGTTTGTCCTGTCTCTTCCACGTGCCTTTTGTTGTCTTTTTCCATGTGCTTCTGTTTTGGTTTTTGGCTCCTCCTGTCTCCGCCCCTTGTCAGTCCCCTCACCTGTCCTTAGTTTGTAGCTCCGCCCCTTCCCAGGTGTTCCTTGTTAGTCTTTGTCCTCTTATAACCCCTGTAGTCCCCTGTGTTCTTGCTTGGTGTTTTGTTTTCATGTCGGTCGTTTGTTCCCCTGCTGGTGTTTTGTTTCCTTGTCTGTTGATTTTGTTTCCCTGTCGGTTACTTTTGTAGTCCTGTTCTGTTGTCTCAGTTGTTTAGTTTCTTTGGTTTTGTTTTATTTTTGTTCATTAAATCCTTGCGTTTATATCCGGCCTCCTTGTCCTGTCTCCTCGTCTTGACCCCACGTGACACTAAATGATATATCTCTTTGAATAATTTACTGATAAAGACCCTAAACTTTACTTATTTTAAAGTAATTATTGTTGTTAATCTGGAAAATATAATAAATTTCAAATCTCTTGCCTAAAATCCTTCTACTTAATGTGTGGTTTAATTGCTGAAATGTCAGTGTATGTTACTTCCTCTTTTCATTACTTTTCTGACAAGTGTAATTAATCCCAGTAACAAAGGCTACCAATTTAAGCCTTACTTATAGCGATAAATCTTGATGCAGTGGTTCATGCTATCTGACACAACAAGATGACCTTCAGGCAACAAAGCAAGACCTCTTGGGCTGCTGAGGCCTTGGGTAATAATGGATCGACCCACACCAACAGCAGGGTAAAGCACCACACGATGCTGCTTGCCCCAGTCAGCCACCAGGACATCCCCATCTGCGTCGATACAAATACCCCAAGGGCTTGTGAGGACAGGCCCCATACCAGAGCATACCCCCAAAATGCGAATCGTGTTCCAACCAGGCTCTAGCACTCTTATACAAGGTGCCCGTCCAGTTTCATTGCCCCTCTCAGACACAGCCATCAGGCCTGTAGTCAGACATGCTGCAACCAGGTAAGGCCTGTGAAATCCTGTGACTACGGTGCGCTCCATCTTGGCTCCTGTCTTAGGATCAAGCTTGAGAGCTGTCAACGTGCCACGCCGAATATCCGCCACTAGGAAGTCATCAAGCCTTGTCACTGTGACACCTCTTGGGGCCTCAAAGTCTTGCTGAGAACCTGATCCTCCAAAGGTCTGGAGGAGACGGCCATGACGGTTAAACACCAGTAAAGCACGTTCCGCAGCACATGTCAGGGCTATCAGGCCTTTGGAGTTGGCAGCCACATCAAAGAAGTTGCGACAGTGTCGTGAGGTACCATCGCATGCTGGTGGAGCCACTTGTTGTACAACATTTCTCTGCAGGTCTGTTACCTGCACTCTGACATTTCCACAGTCTACCACAAACAGCTGGCCTTGAGGCATGGCATGAACTCCACTGGGCAAAGTGAAGTCAGTGCGGCCTGAGCCCTGCTTGCCAAATTTTTTGACCAGATGACCAACTTTTAAGGTACGCCTCTCCTCCTCCACCTTTGGCAGTCCTGCATCTGCTCGTTCTCTTCTGCTCCTGTCTCCATTTTGTTCACGTCTGGTTGGGCGCAAAGCTCTCCCTTCTATTGCAGACATAGACAAAGACCGACTAACTCTATTGGGGCCCTCAGAGCTGCTTTTCAGAGGCTGTTCTTTTGATTCAAGTGTCTCAGATCTTTTAAGGCCTACAGTATTTGACCTGGGAGTTGAAAGGTTACTCTGATTTATCTTCTTCTGATGCTCTTCTTTGCCATTGATTAAAGGGCGACCCCTGGTAGATAGGTCAGCTGTAGAGATAGAATGTCGGCTTTCTCCTTTCAGGGAGCTGCTGCGACTACTCGCTGACCTGACTGTAAAGGTGTAGCTTGAGTCCATGCTGTCTGCTGGAGAAGGGGATCGCCTTGGTACAGCGAACAATGCTGTGCCATACTGTGGTTGCTCTTTGGAAGAGAGGTCCAGGCAGCTGTAACTTGATTTAGATCTAGCGCAGTCGGTTTTAGGCGTGTGCCGTTCTGAAGTTGTGGCAGGAGATGACAATCCTCTTTGGAATCCTCGACTTCTACCAGAGTCCACAAATCCACTTCCCTCTGGAGGACAGGATGGTTCCTGACTTGAAACTGGCACAAGGGTCCTTTGTTTCCTGTAACCTTTGGAAAAAGAACGTCTTCTGATGCCATTTCGTCCAGATCCAGGGCTCTCTCCCTCTGATTCTCCTTGGCTTGATGATGGGTGGATAGCAAGAAACAGATCTTCTCCACGTGAATCAGAGCCAAGTGAATCCAAGTCCTCCTCCTGGGAGGATTCTGAAGTATCTCGTTTATGTGGCCAAAGCTTACGTGGTTTTGGGCTGGGTAACTTTACTTCATCACCCAACACATCTTCTTCAGCCGTCGATATACGAATCTTTCTGACAACACGGCTACTCCCACTGTTTGTCCTTGAGGATTCTTTGTCCCCAGCACCATTACAAGCAGCAGAGATCTGCTCAGATACTGCCACATGACTCTCATGTGCCATCTCACCAGTATGAATTGCGCATTTCTGGCCCTGCGGTCCACAGACCCCAACCGGAAAACTCAAGCTGTGTTCCTGCACATTGATCTCTCCAAAGGGAATTGTATTAGGCTGCGGACTGGCCTGGAAAGTGACTCTTTTTAGGGAAAGTGAGATTTCCCAGGGTTGCATTAGTTCTCGAACTCCTCTCAGTAGCTGACTCTTGTTGGGTCCACTAGGGCATCTACCCCACATATGAATTTGTTCTTTCAGTTGGCTCATCTTTCTCAGCTGCCGGTCCACCAGGGACTGCCCCACTCGAGCAGCGGCTGCATTTTCACGTTTGAGCTGCTGCAGTCTCTGTTGAGCTTCCCGATGGTCTTTCTCCACCTTCTCTAACAGGCGGCGCTCTTCTTTCTGAGCATCAAGAATAGCGGAATCAAGACTCTGGTTCACTTCATCCACTTCAGTTGTTTGTTGTTCCCTAAGACGCTGGAGCTCCTGCTCACCTTGTGTTAGGTCACATAAGGCCTGTGTTATCCAGGTAGGAAGAGAGCTTAGGCATGAGGATGAAGAATCAGATTTCTCTGGAGATGCAGTGGGAAGTCTCACAGGGCTGCTGTGCACTGGCTGAGATGCTGTACCAGAGGTTTTCCTACTGAAGTGTGATCCAAGGAGCATCATTTTGAGAGCTTATTATTGATAACCAGCCCCAAAGCTGATGGAATTTCTGTTCTGAAACAACAAAAAGTAAGATATTACAGACAGATGACACTAATTAATGTAATAAACATGTACAAAAACTATACATTCATTGATGAAGACATCAATATATGCTTCAGATATTTCATTATAGTACATAGCAGCTGCTACAGTGGCATAACTAATGGGGATGAGAATGTTACGGCGAATTGGCCATTGTGCCTAGACTCCTTATTGGGTATATAGACTACTGTGCAAAATTCCAAAAAGAGACCACTAGACCTTCATTTCTTTAATTTTCTGTCAAAACAGACAATACAACAGTACAAGTAGCTCAGGGCTACTTTCCAGGGGATGTTTTTAAGGAAATGTATATGACGTCTTGCATTAGAAGAAAGAGGGGGAAAAAAAGAAAATGAGTGAAAAACAGGATATTCCAATACTGAAAAATCTGGAATCTAAAAAAAATTAAATAGGTATTTCTGTCCATCCTTCTGCTGTGAAAAGATGACTATGGGTCTGCTATGGACTATGCTATGGGTCTGAAAGGATGTGTACCAGTCAAGAAGCCTTACTGAGAAAAAGAAAGATTTATGAGTCAATCAAAAACCTGTTGATGTTCTGGACACTGGACTGACGACCCCAGACCTCAACATCACTGAATGTGTATTGGATTATTTGGACTGTGAGAAGCAGGAAGTGCAATCAACTTCTAAGACTGAACTTTGGAGGGGTGGAAAATTTCCCCATGGACGCTGAGTGAACACACTATATACTGAAAACTATGTACTCATATATAGTTGTTGAGGTTTATGTGTACTTTTCTGTCAGATATATGTATTTATTGTTTTCTGACTTGGTCTTAATGGCTATTTTAAAATGAAGTCAGTTAAGGTGGCCTCTTACTTTTGCACATACTGTTGATACTGGCACAGTTGTACAACCAAGATCCAATGTCTTATCATCTATTTATCTCCCTCTTATTCATTATGCATTTCCTCCATGGTCATTCTTCTCAACCCGCAAACATCATCTTTAATAGGTAGTCTAACACAAACATGTAGATGTAGCTAAATGCTAGTCTACGTCTGAGAGAAGAATTGCATATTACAAATGCACTATTTTTTTTTTTACTTCTTTGAAATTTTTATATGGTGGGGGGGCATCATAAAAAACGCACTAGTTTTGTACAGTGGACATTACGGACAGTGACGTCCTTTATCTCGGTTTCCTTGTTGCATTCTATTGTAACGTCCACTAATGTCCAACACTGTACTTTGTGACAGCAAAGCTCCAAGGTATCTTTTCATGAGAACACTAGTCCTCTGTTGTTTAATAAGTCACACAATCTTCTCTGCTAACCACTAGGGGCACTTTTATCTGGGACAATCGCACAGAAAGGCACTTAACCCCCTGAGTGATACTGTGGGTGTTGACTGACGAGTGACTCTCTGAACAGTTTCCTTACTTCATGTGAATCTGCTACCAGAAAATCTTCTCTTCTTTCTGAGAGCCATCTCATAAACAGTAGGAATGCACTATGTATATCTCTCTCGTGCCCTACTTGGAATACACTTCCCTGAGTCTGCAACAACAGAGCTTTATCACTGATGAAAGGTGGGCGGTATCAATTTACCAAGGTGTTCTCACAAAAAGAGTCCCCCTGGAAACACGTGACCTCTGAGACAGAATGAATAAAAACATCAACTAATTCATGCAGACTTGCACTCCTGATTTGGCGACACTTTCAAGGGCAGTTAGTTGGCGGATGTAAAAACAGTGGGGTACAAAGTACATGAGACTACACTAAAAATCTGGGATTGTTTATTTTGTGTTTGGGCGACACTTTCGATGAATGGATTTGATCTACTCATCAGAGGCTTGGGCTAAACCTTGTGGAGCTCGAGCACACACTCTCATTAAAGCAGAAAAGGACACACAAAATCCCCTTACACATTTTTATATGTATATGTATTATATATATGTATAGAAGCATTTCACTCAGCTGGTGTATATGTATTTCCATGTTGAATAACAACAGGTTTTGAGGTAAGTTCCTCTCGCTTCATGGGTGTGTCTGAGGTTGCACCCAATCACCAGCGATGTTTATGCAAACCCTGCCAAATTAAAAAGGCAGTGCACACAATAGGTGCTAATGAAGTGCTCTACAAATGTGGCTGCTGCAGCTTGGTCTATGCAACAAATGAAGACGTCAGAAGACATGTTTGTCATAAGTGGTTTATTATAAAGGTTTTTTTTTCCCAGGTTCTGAAAAACCTTCAAAACAGGACTCCAAGCTGAGTCTTCTCAGCTGCCGTAGTGGCAATGGCAACATAACACAACACCACAGTGCCCAGCCTTTTCTGTTTAACGTCTTGCTATGTTTTGCTGGGGCTGAATGCGTCTCTGGTAATGTAATAATTTGAAATGGAAAAAAAGCATTTTCAATAGAGGTCTCAGTCTTTTGGACCCTACTGTGTGTGTATAGCTCCGTTTATCAAGAGGACCTGGCTTCCATAGATAAGAACCATTGAAAGTGACTTGGCTATGCTGTGTGCTGTTTTACCTAAAGGTAATTATATATGCAAGAATTTCAGCACACCTGGCCAAATCACGTTTTGCTGATTCCCTAAATGAAAACAAGTTAACACATCCTCCACAGAGAACACACTGCTGCACACTTTAATACACAGTTACTGTTCATGTTCCACCTCCTATTTCTACAGTGACTGTCCATTTGATCAGCTCCACTGACCATATAGGTGCACTATGTAGTTCTACAATTACAGACTGTAGTCCATCTGTTTTTCTTTATACTTTATTATCCCTCTTTCACCCTGCTTCTAAATGGTCAGGACCCCCACAGGACCACCACAGAGCAGGTATTATGCGGGTGGTGGATCATTCTCAGCACTGCAGTGACACTGACGTGGTGGTGGTAGTGAGTTAGTGTGTGAGTGGATCTGTGTGATGTGCACTAACCAGGGTCACTTTGAACATCACCTAAACAAAACCAGCAGTCTGACTGGTGGGCCCAAATGTTTACATACGACTGTAAGAATGAGAAAAAAGTCCAGCTGAAAATGATTCAGTGTGTTTGAATCTCACAAGTAACATACACAGCAAGTTGTGCATTGAGGTGCCACTGTGGTGATGGAAGTATGTTTGTCTGTTTATATGGAAAGAGTGCATTCGTGACCTCTGCTGTTGAATGAATAATGAGCTCCGTAAAATGGGTCAGTTTTTTTTCTTCCTCTCTGTGTTAAAATGCCACCGTGTGCCACTGAAACAAATCCGCACCTCCAGCACAGCCACCAGTGACCGATCAGATTACACCACATTAAAGATGAATGAGGGTTCGGGTTGCTAATGTACCAAAGGGTCTGCATAGCATTAGCGTGCGGATCAAAGATAATATAAACATGGGGTTTTGCTGAGGGGAACCTGTCCATTATAAGCACCCTAGGCAACCATTTCAAACAGTGTTCTACAGGCATAGTAATGAAGCCATGTTTGTGATTCATTCTAAGACATTTCAATAAAAGGGTTTTATTCTAGAGGCTCTTCTTTAACATAGACAGTTGTCTGCATTCTACACAGAACAAAAACACAACTCCATGCATCTGTTAAATCACTGACTCTATGTAAAATAAGGCATTCGAATTGGAAGCACTCAACAGATGGCATCAGTCTCTGCAGCTGGCTTAATGTATTTTATCAGCAGCCATTTTCATCAGCACGCATGCAAACATACACACAGTTCAACATTTACAACAGTCTTCATCAGCGCAGAGCAGAACACTCTTACCTGATCAAAGGTGTCCCTCACCTGCCTCACTCGGGCTCTAGGTGGTCTGGGTTCAGATCTGAAACTCCGCCTTCTTTTTTTTCCATCCCACAGCCGCCCACAAACTCTCACATTACTCACCCTCCTCATACTGTCCTGTACACGTCCTACAGGCGTTTAGCGCTCCTGTTTTCGGTAGTACAACAAAGTCAAATTGGCTTTTTTTTTGATCCCCTTTATTTGTTTTACTAGTCTAGTATTGTTGTGCTTAATTGGGCTCCATCACTAACTCCTTAAAGTCCTAGGCTTGTTACAGCCTAAACCTGATACAAGACTACAATACAAATCAATTGAATTATTCACACACTTTTCTTTTATTAATTTTTTGTCTTTGAGGTTTATTTTTAACATTTATGAGGTTTTATTATTAATTGCTAGATGACTATTTTCTAACCTCTCTTTATCACTTAGAGTGGAACAGGTTGTTTTGTGTTACTGAGCCTTTAAGACTGATTTAAAACAAATGAGCTCTGTTCTGATTGGCTGTCTGAGATTGTGCCTCATTCAGAATAGCACTGCTTAGAACTTTAATACTAGTGGAGCCACTAAACTGCTGTAGGCTGAATAAGGTGAATGTAAATAAGTTGGTTCCAGTAACATCACAGAAACAGTAAATTCAAAACAGGCTGTTTTTATTATTTATTTATGTATCGTTTTCGTATATGGACTGCATGGACTGGTTAGCGAAAAAAACAATGCAAATGTGGTTTTGGGTTCTTTAGGTTATAGAAGTGTGCAGAAGGTTTGATCTGCTGCCAAAGCCAGGTCCTGGCTATTTAAGAGGTTCATATAGTTGAATTATAATTGATATGATATTCCTTAAGCCATAGATTTTCCTTTCAAATTTCTAATCCTTTTTTGTGCTTGTCTTGCTATCCTGTGTTGACCCAAGGAGGATGGGTTCCCTTTTTGAGTCTTAGTTCCTCTCGAGGTTTCTTTCTCTTGTTCTGAGGGAGTATTTCCTCACCACTGTCACCCTTGGCTTGCTCACTGGGGGCTTGGACCCGGATTCTCTGTAAAGCTGCTTTGTTGTAAAAGGCACTATATAAATAAAACTTGACTTGCCTTCCCTTGACTTTCAAACAGGGTGATAGACTAAGAGAACCAACAGCAAACCTTAAAGTAGATTCATTTTCACAGATTCTCCACTAGATGGCATCACTGCCTACCTTTGCCATTCAACACTGTCTAAAGTGCAACCTAATTTTTTTTTCGTTTTTCGAATTGTTTGTTTAGAGTCCTTTTATTTGGGTTGAATAAACCAAAAATTAATTTGCTTGTAACAAACAGAAGTCATTTTTTTAGGTTGGACCAACTAAACACTTCTTACAGTGTAGTTTTTGGGGAACTTGGCTGTTAAAAGCACATGGTCCATACTGTTCAGTAATTTATCAAAGGGATGTTTAATGCCTAAGTACATTAAATTATATGTTGGAATTCTTCTGCAGATTGTGGTTCCAACCTTTTAAAAGGGAATTCTACAGATTTGTCTGCAAGTTTCCGCAAAAATCAAACCAATAAAAAAGACATCAGACATCAAAACAGAAACTCATCACCTTAAGTGGTTCTGAATATCTGTCTGATGCCTAAGACAATGCAATAATCTTAATAGTCTTTTTAAATACATTCATGTTGGAGAGGTACATACAGGCTGTGGTGAAGCACAGTGTACCAAAAACACTTGTTCACTGATAGTTTTGGATAGTAAACAAAATGGATTGTTTCCCATCACTGCCCCATGCTCTCATCACCACCCCTGGTTCCCATCACCGCCACTGTAAAGAAGTCTGAAAGACGTTTCTCTACAGTGAACCATTTCATATCAAACCTCCCTAAATGAGCTTATTGAAATATATCTAAGTATGCTGAATGTTAGGGAAAGTACACACCCGGCTCTAATATGAACATCCAGGGCACCCCTAGTGTAACTGATTTGACTGATTTATGGTTTTGTAAATGGGTGAAACTGGTAGAAATGGGTGAAATGCTTTGCAGAACCACTTCAGGCAGTTTACGAGGTGCTAATCATTTCAAGTGTTTCGTTGGTCCAACCTAAAGAAAGGACTCTGAACGAGCAATTCTTTCAACCAAAGTAATGTTTGAAGTTGAGTAAAACTTACTCAAATTGAAGTCAAATTTAGGTTGCATTTGTTACAGTGTTCAATGATATTGAATTCTGGTTCTTACCTCTCGTTTCCAGAAGAGGGCAGCTGCATCCTGCTGTGATGTTAGACACAGTGATCGCTGAAGAGCTCAATCGAATCTGTTTGCCT
Organism: Semaprochilodus insignis; assembly: GCA_034552555.1. Classification (NCBI taxonomy): domain Eukaryota; kingdom Metazoa; phylum Chordata; class Actinopteri; order Characiformes; family Prochilodontidae; genus Semaprochilodus; species Semaprochilodus insignis. The sequence goes on from CM067495.1 coordinate 13,831,387, forward strand.
CTTTAATCTCCGTCTCTCATCCTCTGGCTGTTTGCTTGATGATGGTTCAGCAAGGTTAGCTTCTAGGTCAGTCATGCTGAAATCCAATTTCTGTTTTTTAATTGTGCTCATGTTGTTCCATATTTGAGTCTGTTTCAAGATTTCCAATATATGCATAAAGAGGTTCTTCAGCTTTCCCATCAGTGGTTCACCGTTAACATGCAATCTACTTCCTAAATGGTTCCTCACACCAACATCTCTGAAAATGTCAACACACTGGAAGGTTCTCTAGGGAACCAAAATTGGGTCTTCTACAGTATATGTAGTAAATTATTGCCAATAAAAGGTTCTGTTTTGTAACAATAACAGAACCTTTTTCTTATAACTATGTATGACCATTTTCAAGAGGTTCATAAACAATGGGATTTCCACTGTCCACTCTATCAGACACTGCTACCGTGCTGGTCCACCTTGAAGGTGTAAAGTCAGAGACGATAGCTCATCTGCTGCTGCACAGTTTGCGTTGGTCATCCTCTAGTTCTTCATCAGTGGATGCTGAATCCGTTTGGTTGGTGGACTATTCTTAGCCCAGCAGTGACACTGAGCTGTCCAGAAACACTGCTGTGTCTGATCCACTCACAGCAGCACAACACACACTAACACACCACCACCACATCAGTATCACTGCAGTGCTGAGAATGATCCACCACCCACATAATACCTGCTCTGTGGTGGTCCTGTGGGGGTCCTCTGGATAACAAAGTGTACGGAGAATCAGATGGACTACAGCCTGTAATTGTAGAACTACAAAGTGCATCTATATGGTCAGGGGCGCTGAGAAAATGGCCAGTGAGTTTAGATACAAGGTGGTGTTCCTAATAAAGGGTTTGGTGAATGAACGTGTTAAACCTTGATTCTAACCAAGTAAGCCATTCACCAATCCCTTCTTAAAACTGTAGGCTGGCAAGTGCCAAATGACACCTAGAGGGAAGAAGGAGGGAGTGAAAATGAATGAAAACAGGGCTGATAGATGCTGACATCACAACAAGAAAATTCTGTGTGTGGGCTTCGGCAGTACTCTCGATGACACGCTGTTGCAAATGTTTACGCATGTGAGATTGTGCTCCTCAGGATAAACTTGGCTTGTCTCTAAATTGTTAGATCATCGCAAACCATCTTTAAAACAATCCTATTCATGTTAAAATGGTTTGAAACACTTGGTGTCCCCAAACTTTTGACAGGGAGTATACGTTTCGGACTTATACATTTATGCTTCCGTATGTCCATCCACATCATAGCTGGCTTGGCTTCTCAGGTGTGGCCCTTTTTTGCAGAACGTGAGGGTGAACTTTTAAATCATCAGTCACGGTCATTCATTATTCACCCTCTAATTATTTTGTCCATCTGGCAGGCTTCTTCACGGAGAGGCAGGAATATGACTCATATGGTTAAAATAAGAGTCTTCGGCTTCATTCAGCCAAACCATTTGTTCTTCAACTAATTCAACATTTGTACATTTCATATTCCTTTTTAAGGGTGCAGGAGGTTAGCGGGCCTTGCTTACTCACAATCTGGCTTTTTCCCGTATCAAACTGAACTATTTGCATGTGAATGATGACTCCTTCATCATCCTTTTCCATCTGGTGAGTGTGCCCAAAGCATCTATAACAGGAATAAAAACTAATTCACAGTCTTCTATTCTAACTGCTCCAAATATGCTTTAAAATCAGGGCTTCTAGATGGTTCTAATTGGTGTAGGTTCTTTAAACTTTAAAATAGTTCAATCTCATTTAAATAAAAGGTTCTTAAAAAAGTTTTAAAAGCTTTAAAAGTGGTTATTTTGTGGCACCACTGCAAGCTTGAATGGCTCTTGTTTTGGACTTACTTGTTGTTCTAGAACCTTGTGAAGATTTTTTAGACTTCACATAGGTTCTTCATTTTCACATAATCTCTTTCACAAAAATGGTCCTTTGAAGAACCACCAACTGAAAGGTTTTTTGGATAACTAAAAGTGATTTGTCTCTAGCACCTCTCCAAAGAACGCTTTATGCTTCCATTAGACCTTTATTTTTCAAGTTTATTTATTACCCTGCAATCCAAATTTACTTTAGTTGTGAAGCCCCTCATGAACCTGGCAACTGATTAACTAACTGACCGACCGACAGACCAAGTGGCTGACTGGCTAACTCACTGACTCATTTACTCACATTTAGCAGTTTGAAAATCCCCCAGAAGGGGGCGCAATTAGCAGTCAAACAGCTTTGAAAGGTTCATCAAAGCAATCAGTCCTCAATCAGCAATCTACCAATTACAGAATCCTTGGTACGTTGCTTGTTCATGTACACAATCATTTTAAGTGTAGAAACTACATCATCACTAATACATCATACATAAACACTTCATAATGTATTCATGAATGCTTAAATCAACATTCATTAACATCATACTAATATGGAGCCAGGTCATTTTTATTTTGCCTGCGCATAAATGAGGCTTTTATTTTGGAAAATATCTCTCAGTAAAATGCCTCATGTAGACTTTATGAATGTTGATCTAAACATTCATGAATAGGTTATGAAGTATTTATGTAAGGTGTTCTGAATGTGTTATATAGACACCCTTCAGGTGAAATGTTACCACTTTTTGTTGATCTTAAAATATTATCAAACCGTTACATCATATTTCACATCCTCCTTCCACCAGCTCCAACTACCACTGACTCATTCAGTTCAAACAATGTCAAAAACTGAATACCGATACATGATACAAGGTATTCAACCAGCAGCAGAGATCAAAACTCCAGTACTGTATTTCAGATCATACGTTACCCACCACAGCTGCTGCTGCTGCCATTGACAAATTTCATTCTAAATATTTTATATATTTTATATCGTTTCTTAAAGGTCTGAATGCAGAACGCATTTTGTACAAGCTTGCTACTGATGAACAGACCACTGGGAGGGAATGAGTCTGTCTAGCTTTATAGAGTTCTCAAGAACAATCTCCAAATGTGGGACCATAATAAATTACAGCAAAGGGACAAAACATTTTCCCGATTCAGTTTCACCTTTTATAGACATTATATTTTGACCTTGAGGTCATCAAGGTCGCACCTGTACCATGTCTGTGAAACACAGACTGAATAGCTTGTGCCTTAAATCTTAGTTGTGATAGAACCAAGGTTTGTAAGGTTCAGATTTTCTCCAGAATGAATTACTGTATCACACAAACCCTCACATTAACTCGTTATTAAATCCCATTAAATCATAGGGGTGCATAATATGGTGTCACGTATTATCTGCTTACATTAACCAATCTAAATTGAATTTAAATTAGTTAATACAGTCACACTTAGCAGATTCACTTGCTAGGAGAGGTCATGCTCACTATGTCATATTTGTATTGCCAGTGTTCAGTGAGCTTAGCAGACAGTGTAGTGTGACTATCTGTACAAGAGACTAAAGAAGAGCTGCACCCAGAAGGAATCAGCCAATAGGAATGAAACTTGGTGGGTAGGTCTGACATTGCGAGACATGCGAATGATTCAAGTTTCACGGCCGTGGATGTGACGTAAGCAAGGAGGGGCCTTATCGCTCTACCTGACTGACCCAACAGCCACGATTGAGGACATTCAGCAAGCAGTAATGCCCTCCATGAGTCATCTTTTTTTGGGGGTGAATAACTGGACCTTAAAATCACTGTTGTACCACTGATGGCACATAGTTTGTACCTGCCTATCTAGACTCATCGTCAAAAGAATAGTTGCACCCAGAAGGAAGCGTCTCATTGCAAGCTTGGCCATTCTGGAAATGCTCCAACACAGTCTCCTGGTTATTATGATTTGGGATTTTGTCTGCTGATTCTGACAGTACATATTAACAGCCATATTACAAGCTTTGGCACCTTACAATAAAGGCTTGGATGTACGGTTCTAGGACAACTGTTTAATTACTATAGAACCTTTACATTTAGTGGAAGTTCTTTACCTCACCATTATTCTACAGTGTCCATAGTACACTGCACGGAGAGCCATATATGTGTGCTATTACCTGGAGAAGTGATGGACCAGGATACACTGTGGAAAGAAGAAATTAGACATTCTAGGGTAACTGTTGAATCTATACCTTATGTGAATGTTTGTTCAAAACCAGTTCCTTGAAAAATGCTCTGTTGAAAGGTTCTTCCAAGAACCAAAGGTGAATCTTCTGTGATCCACTTGGCCCAAACTTTTCCGGCACCACTATTTACGAGTACAGATAAAATCAACAAAGTTCCTAAAAGGGATTCTGGAGTATCATCATTATCGCCGGTGTGATTCAATAACACCAAGCCAGCAGGATGGAAGAGATTCAAGTAGAAGCGACTGACAGATCTGACTGCTTATTCCCCCTCACCACCCACTTTCACGTTCTCTGGGTTTCGTCCTGACTAGTTGTAGACCCCCTACGCCTCCCCACTTCGCCTCCTCTGCATCTGTCCATCATACTCACCTGCCACTCTCCCCTCCTCCCTCTATTAATGAGGGTCACCCCCCCACCTCCAGCCTCTGACAGGGAAGTGTTGCTCCTGTTGAGGTTATTAACCTCCTATTCCTAAAGACAAAAAGAGGGATGCTGCTACCCTGAACCGGAACAACAGCTCCGAGCTGCGCAATTGGAAAATTTCAACTTTCATTTATTGCATATTGCACCGAGGCAATTATTTGAGATTATTTGCTTGCCACAGCCAATTCCGGGTATTGTTTTCCCAAATATTGTCTTGTTGGTGTTGCTTTCAAATAATCTTTCCCAGGCACCTGCACCTCTGACGATCCAATAAAGATGTTTTATTGCCTTATGCTCTTGACAGTGAACAATGGGGCAAAGGAGCAAACAAATATTATGCCTAATGCCAAAGGGGTGGTGGCGGTGGTGGTGGTAGGGGGGATGTTGGGGGTCATGCAGAATCATGCAGAATGAATTGTTAAACAGTGCCGTTAAAGTCACCTCTGCTTAGGTGGGCTGCCCAGTGGTCCCAAAAACCGTCCAAACAGTGTAGATCTAGTGACAACTCAAGTTCTTGGGGCAAACCTTGGCAATATCGAGGCTATGAGCTTTGTCACCAATAAATCCACGTCCTCCACTTCTTCCTCTCTCTCTCTCTCTCTCTCTCTCTCTCTCTCTCTCTCTGTCTTTATTTCTCTCTCTCTCTCTCTTTTGCCTGATTCTAATTCAGAGCGTATAATATTATAGGAACAATCGCAGAAACAAAACGAGCTGGAACGACCGAGTCGAGAACAGATGGCCCATAATTGCCTTGTGGAAGAAGCCAGGGAGTCAATTTTTACAGGTCTCGAGGGAGTGGCAGATGCAGGGAAAAAAGTGCAGGTGCATTTGTTTTGATCTAAGATGGCCTAAAGGAGGCATCTGAAAAAATATGCACCGCGCGCACACGAGAGGGGGGGGGGAGTAGTTTAACAAAGCGCTGCGTTTCGGGATGAAGGCGGAGCGCTTTCATTAGGGGCCAACGAGGCACGAACACGGGCAGAGCGCGCGCACGACAGGCGCGAGAAAACTGCAACAGATGCGGCACGAATTAAAGCCGCATCACCGTGCAGAGATGAATCAGGAGCGCGTCGATGGAGGAGGAGGGGGTGGGGTGTGTGTTTGGGGGGGAGCAGAAACAGCAACACAACACGTTTCCCTCTGTGTTCTTACAGTTCTACGTCTGAAGAAGTCGTGCTGACGAAATGCCTCCTCGCGCTGGGGGTCCGCACGGAGCTGTTGGAACTTACATACAATAAGAGTCCTATAGTAATAAATGGGAGGGGGGGGGGTTGTGGGCTGCATGCCCTGAGGTCGCTGCAGTCTAACAATGGGTGTGATTAGTTTTGCTGCAGACGCGTTTCAGGACATGAGTGATGAAGTTGTTCGGCTCGTTAACCAGCTCTCCTCAAACAGTGTTAGTCTGAGAATCTGCAAGAAGCTGAAGGAGACACATCACAGTTCACGGTTTTGCCTGATTTTGAGCTTTTTGATGTGTTTCTGGAGTTGCAAAAGGGACCACACACACACACACACTCGCACCCACGCACTCAGACACTTGCACACACACACTCGGGCACCCCCACACACACACACATATACATACACACACACTCGCGTGCACACACACAACTAAACATTTAAGAAACTAAAGTTTAGAGATACACCAATTGTGATTTTCTTGGCTGATTTTATTACAGTAGCACAAATAGTTGCACCAAGAAGGAATCAACTGACAAGAATGAAACTTGGTGGGTGGGTTTGACATTGTGAGACATGCAAATGATTCAAGTTTCATGCTCATCCGCACATGTGACGTAAGCAAGGACGGGCCTTATCGCTGTACCTGACTGACCCAACAGCCCGTGAGCAGTGATGTTCTTCATGGGTCTGTTAGTGCCAGTACCATTGGCAGACAGCTGCACGATGCAGGACTACATACACACAGACGTTACGATGACTGCCCTTAACACCACATCAACGTTGCCAAAGACTGCAATGGTGTCGTGCCAGAATGTCATGGACTGTCATCTCCAGTGACGAGTCCCGCTTTTGTCTTGATGAAGATGACCAACGAATTAATGTGTGGAGGCACCCTGATCAGCACCAAGATGAACAGTTTGTTGTCATGGATCACACATCCAGGCCTGGTGTTACTTCACCTCCACCCCTACCACAACATCTGCAGGAACTATGTGAGAATATGCAATGCCATTCTGAGAGACACTACTTCTGTATGTGTAGTAAATATTGCCCATATCAGTCTAAATTTATCATCATTTATTGTTCCTGGTAACCTTTATCTTTCTTCCCAGTAGCTTTGCAATCCGACACTTCCTTCTGGACTAAAAATGAATTGCAATGTTTGTACTTTTCCAAATGAAAGCAAGTAGAATAACCAAGCACCTAATAACCGAGGCACCTTCATATTAAACATATGGAATAACTGGAAACCTTCATCCCCCCAATGAGCAGTCAGGGTCAACATGCACATGAAGAATATGTTAAAGGCTAAATATACATGGCAAAGCTAATGCAGTGTTCGAATGGTGTCTGAAACATGTGAACTTGTGAGATAAACATGCTTTTTTAACACAGCAAACTATTGTGCAGTGCATGGGTAAATATGACCAGCACAGAATGGAATCTATGAGACTGATCAGCTGGTCACTGGTCATGGCTGAACAGGCTGAAAACCTGCAGATTCTGGTCACCGTCCGATCGATCAGTGCATCTATGTTGGGTAAAAACTAATTTTCAGGATATTCATACAGAACATTCACTGCTAAACATGATAACATCACTGATGTATTTGGGTTTACTTTACTTATTTGTTACACACGCAGGGGGTCGGAGTGCAGGCAACTAATGGTGACTAATGGACCAGTGACTAACCAGGGCACTGCGTGCCCCCTCCAAAAAAAACGAATTCATTGTGGAAATCTAATTTGGCTAACTCTGATACTTTCTGTTATTCTCTGAAAGTTTTTATCTGTTTATCTGCTTCCTTACAAATAAATAATTATATTAAAATAAGCTTCAAACAATTTTAAAATGTGGAATTTCACTTGCTAAAATACAGTTTTCAACAGTGAAAGCTACCTTGCCTTGACTTTGACTGATAACTGTTTTACCCTTAAACACACACCAACCATTTTCTTTTCTTTTCTTGATTTTTCTGGAGAGGGTGCCAGGCAGGGGTCTGTCAAAAGTAGTACATGGGGTCCCCATGAGCCAGGGGCCCATGAAAAAAGAATGAGGTGACTCTGTATATGCTGATGTTAACATATATATATATATATATATATACATTATAAAATAGCTGTTTTTTCCAGTGGTGGGGATTATGTTCAGTAATGTCAATGCACTAAATCAGAATCAGAGTCTGTGGTACCAGGGGCCCAAAATTTGGTGCTAGGTCCCTGAACGCATATTATTTCTTCTAGAGTCACTAAGATAAATCTAGTTAAGAACAACTAACTTGGATACATCCTGTAGACTGAAGGGTCTTTTGCCCAAAATGCTTCCCAGAATTCTTACTGGCTTTGTTGGTTTCTGTTAATTAATTATTATGTGTCTAATATAATTCTCCTAGCAAAATGGCATTTTCAAGTCACAACGGACTTGCATGCTAAATAAGAAGTTTGGATGCATTTTGGATGTTTTTGTTATTCTCACTACGATGGTGTTTTGTGTTCAGGCTTATCAGTCCAGCCTGGAGCCATGAATGCTAACAGAATAGGAAACATGCCAGAAATGGGTGATACTAGTCTGTTTGTGTCCAGTAGTCAGTAATGGTATGTTTGTTTTCCTGATGTGTTGATATCACGTTGTGAAGGAGTGATAATGGGACTCCTAACAACCAAACAAGACCTGGTAGACTGCCAAACTGTCCCCATCAGAAAAACAGTACTTTCCTCTTCAAGATAGAGGAGAAAACCAAGCTGCACTCTTACTATAGATCTGGAACATCCACAGGGTGTTTCTGTCCATCTTTCCACTGTGAGAAGACACGTCAGCTCTATGAGTCTGAAAGAATGTGAGGCTTCAAAGAAACAGATACTGAGAAAAGGAAACAGACAAAAAAGAAAACTTCCAGATGAAACAAAAAACTGCTGTTGTTCTCAGAGCCCAGAGCCCAGACCCCAACATCACTGAATGTGTTCAGGATAATTTGCAAGTTCTAACTAAAATGTTGAGGTATGGAAAAACATCTCTGAAGGTTTCTAAGAAACTGAAAGCAAGTCTCCAGAAAAGAATGGAAACAGTAATGAAGAGTATTCACATTAACTACAGAACGAATTGATATTTTTCTTTCAGCTTTTCTGTTAAATTGATTTGTTAAATTCGATTATACTGTATATAGACACAAAATTAGTCACCTTACATGTTTAAGGTGGTAGTAACTTCAGGCTCCTGCAGATGGTGCTGCTTGAGGATGATGGGGCTATATATACCAGAAGGGTGTGTGATGGGATTCATAGAGAAGAAGTGGTACAGTGCAGTGAATGTCTCGTTTGATGTGTGGAAAATGGGTCCAAAGCAGATGTTAATGATTGTCAGAAAGGAGTGATGACATTTGGGAGTACCATGAATGTGCAATTGTGTGGAAGCGTAGGTCATACAAGCAGTGTTAATAATCCCAGTCTATAGGAAATTCTCCTCAGATTTGTGCCAGGGAAGGCATCCACCAAATCTGGCCCAAATAGCACAGTTCTTTGATGCAAGAGTGGGTGAACATTGATGGGCCTACATCCAGAAACTTGTCCAGTCCATGCCAAATCCAATCCCAGCTGTTATTTGTGCTCGTGGAGGTATTACACACTATTGGGTACGTTTCAGTCACAGGTGACATTTTTTTTTCCTTTCCAAACAGCAAACAAAAGCAGGACTAGTCACTGAAGATGATCCTAGTCACTCCATGACAGTCTGGCATGACACCATTACAGTCTTTGGCGACATTGAGGTGGTGTTAAAGGCACCAGTCGTAATGGTCTGTGTGCATGTAGTCCTGCGTTGTGCAGCCGTCTACCCACGATGCTAGCACTAAGGGATGACTCATGGAGGACATCATTGCTCACTGAATGTCCGCAATCGTATAAGGCCTGTCCTTGCCTAGATCACATTTGTCCAAGTATTCATTCGATGATGAGCGTATATACAGTGTAACAGTGTATATATATATATATATATATATGTGTGTGTGTGTGTATTTGTGTATGTGTACAGTATACTCTATATATGTGTATATATTTATATATATATATATATATATATATAATTGCTGGTTAGAAATAGAGAGATAAGATTTAACTGCACTCCAGAATGGTCGCTGTTGTCATATACCGCTATAAGCAGTGACAGCAGTGGCCTAAAGCAGGATAATACACAACCCAAGGCCGCGTCACTTGTCAGTCTCCGGAGATTGTGGTCTACATCACAAACGCCGTAAAGAGTGCTCTTAAAATTCAGCCCGCATCCTGAATATGCTTTGTTCTGCGCAAGACCCCTTTATAATCCCAAACTTGAGCTGCCTGGCAATATCAAACTAATAAATTACATCCTGCCGCCCCTATAACTCCCTGATAAATAAAAAAGAGCCTCCACTTTCCCCGTACAGCTGTGACCCAGGGTTACCTAGCAACAGGTCATGCCCAGATGAAGAAGCACAAGGTAGAGATTCACCTAGGAGGATAGAGGAGGATGGAGAAGGGGGGAGGGGCAGGGGGGCTGAGGAGGAGGCATCTTCACTCGCTGACCCTTGACGGATGGAAAACGCACTCAGAAGAAACGTTTCTCTGAGTGACAGGGCTGTTAGGAGAGGCCTGAGTGTCTCTGTGCTGCTTCCTCAAAGCGTGTTAATGCAGCGAGCTGGAGAATGGAGCACCGCAAGGACACATGTGGACAAAAACTTCCACTCCTTATCCGTAAACCATGCACACAGTTTGGCCACGCCCCCGTCACTGAACAGGCTGACTGTCTGAAGTTTGCTTCTACAGTTAAAACTGCACTGAAGCTACGAAGCTAATGTAGCTAACAGGCCATGGAAGCTTATAGCCAATCAATTAGCTAACTGGATGCTTTAATCACCACACAGCTGCCTAAAGTGCTTCAATAGGCTTGCTTATTTATTTATTTGCAATAAATATAAATAAATAAATAAACATGAACAATAATAAACGTAGCAGAAGTCAGTCAATTCAGATCACTGCTACTACTGCTACTATTATATATATATGTATAGTAGTAGTAGCAGTAGCTTTCTTGAAGCTTGAACTTTCGAATCAAATTTATGAATAATGTTTTGTCTTACAGTGTCCGAAACCACATAAGTGAGTCTGTTTAAGATTAGTAATGGTCTGAGCCAATCCATGTTTGGGTTTTTAGGTATGCAGGCAGTACAGTGCATGTTGGAGAGGTGTAGGCTTCCATTACAGAAAGAAGCAGTAAACATACAGTATATTGACCGCTTCAAGCTTTTCTAGAAGGGTTGAATGTAATATGTGCTATTCTGATACACAAGTATCCTGACGGTTTAACAGGCGACTTGTGACTGATTATAAACACATTTGCTAGATCTAGGATCTAAAGGTGTTCTCCAGGAAACAAACAGTCCCTCGATATAACCATTTAGCCAATTCCCATTAGGAAGCTAAACTATCAGGTTTTAAACCTAATGGCTCTAATGGGCTGTTTTTCAGCAGGGCATTCATGATTTTAGGGTCAGGTATTTGCAGGCAAACTGGCCAATTTCTATTAGGCTTTTTTAAGAACCAAAGCTCTCTCTCTCTCTCTCTCTCTCTCTCACACACACACACACAGACACACACACACAAACACACACACATATATATATAAATATATATATATATATATATATATATATATATATATATATATATATATGTATATATATATATATATGTATATATATATATCCCATTTGAGCCCAGCAACTGTCTTTTACATTGTGTGAAAATGTCGTGATGAACGAACCAAGAAATGCTTCAGAATAGCTTGGAATAAAATCTCTATACATTGACTTACATTAAGAGTAAAGAATGGTTTTGTGTTCTCCTGCCAGGTTATTGTTTTGGAGATATTTGTGTTTCTTTGGACATACGGACGATATGAATCAAAAGTAAAAGGCAACAGGCACGATATGGATAATTATGAATAATTACACTACGACATTCTGATATGTGTATAGCACCAGTAGCTCCCACCTGGCTTATGTTATTCACCTCATAGAACAGTAACACAGTTTAGCCAGACTGAAAATAATAAACGTAGCAGAAGTCAGTCTATTCAGATCATGAAGTATCAAGAATGATAGCAAAGCAGAGCTCATATGCATAATGTGCATAACTAAGCACTAATGTGATGGTTTTGTATGCACATACAGTCACATGGAAAAGCTGTAGTTTGGCTGGTGTTCTAAAATGAACATAAATAAAGTTTAAATAAACATAAATAACATAAATAATGTTTTTAAAAACACATATAACGTGACTTTTGAATAGGCCACATTTACGGTTTTATTTTTTTCTGAATATGTTTAATTCAGGAAACTAACAGTGAGGATGTTGTTGAGGATGTTTTAGCTTCAATACAATGTAGTTCAATAAAACATCATTTGCAGTTTCACCACAAACACTACACAGTTTGTCACATTCATACATACGTATCTTCAAAATAGTAACTTTGCAGGAGAGGGAAAACTATCCCTAACCTTTAATTGAAATCAATGTAAGATTTTCCCCACATCTTTTTGGACAGTTTCTATTGGTCCACTCATCATGAAATCTGAACACAAGGTAAAGAACAAACACTTATCAGCTTGTTCAAAACACTACAAGCTTTTTGTACCCCAGGGACAGTATACCAATCAGGCTCTTCAGTAAATGCGCCTATAAATGCCGATAAGGTAAATAAAGCTATTTGATGACTTTTTTATATTACTCACATCAGCCGTGCCATATAACTGAGCCTGCGTGAATCAAAGTGCCCGGCATTCAGAAACAGCCTCTGTCGCCTTGCGCGCTGTCTCTGTGGAGTCAGGCAGCTGCGTGTGTTTAGTGCACGCTCGAGGTGAGCCCACACACGACCGGGGAAAACAACACACACTCAAGCGCACATCATCAAGGCTCATGTTTTTATTTCCGCTGCATCTGCAATATTCCTGGATCTGTGCTGTTAAGACCACTGCAGACAGGTCTGATTTGATTGTGTCTTGATTGTTTCTTGCAGGAGAGCAGCAGAGGGCTTGTGCCTCATAATTCATATGTTATGGCAGACAAACAGAAGTGAAGAGTCAGAGAATATAACCGAAGGAAAGAGCTGCAACCGCCTCCGTTTGTGCGCACGCACACATACACACACACACACAGACACACACTTGTCAGACCACAGCTAGGAGCAGAATTTGGACCATTATCTTGATTCATAGCTGTTTCTGAGAATCCAGTGGACCTCCAGTGGATAGACCGAAGCCCATCCATTTTTAAATACACCAAAAATATACAGACCATGTGCAGCCTTGTTGGGTGGAAAATAACGCATCAGCATGTTTATTGATTGAACTCCCAAGCTACATTACTCACATACAGTGAGTACGGGTACATGCTGCTTTCTTCAGCTCCCACTGTCAAAATATACCTACAGTACGATGGATTCCAAAAGTCTGAGACCACACGGATATCTGGGTAAAAGTCAAACAAGGTCATGAAAAGAAACATCCAGGAATCTGCCCTAGGTCACTATTCAGAGTTAATACAGACTGTGATACTGACCACCCTGAGGTCTTCGTAGAAAAGGTCAGATATATTTTATAGCCTTATAGCTTCCATTGCAGTGCGACTCTTAAGGTGGAGTTGATCTACTCATCAGAGGATTCTGAACAAGATTGCGGCGCTCCAGTGCAGGCTGAAATGCTAAGAGATTCAGAGATGCCCAATCCCTGTCCTCTATATGTGCCACCCGTACGAATGTAGGTATTTCAAAGATTCTGTCTTTCACTCAAACAGTTTGCTGGAAACTGCATATTAAATCAGAAAGGAACGCATTTTCACTAGAAGTCTCAGACCTTCAGGCCCCATAGCTCAATAGTAAATTCTATTTATAGCACAATTTAGATTAATAATGGAGATAACAATGGAGATACCAAGTCAAGAAATTCCAAGTCAGTAGGTTCCTCTAGAATAAAACATTTCAATTCAGTTCAATTCAACCTCATTGTCATTATACCAATAGAAGGTTGTACAGTATAACAAAACACTATGAAACCAATTTCAAACCATTCTAAAACACAAAGATTGAATTACGCAAGCATAGTGAAATGTAGATGAAATTCCCTTTGAGTTTAAATTTTATCCATTTCTACACACAACTGCATTTACTTATTTATTTATTGTGTTGAGGTTAAGGCAATAAACGTAAAATAAATTTTATCAAGTAAAGTGATGTTATCTCAGGTAACTAGTTTAATTAATCCTAACCTAACTCATTCAAGAGTAACCGGGACTGAACAGAGTACAGTCCCGTTCAATTGAAACCTCAATATTATTGGGTTATTTGGGCTTTATAACTCTTATATACAGTTCTTTAAGCTTATACTTGTTAAGTAACTTCACATATTCTGCTTGATATTTTAGGGTTAGGGGAATATCGCAGTCAATTTGATTAAAAAAAAAAAAAAGAACAAAGGGATGCGTCTGCACTCATGAAAAAATAGAGGTTGTACTAAATCACATGAACAATTCCTATAATAAAATGAAAGAGATGAACTGAGATTCTCCTTATGAATCCCAGTGTAGGAGAGATCACTTTTAGCTGAACGTGTTATAAACCAGCTGAACACACACACACATCAGACTAAACCTATCCACCCTGAGAGCTGCCAGACCCTACAGTAGCTGGGAGAGCCTGAGGAGAGGGGGGGAGGGGAGAGGGAGTTACAAAGAGGACCCCTGAATACTGCCCTGTGGGCACAGTTGTACCCGATACAGGACAAAACGCCGACCCCTAGCCTCTGAGCATCCAGTCAGATGGATGAACATTACTTTCTCTCAGAGCCCCAGAGGAGCAAACCCCTAGAACTAAGCTTTACATACGGTGCTCTCTACCAGGGAAGGAGCCATCTCATGTGTACAGATCACTGGGACTGAGGGATCCTGCCGCAGGCTGGATGAGGTATATACCTTTCTTTAAGTTTGAGCTGAAACTGGAAAGGGAAAAACATGGTTGGAATAGACTTCTTAATGTAAGAGTGGACCTAATGTCAAAGTTACAGGATTTTGTTTCTTACAGTAAATGTAGTCGATCAGTCAAGACACGGCTGGAGTCCGAACTTTGCTTATTTGGGTTAATGTAGCTAACAGGTAATGGAAGCTCATAGTCCACCCATTAGCACTGTGCAAACTGCAGGCCTGCGAACATACTTTACAGGGAGCAGGGGCTGAACCTGAATTTAGCTTACATTCATTTACAGCAAATTAAACAAATAGTGTAATTATCGTTCAGTTCCACCTTAAATGCTAAAGTTTGTACAGGCACCAGAATTTAACAGTGGAGCTTTAAATTCTAAAAATAAACTTGAGCACCCACAAAATTAACAGGATCCCAGACAACTTTAATTCAGAGTTGTTGCTTTGCTCGGCACATTTAACTCTAGACGGTTTCTCAAAACTTGGACAATATCGAGCAGCTTCGCACAACGTTTCACACTGAAGAGACTGAAGAGTGGAGCCGTTCCACCTTTATTAGCATTGCAACTCCAACAGCAGCCTGTAAGTAGCAGCCATGCTGTGTGATTTGATGGCTAAAGCAGATCATCTTAAACTAAATGTTTCATAGTGAGGAACACCTTTAATTTACTGTGTGTTGATGTCGAGATCAAAAGCTAGTTGCTAGCAATGTTAGCTACAAGCAAGTCTCCAATAACTAACATTCGCACAGCTAACTAAATAGTCTAATTATTACATGTAGGTTCATTTTCATGTTTCTTATGTGTGATCACCGTGTTGTCTCACTGTAACCCAGCCAGAGTTCATCAGAATCTGCATTAGTCCACCAATAAAGGGTAAACAGCTCGTTTCATTTCAGGACCAAATCATGTGGTTCTAAACAGGCATGTAAAACCACTCTTTGCCCCAACCAAAGTCACATACCTTCCATGTAGAGAACAATGTAACATGCTGAATAGATGTATTCTATGGCACCTCTACGAGTGTAACTGAGACAAACTGAAACAAGACTACAGTACAGGTGTACTAGCATAATACAAAACACTAACTTCCCAGACAGGGAGCTGAACCCACTTTTCTGATGCTACTAACTTTAAACTGAACTTTAACTCCATTTAAGAGCTCTAGCAGACACCTGCCCCTATTGCCCTCAGACTGTACCCCATTGCCCCTATTGTTTGATGTGTATAATAACTGCGTTTCATATTGCCTCTGCCATTCTTCAAGATCTGTTTTGGTGAGATGAGTCTCAGCTTCACCCCAGGAATAGAGTTTGTGTGTTTGCCTGTGAGATTCACCGCTCTTGTGCGCCCCCGTTGGTGTAGTATCGACCACCCGTAAATTATGCATCATTGCAGTAATGGAAATCCCACCAGTAAAGTGCTCTATAAGAAAGTATCACATACCATAACATGCTTACATTGATCAATAACCGAATGCCAACGATAAGCAGTGTTAATAACTTGTTACACCTGTACTACAACTCACAGGCTCTGTGGAGGTCTTAGCGAGTCAGTGTAGTGAGTAACATTGTGACACACTGGTCACTGGTGTTCAAATCCCTTTAGAAGGTGGAGCATAGAAGGTGGAGCTAGCGTTACTATAACAACACATTTATAACAACAGAATTATGGTGTAATGAGTTATTAGTATTTCTTACTGATGATGTTACATTTGGTTATTGTTCAAATTAAGCTTGATGTGCACTGTGGTCATTTCTGAAAGGAGATGTTTTAATAGTGTTTTATCAGCAGGATTTATTCCAGTATCCCAGTGTATTCCAGTGTATCCCAGACTAATTAATGATACAGTGCAGGACAGTATAGTGATCAGTGATCATTACTGTGATCAGTATTGTCAACATATTTTTGTCTGCTAACTAGTCTTGTAGTTTTTAAGAGGTCAACATCATTCAGCTTTTTGATCTGACATACAGTGTTTGTAAAAACTTTTTTTTTCCTATTAAGAATGAAAAAACTTCTGCTCAACCAGCAGACACCATTTCACATACACTACCTCAGGACAGACCCCCAAGCACGAATTCAGTCTCACCTGTTTGTCTTTTTTGCCATCCCTCTTTTCTCCCATAAATTCATTCCCATTCATTTTCACCCCATTTAAACTCAATTGTTTCCTTTAACCTACAGACATCAAACTGCATGCGTGCAAACTGGTTGGGTTATTCTTAGCTCATAGAAGTGCTAGATAGTCCTTTTCCACCAATGTGGAACAGGTTCTGTTCTGGTTTGTGCACCTATTTTTGGACCGTTCGGCGCAAAAAAAGCTGGTGCAATTGTGGACTGACTCCCTTCTACGAAGCCTGAACTGAGCCAGTTGAAGAACCAGTGTTCTTTTGGTCAAAAAGGGCTAATAGTAACTCTCTGGTCTTTTAAAGGGGTTAGCTCAGACGTAGTCCTGCTCATCTAGAGGCTTTAGGAATGTCATTTCTATTATGCTAATTGCTGAGTTACAAACTTCAGTGAAAAAGCAATTAAACAAATCCCGGACATTGGCTGATTCACTGCACTAGAGCTAAATCTGTAAATCAGTAAATCTATCCTGATCCTTGTATCCAGACTAGCTGAGCTAAGATGCTCAGATCTCAGCTGCACATATTCCTTCACAGTGTGCGATCATGTGAGTGTGCCACAACATGCCAGGGTCACTTCAGACCTCCTTCCGAAGGTTTTCCTTCGTACCATGAGAGCGTGCCATGTACGACCACGTTTGCCGTGTGCGTCCACAAGCAAGAACATGCGTGTAAAGAAGAAAAAAAGTGGGCCGGCAGCCATGATAACACAGCCCCCCCTGCTCTCTCCACGTGGAGGCTGAGTCAATGGGCATCCATCACTGATGCTAACAGCTCTGATTAAAAATACATCAACTGCAACTGGCCTCCTGATGGCAGTGCGTAGTAGCGAGCATAATTAAGGGGCCAGGGAGCTGTGATGATGAAGGGCAAAGCACACCTGCTCTCCGTTAAATCACGCTTCTGTTGGTAGAGCTCTGCCTATTTCACCCTCAGCAAATTAATTAATATCAAATCAAGGGAGGAGGGATGCCATTTTTATTTACGGCTCATGTTGCGCCCAAAAGTTTGTTAGGCTAACTCATGCGGTGGCGGCGCTAACAGTCGCGCTCTGTTTCCCGGTTCATATTAGGTGGACGAGCGCAACTCTCAATTTTACGGTCCAATTATGCTCAAAGTTAGTTAGTTAACTCGCCGCACATGCATGCATCCAACCCATCCATCCATCCCTCGCTCTGTTTCTCTCTCTCACACTGTTTCTCCCTCAGGTGAGGGTGTGAGAGAAAGAAACGCTGCGTGTAGAATAGCTCACCAGGCTAACACTCGCAGTGTCGCGTCCAGCCTCACCCAATTTACACCTTCTTCCCTCCTGTCAGCACCACACTGATTCCCCTCAGCGACAGTACCGCGTCAACTGTCAGCCCCCCCAAGAAGGCTGCTCGTGGGACATAAACTGCCCACCGGAAGTCACACGCGGAGAGCTAGCGCAAGGCCTCGGCTGCTTCTCGAAAAAGCCGCACTTCCCGCCAAAATCCCTGAAGGCCCTCATCGAAGGCGAAAAAAAACCCCTAATGCTTAAAAAGCCATCCTCAGCGACGCCTGTTTAAACAACTTGACGGGATTAAAGCGGAGTTAAAGTGTTTGGTAGTCGCAGTTAATTGAAGCGGATGGGATTTTTAATAAAGCATGCAGCAGCAGCAGCTGACAAACAGGCCCGTCGGCTCTTTAGGGAGATGGTATCAGAAGATATGTACTCTGCCGGAACCCATTGCGTTCCACTCCCCTCCTCCACTCCTCCCCCCACAATTCACGCTTACCTTAATCGTTAGGCTTTTTTTCCACTTGAGTTTTAATTACGGTTCATGTGCAGGATTACATGGGGAATAAGGGACAGACTGTGAGATGAGCAAGAGAGAGAGAGAGAGGGAATCAGCATGACAAGCAAGGCCTTGCACATCATCGCTGTAGCATGCAATTTTCCACAGCCCTGGAATAAACCTCAGAGCTGTTCCAGTGTCAAATCCAAGAAAAGGTGCCTACAGCTACGGGATGGCCTGCGGAGATGGTTGAGTCCTAGAGTGTTGGACCATCAAAGAGGATGCAAGATCACATTCACCGCAAAGACCCCAGGCCCACTTCTTCTGTGAGGCCCTGTCCAGATAGGATCTTATCAGATCGTCCTCTGATATTTCACTTAAGCCTTATGGACTTCGAGTGGGCCTTAAGGAGCGTCTTGATGAAGCTGTCTTATGGGACGAGCCTGCTTAATATCTCAGTTTGCCGATGCCATGGCCAGTCCTGCAGGACGAGGCCTCATATCAGGGGACAATTAGTGCGTTTCATTTCCCATCATATCAATCACACAGCTCATGAATAAAAACAATTAGGTGCTCATGATTCATACAATTGCAGTCCCTCGTCGGGCCCTCTGCGATGGAAACCATAGCCGCTTGGGTATTTCCCCCCGTCGTCACTATGGTTATGAGGAGAGGCCTAGTACAGCAGGGACCCACATGAGGGGAAGAGACGCAGGTCTGATATAGAGAGAGAGTGAGAGACAGAGAGACAGGGAGAGAGAGAGAGAGACGATGTAGGACTCGTTACTGAGCCTGACCCGTCTGCAGAGCAACTGTCACTCTTCATTATGGGGCGGAGGGAAAGCGTAGCTTCCAGGTATGGAGGGATGAAGAAAGGATGGAGAGAGAGAGTGAGAGAGACCAAGGGACACAGAAAGGGAGAGGGAGGGAGGGAGGGGTGGCAGCTGTGGAACAATGGCGGGGGTCCACGTCCTGGACTCCTCCGGCAAAACACCAGCTTCCCCACCGCTGTGAACCCATCTCCCTCTCTCCGCAGCCGCAGGGGAGGGATCGAGAAGAGGAGGTCACTGCCAATCAATGGAGCTGTCCGTCACGCACGGGATACACTGATACCATCAACTGTGCTTTATGTCACACTCCAGGCACTGCCACTGACCAAACTTCTATCATCACCACGAATTACATTCTCAACCGTTTGATTCTAGAGGATAATGACATATCAGGCATATTTATCTCATGATAAAGGTTCCCACAGACCTCAGCTTCGGTTCTAGATATTAATAACATAATGGTAAGTAGCAGCATAAAAAGTCAGGTGCTAACATGCACTTTGTTTACATCGTAAACATTCAATTTTACAGAGATATAGAGACAGAAATCAGTGGACCTGCCCACTAATTTCTGTATCCATATCTCTGTGAAATTAAATGTTTATGATGTCAACAAAGTCATTCTGAGTGGGTTGATGTGAAATGTGCCATTCTATAGAAACTTGCCAAATCTGAGTTGTTCACAGTGATGGGAACTGAACGTCATTAGCTCCCCCACAGAAAGCTAATACATGAGATATTGTTTGATGGTTGTTTTTGAGTTTTTGGGCCTAAACAGTCTTTTAATTAATTAATAGTGGAGAGGTATATACAGGGCATTATAAGACCAAGTAGTCCCGATGTTTTACTATTTCACCATTTTGCCATTATCAACACTACATCTAAAATCCCCAAAGGCCAAAGTGGGTCAGTTTCAGATAGTAAATAAAATGGCTATATATATGTTGGAGATCTGGTTCCTGTATCACCACCACCGTAAAGAAATCCAAGTTGGTAGGCTTCATTTTATATTGCTTCTGTTGAAACTAAAGATTAGATCTCCAAAATGAGAACTTAACAAGAGCAAGAAAAAACATACTTAAGTTTTAATGTAAGTCAAGGTAACCAGACTATTTCAAAGTAATTTTGGGCCATTTCCTTTAGTCTATACAACATGAAATGTACACACAGCAGCAGACATTTTCAAACGATGTCAAAACCTGAAAAATGACAAAAATGGAGATACAAGGTTTTATTCCAATTGTAGTGATATATAGCACTATAAGCCCAATAACCCCAGCAACTAAGAAGGGCAATGGAAAAACACTGAGCTGCTTTACTGGCTGCTTATTTGGGGCCATTTTATCATCATGCCATCATTATCACATATCAGCTATTAACAATTATAATATTACAGTTTAGTTTATGATGTTTACTGCTTTGAGGCCAGGTCCTCTCTGGCTATGTTCATGCACATGCACACTTGTGAATATGAGTGGAGCAGCCCAATTGTTGGACTAAAATCCAGGTGCCTTTATTGGATTTCTTTAAATCAGGTCCTGGTTCAATAGATAAATCATACAGTAGTATGCTGTTAGCATGGCCACGTCAAGTGGGAGGCAACCTAGTAATCAAATAACAATGATTTTAAGTCTAAGTGCACTCACTGCTATGAACATTCTTTGTTTCTACAGATCATGAAGCCTGTAAATGGAAAAGCAAGCTGTGCCCAGGTGTACATCCTTCTAGCTGTTTCTATCAGTGCAATTGACAGAGCCTTCAGTCATCGCATGGACCCATTTTCCAACCCAATTTTTCAGATTTTGCCCCACGACGTCTCAGCTCAAGGACAAGAACTTGTCTAGGCTCTTACTAGGAAGCCAGTGCCTCACTAGATTTGCTAACTGCACAAAAAAAAAAAACTTTTGTTGCCAATAAAAATGTTACAAAATGCAATTCATCTTGCAATTTCGTAATACAGGGTTACCCCAAAGGTGCTAAAACATTTTCCAGATTGGTCTGCAGATCATGGGGGCTGTGCTCGTTTCTAGCATACTCTACTATGTACCAAGAATACATATCTTCATTTGCCCCATTTCTCATAAGGCATATCCAAAATGGTGGTAGGCAATTCCAGACATCAATGTTGTGTCATACAGGTTTGCTCATTACTGTGCAACAGCAGATTTCACTGCATACAGTATAAACATGATGCCACCAGTCTTATATCAATCAGTTGGACTGCACATGTGAGAAGAGCTTACTTACATCGATAACAGGTCTAATGAGTGGTCTGTGGAGATGCTGTGCTTGCAGCTTGACTAATAATAGGAAAGGCTGTGCATGAATCTTCAAACCATGCCACCCTATGCATTATGGGTATCCCCTATATGCTGGGGCAGATATGCTCAATACTCGTCCTGGAGATCTGCCACCCTGAAGTGTTCAGGTCCAGCACACCTGCGTATGTAGTAGTCAGGTGCCCCTGATTGCCACCCAGTGCGTTTTGGTTATGCCCTATACGCTAGGGCAGGGGTGCTTAATACTCGTCCTGGAGATCTGCAACACTGAAGTGTTCAGGTCCAGTATACCTGCGTATGTAGTAGTCAAGTGCCCCGGATTGCCTTGATTATCTGGATCAGGTGTGTTAGACTGGGGTTAAAGCTAGAGTCTGCAGGGTGGCAAATCTCCAGGTCCAAGGATTCAGCACACCTGCTCTACGGTACATTGGTTGTATAGTGCTGGTGCATTGTGGGATTATTTGACAGCACTGGATCTTCTGCACTGTTTCTGGACACCGCTACAGAAAGGCACAACCAGAAGACATTGCACTACTATATAGCGAAAAGGGGACTGTCAGGCACAGCTCTGTGAGGTTATTGGTAGGACTCTGGTTAGCCTTTGCCTGCTGTGATGCTGTCAGTTGGTGTAGTACGTTGGCAGTTAAGTGCGAGGTAGCTAATCATGCATTGCGTTTCCAAATTCTGTTTTTTCTGTCTCTGTTAGTGTGAAAGCTACAGTGAAGTAGGGGAGATGGCTAGTTGGTGGTTATGAACTTAACTATAGCTGTGCCACTGAGACATAATGCTTCCTGACTGCAATGAAATTCTGGCAATGCTACTGCTTTCTAGTACATACCCATAATATAATCACCAGTCAGCTACACCAGCCATCCACTTCCATATAAATGTAAAATCATAAATGAGAGGAAACAATTAAATGACACATAATAAACAATCAGGAGGTTAACAGACCTCATTCATGGTATAACTGTAAGTAGTGGCAGCTTGTACAGTTTAGTAATGCAAACACTGGTGAGCCTTTGTTTACCACACAACACACACACACACACACATACACACACACACACACCTCACACTCACTTTATTAGCTAGGTCAAACACAATCACAGCTCAGCCACACAGGGCTAGCTAATTATGGGTGGCAGCTGGCAGAGAGGGTTTCCTTTAGGGGCTGGGTGCTGGGTAATGTCCATGCATGAACTGTGTATGTGTGCTTGTGCATGAAGCGTGGATGAAGAATAAATCTAGTGCCATTGTCTACAGTAAATTGTGCGACTTCCCCCTAATATCAAAACAGTCCGATATGTGGACTCGAGCACAGATTAATAAGGGGAATGAGGCATTAAATTAATGTGATGTAACTCATCCCTCTGTGTGTGTGTGTGTGTGTGTGTGTGTGTGTGTGTGTGTAAGCGAGCAAGAAAGAAAGAGAAAGACAGAGAAAACTCGAATACCAGCAACCTCTTATAGACAAAAGAAAAAAAAAGGTGCTGAAAAAACTAAAAAAGTTCCCTAAAGAACCTTTATATAGACGGTTCTTTAAAAAAGCATTTTTGGAAATCCTATTTAATGTTTAGCTGCTGCCTGAAATTCATGATTGTATGAAAATGACAAAATTAAAGGGGAACTCTTTAACTGAACCACCACTACATCTGTAGACGTGCTCGCTTCCCTCCTGTAGTTTCTGAAATGCGATTTCCTGGTTTAAAAAGTAGGAAAACTATCTTTAATCATGCATCAAGGTGAAGGTCAAGGCTAATTCTTCACATTAGTGCTTTGTATTCCACTGGCATGTAACCATAATCATTATCCAGGCACAAACAAAATTATGCATAAAGGAATATGAAAATAGTTATATAACATATAACAGTAACTACTGTCAAAGTAGTAGCGTCCCAGTGTAAACACTGAAAGCTGCAGTTCCACTGTTGAATGCTGTTGTCATATGGCACCAATTAACTCCTATAATTACATACAAGCCTAAAATTCATAACATCAAAACTGATCTTATTTATCATATAAAGAACCTTCTACAGAACATATTCACCTCTTCCCTGAAGTTGGTGGTTGAGCCCTGGCCTAACTGTGTGATGTGTGTATAAATCAAGACTGCATTTAAATGACAAAAAGACAAATGAAATTAAGTCCATTTAAAGGCGTCAGTTTCACAAAGGAAAAGAAGCCCTTTTTTACATTGCAGTCCAGCAAAATATAAAACGTCACTCATTATGTTACATCACAGATGGAGTAAAATTTGTAATTCTTTCAGTACTGGTAGCATGTTCTATACCTGCCAAGCCTCCTGATTTTCATTAAAGTTTCTTTATTTTTAACCCTGTCTCCAGCTGTGCTTCCGATTGGGAATGTCTCATGTTAATTCCCGACTTCATAGTGCTACAAATCAAATAGGTGTTTCTCAGTTACTGTGTGGCATATGAGGCAGAGGTGAGCATGTGCTAACGACACTGCCTGACATGCGTCACTCGTTACTGCGCTCTGCCACTTCGCTCTGTTCAACACACTCGCTCTTCTCTCTCTTACCATGTTTGCACTTGATGTTTTTATGTATTTTAATATGAGCTCTGAATAATTATAAAAAATGTATTTTAATATGAGCTCTGAATAATTTAAGACTAATTAGATTAAAAGCATTTATACTAAAAGCATTTAGTATAAAATTATAATATTATAATAATATTATAATAACTATAATAAATTATTATAATTTTTAGAGCCTTGTTTAGAATTTCTTTTCGGCAGGTATGATTTTCTGATAATGGCATTTAGGCTATCAAATTATCCAACCTGTCTGTTTCCTGTTTGACAGCCTTTTGTTAGAGTTTTCCCATACAAAACTTAAATGGTGGAACTTGACATATTATCATATCTGTTGTACCATTTAAGGTGGAACGGGAAAATTGGGACAAGAACTGGCAGGTAAGAAGCCGACTTGAGCCTCATAGTTTGAATGTTGGAAGGCTTTTTAGATTAAGGTGATCTCAGAATATCCTGCCTGGAGTTGTATGTATGGAGCTGGAGCTGTAAATAATTACAAAATAATTTCAGCCAAGCTTCCTCCAGCACCCTTATAACTATCAATATACGACCACACTGCAGGCTTACTTCTCTTAGACGGCTGAAGCACTTCCAGAGAGCCATCACGGGCTTCCGCCATGTTTTCCCAACACAAAACAGACCCGCAGTGCATGCTGTGGCTCCATCTGGGAGACTGTTGGTCACTGTGGTTGATGCTTAACATGACTTGGAGCAATAAACCCCAGTTTAAATCATACACTCATCATCAACAGAATAGCTGCACCCAGAAGGAAGTGTTGGATTGCAGTCACTCCATGACAGTCTGGCACGACACCATTGCAGTCTTTGGTGATGTTGACGTTCTGTTAAGGGCGGTCAGCGTAACCGCCTGCATGCATGTAGTCTTGCATCGTACAGTCACCTGCTAATCGTGGCTGTTAGGTCAGTCAAATAGGACCCATCCTTGCTTATGTCACATGCACAGCTGAGCATGAAACTTGAATCATTCGCATGTCTCACAATGTCAAACCTACCCACCAATGGTAATACTAATCAAACATCAATCAATCGATATTTATTTGTATAGCGCTTTTTACAATTATTGTTGTCTCAAAGCAGCTTCACAGAAAAGTAGTTTATATAAAGGAAAAGAAAACATCAGAGTCCAATTATAGACGTAAGTCCATGTATAGACGTCATACTAACCGGCAGGACTTTTACCTTGGTTTACTGTTTTATCATTATTTGCCATATGGCACCACCAGGCAACAGTGGAGATTAAAGAATTTCCAGGTTCAACAGAAATTACAGAACCCTTTACTTTTAGAGTTTGTATTTAAGATTATGTGCAATGTACAGCCTTAACCTGAGCTGATGCTGCTTGAAACAAGTTTTGCATGATGACTAAGAGTGATGTTAAAACATACACTATCTATGCTTCACAGAAATTGATTGAAGTTTTGCTGGTCCAGCGTGCTCCGTTTGATTTAAGTCTCAATTTACAGCAGGAAAAAAAATGCAATGGCCGAGAGAAGAGAATCCTTCACAATCAGCTGGCAGTGCTGGATATTCTGCAAATTGGGCAGCACAACGACAGAAAGTAATTTCCATGAAAATCAATATTAATATCCGTCTGCGAGAGTGGAACATTACACTCGCACCCTTAACCCACCCTGGTGAAATATGAAAGGAAAGAATGCGAGGGGAGGGGAAAAAAAGAGAAAGGCATTCATCAGGCACACTAATTTCACTGGCGAGAGGAAGCACTAGAAAACAGCATCTCTCTCCTCCTTTAGCAATCAGACGCAAGAGGAAAAATACATTAAAGCTGACAGGTTTGAATGGGCAGACGAGAAACTTCTCCAGCACGCCGGAGAATGAGAGGAGAGTGAGGGAAAAATGAGAGTCTAACAGGCCGAGAGACAGAAAAAAAAGTTAACTCAGAGAAACAGGAGGCCCAACATAACGAAGAGAAACGGCCATATCTTTCTACCCCTATAAATCTGCACATCCTCTGAAGCTCAAACAGCCACTATATCTGCTGTATAACTACAGCATCACCTGGCTGAAAACCACACGGTGTCAGGAGATTTATTCCTGGCGGGAAAGACTGCTGTTAGACCTGCTTTGAGATTTCGTGCTGCCCCTGACGTCACATGTTGTCTTCTCAGGGATTCTGAGCTACAACTAGGAGCTACTGTTTTGCTGTGTTCTGTAGTGCTGTACTGTGTCCCTCAGCCTCATCAGGCTTCATCAGAGTTCTCCATGTTCTCTCACCACAATACACGTCATTCACTGCAGCAATATGTCAGAAACACATTGGGAATCTCCACCCACAGCAATGAAGGAATGGACTCGTATAGATGCTAATTAACACAAATTTAAATTTAAAGTTAGCTTGGTAAAGTGGAAACATCAGCTATCTACCTTCCTTCTGTCTTAGCCAGCTGATGGGCAAAAACAAAACTCCCCGAAGTGCTTTTAGTTCTTTAAAGGTTCCTCTCATCTTTATTATCCATCATCAGATGAGAGTCTTCCTAGTTTCTAAATGTGCCATAAAACGGAAAACTGTATTTACATCTGCATAGTTGCCTATAGAGAGTTGGATATGTAGAAATGACATACCGTAAACCTCAAACACTGTTGTTCCTCGATCAAACACAAAGAATCCCTCAAGAACCCCAGCAGGAACCTGTAAGTAGCACCAATGTAGTGTGATTTTATCCACTTTTTGAGGTTAAAGGTCTTAAACTGAAAGTTTCATAGTGAGTAACAACTTTAATTTGCTTTGTGTTGTTCTTGAGATCAAAAGCAAGTGGCTAGTATAGGTAACGTTAGCTACTAGCAAGCTCTGAGTAACTGATATTAGCACAGTGTGTGGCAGCAGGTCATCTTCTGTGACAAGTCCCGCTTTTGTCTTGGTGGAGACGACCAATGAATCCGTGTGTGGGGCCACTGTGGTCAGCGAAAGATGAACGGTTTGTTGTCACGCGTCACAACTATTCTTTTGATGATGAGTGTATTCAAATTTAAAGATTTATTTTTTGGCTTCTCTTGTATAATTACTATTTTGCAGAATCATGGTTTTCATCAGATGACAATACGAAAAATATATTTCTCCAAAAATATTTGAAAATGATGTTTTTTGGTTTTTGTTTTTTTTGCTTAGTGTATTTTGGTGTTTGGAATAGATCTGGGATTGAGTCCACATATTTCTTGTCTGTATTGGTTAGTAAGTACAATTATTGTTTTCTTACTTTTATCCTCCTTGAGTACATCACTGTGCACCAGCGGGCGGGAGAATACTACATTAACCCGTGATACCATGCTTTACTTCCTCTTCCACCACCCCCAATTATCATCAAGTAAAACACTGAACTAGCTCAGAGACCCTCCCTGATACTGCTTTCACTCAGAGCATGTCATGATTATGTTTCTGTTTCACGTTAACTGGAAAATCTCCCTCTCGCAATTGCTGTTGCACTGCTCTAGGATGCAAATAGGCATGTTTACAGGACATATAGCCATGGTTTAATTATTCATTATCGCCGGAGCGCCTCTTTAACTCAGCTCGCGACTGCTTTGCATGAAAACACTTCTAGGCCTGAGCGTAGAGGCTTTACGCTAATGTAAGACTGGCTATATGTAAGTATTAAATTACAGCTTGTGAAAATCCAACCTTGACAACTTTTACCCTCAGCAAATGCCCTGGCGGGATTTATCGATCCACTTGGTCCAGGCAAAATGAGATGCAAATGGCCTTGTCCCGTCTGTACAAACCATAATCATGATACAGTATGGGCTATCTCAAGCTCAATATCGGATTTCAGCATGGCCACGTAAATCTGATCAATGTCTCGTTATGGTTTTATTGTGGGAACATCTTTTTTTAACTATTGTTCACTGTTCCATAACCCCCGTACCCCGTGAGTCTGAATTGTGTGCGGTGCTATAGAACTGGGATGGTTATGTGTGAATAATGCTGTTTAAGGACTTTAAGAGCATGAGCAGATTTAGGACATTGCACTAATGATAGGGCTTTGATATCTCTCCGGGAACAAGGACAAACTTTCTTTTTTCCTCCTCTTTATTACAGTGAATGGTCTATGCCTGGATAAGAGGAAGAAGCAGGGTGGGGTGGTAGGGGTTGAGGAATGCTCCATGACAACAGATTTTTGTGTGTGTGTGTGTGTGTATGTGTGTGTGTGTGTGTGTGTGTGTGTGTGTGTGTGCGCTGCACATTTCATCTTTGCACTTTCCTTCTCTCGCTCCCTGCTTTAACTTGCCCCCCAAAGCCCTTGTAGCCATGGCAACAATGCTGATCGATCCAATGCCATCTGATGCCAAACCCCTTGAATTACTAAAAAGATAAGAAGGGGAAGACTTGAGATTTTGCTTGACAAGCCGTCTTGTAACTGAGGTGATATGAGAGGCACTTGAAAACAAAGACTGACTTCTTTGTACAGCTAATTTATGGAAATGAAGAGAATGCATTTCATTGGGAAATGGAATCAGAGTGATTCCCCCAATCTGAATGTGCTAAATGAATCATGGTGTGCACATTGGAATGAAGGCAAAACCTAAAACTCACAAAAATAACACACTAAGACATAAAGATGCATCAACACAAACAGCCACGCTTGGGCTACTACACGTACTGAAGCCCTACTGTAACATAATCCAAATGTCGTGGGGTTCAGTGACTCTGTGTGTGCCCAGCCGTATGGCCTTCTTGATGGACTCATACTGGCGGAGGCTCTCGCAGTGTCTCAGTGGCTGTATGCCTGCAGGACTCAGGGCTCCGATCACAGGCGCATGTCACATGCTGTTTCTTCATCCAGACAAGAAGCCACCGATTCGCCTGAACTCAGACCGAGACCTATACATAGCTGGTTCAAGCTAGGACAAGACTGCATTTGCTTAACCCTAGAATGCATGACTTAACTCTGCGAAGAAGCACCTGTTTAATCAATATTTATTTACTTGTTTAGTTACTTATTCCCTCAATCTGTTAAACATTTACCTCAATGTAAATAAATGCCACATCTCAAAGTAAGAACTAGAACCATCAAGTTTTGCTAGTTAAACAACTAACTCATTACTAGAGCTCAGTAACACTGGGATTAGTGACTGAGCATCACACTGATTTATCTGTCTACTCAGGCTTTAGCAGAGCTCAGTAACACTGAAATTAATATCTGATCATCACACTGATTTATCAGTCTACTCAGGCTTTAGAAGAGCTCAGTAACACTGAGATTAATAACTGATCATCACACTGATTTATCAGTCTACTCAGATTTAAATGATGAACATTTAGGGGCCCTAAAGAGCATCCAACGTGGCGGTCCCTAACAACATAGTTTTTTGTAGGCAAAAACAAGAAAAGAAGACTCTCTGGACTCACTGCTCCTTTTCTACAGACATGTTTTTTAAAAGTATTTTAAAGGGTACATGCTTCAGACCCGCTGATGGCTAGGGAGCCTTAAATGACTGTTTATGCCACTTATAGCAGGGAATGGCTCTGGAGGGAATTTAACCAATCCACTATGAAAAACGCTAAACAAAACACATACTGAACAACCCAAGATGGAATGGAATTCTCTTCAAAAATCCATCTTGTACCCAAAAGCACATTAATGCTGCAGTGATAGATAGGATGTTTTGTATCTGTGGTACTTGAGGCTATATGGGAAAAAAACAAATTGATCCACTAATGTACTGAATGGACCATCAAGCATTTCAGTAATACAAGCTGTTTTCCCAAATTATGTACACAACCAACAAAATAAAGGTTTCTAAATGATCATTGGCTTGGATATACATACCTTTACATGATCTGGAGGTTCTTTGGAAGGTTCTTTAAGGAACCAAAAATTGTTAGCACCTTGTTGTGCAAGCCTTAGGTGTGAAATAATTAAAGCACTTCTGAATTTTATTTGATATTATACGGTTGTGTTATGTGTATACACTTGTGTTATGTGTATACATGTTTTCAATATGGCAAAAAAAAAAGAAATGACTGAAACATCTGTGTAAAATAAATTCTGAGATGTATTTAAAACACATACAAAATTACTGCTAAATAAAAACAGGTGAAAAGATGCTGAATTGTGGAGTTAGCGCACTGAACTCACAGCGTTTTTGTATTTTTTTGTATAATGTGTTTTAAATACATCTCAGAATTTATTTTACACAGATGTATATTTGTTGAGGGGTGGCTGAAATCATAACGTTACATAAACTAGCATGCCTTAGCATCAGCGGTTCTCCTGCTGGATTGCAAAATATGTTTTGCTTTATGTTTTTTATTTTTGTTTTGTTTTGTTTGTTATTTATTGATAGCCTAAGTTTGTTGGCTATGTTATGGTAATCAATAATATTGAATTCTGTTGAGGAATCTTGGGTAGGTCAGTGTCTTCAGGCTCTGAGTTGGATTCTGGATCTGGTGGCTCAAACAGGTATGGCTGTACAAGTTCAATAAAACTGATAGACGCAGTGAATTCTGTGTGTTTGTGTCAGCTGAAGAACTGCTAGCGGCTTCATTTCAATCCAAGAGAGGCTTTGCTTCCTAACCTACTGAACTAATGGATATGCTAATCTTAGTAAGAAGCTGAAGTCGGCTTCCTATTCGCCAGCTGCTTTTCCGTTCCACCTAGAACATTACATTCGGGTCAACTGAAAACTGAAGCACCTTTCCCACTATTGGGTGTGGTTTCAGTGACCTCAGCAGACACGCCCTCTGCATTTCCGGGCAGAGAATGGATCTTATTTTCTCACAGTTTTGAAACCCAATACAATCAATTAATTTAGATGATGCACGAAATCCAGATGGAGGGCAAGAGGTGAAAAGAAGAATGGATGAGATAGAGAAAAGTCTGTACTTTGCTAGTTCAGATGATATTATGAGATCCTCATATCATAAAGTGATTTGTCAACAGAACTGAAAGATTAGGTATAAGAACTACCTTCCCCTCCAGTTGTCCTTCTCTTCAGGAAAACCAATGAAAGCACGCAAAAGTATTTAGGCATACATCTTGTTTGTTAGCGGTTGGATCGACCTCTGTACTAAGGTGTTCCACAATGACTGTCATTTGGTTTTCTTTTATTGTTCTGTGGATTAACCAGCATCAAACATTCAACTCAACATCGACTCTCGACACTAACGTTGTGGTTATAGATGTAGGTTATAGATCTATAGATCTATTACCAGTGCGCATCCTCCAATGAGCTGCACATAACACAGCACTCGCTCCTCACAACTGCATGAAGCAGTTTTCCTGTTTCACCTTAAATGCTGCAGTAGTTACATTCTGGTGCCTGCTGCCCCATTTAAGGTGGAACGGGAAAACTAGTGAATAAAAAGCTTGCTTCAGCCTCGTCCCGATAGCAGAAGGATCATAAACCATTTGTCTAATTTTCAGTCTCTTGCATTTTTCCCCTCATGAACAACAAATTTTGCTACTTGATAAAAGCCCCTCCCTTCCTGGTTTCTTGGTTAGATCAGGCTAAGCAACAGTAAGCAGTGCAGTTCTATGTAGATAATCGCTTCCTGCCCTCCATCTGCAAAATGATTCTAGAAAGAATCTGTTTTATATGCTTGGCCAATTTTTGATCATTCAGATTTGGCTGGATGGTTAATAACATGAACACATGGTCTCACAGCACATATTGATTTCTGTTTAACACTGACTTTAATAAAATATGGGAATATTTTTGTTTTTGTTATTGTTGTTGTTGCTATTTATTAGAGATTTTACATAATAAAAGTAGATTATTAAGTTGGTTTACATGATCTGACACTGTAACCACAAGCTACTATGTTAGTCCAAAGATAATGCACTACTTAAATGCTGTTTTGCTAGTTATAAAACAACAATGCAGTTTGATACAATACGATATGTTGTATTATTAAGTATATATTCTCTGTATGTGATAACCTACCAGACAGACTGTACATTATATTCCACTTTAGAGCCGCACTCATCAGGCAACAAAACCTTAAATAAACAAACGCTATAACTAAATAGACTGATGCTTTCTTTGTCTCCAGCTACTCTGTGAAGGAGGATAGGATACAGATGTCAGATAGACCATAGGAGCAACAACAGTGCACAGATGATGCTAGCATAGTAGCAAAGCAGCTCCAAAGCCGGCGATAAACAAGGGCGAATAAACAAACAAACAGGAGATTATGCTCGGATAACGTAATTGAGTGCTAAAGAGGTGTGATTACGCAAAATGGTGTGAAGGAAATCAAATATAGAGAAAGGGGAGATGAGGATAAAAGGAAGGAGAAGACAAAATGTTATTAGGGGAAAAACAGATGGCCGAATTCAGAAGACCCGGGGGAATACAGGGGACCACTCGCCACACCTACGGTTATGAGCGCCAGCGAGGGTTTTAATAAGGCTGTGTGCGCGTGTTTGTGTGGCCAGAAAAGCAGCGAGATGCAAGTGTGTATATATATATATATATATATATATATATATATATATATAAGTATATAAGTGAGTCAGTGTTACATTAATGATGCCATAAAAGAGATGATGTCATAAACGATGAAGGTTCAACAACATACTGTTGCCGTCTCAGGTTTTATAGTAGTTACACCGTGCAGTGTTGAAAACATTATATGAACATTTTGTGGCTAATGGACTTAATTCAACAAGAATAACTAGGATGATAGGACATCTCTATCCTTCTTCGCTAGCATGTGCTAACAAGCAGTTTAACAGGTTTAACTCCAGAAGATTTACAGAAGTACACAACGTGAGGCAAAACCCCCACTTTAAAAACACAGAAGTGACAATTTACATCAATCCAACCCTCAAAAACTCATTTTCCACTTCTTCAAATCTGCCGAAGCTCCTGTTTTGGTAGATTTGATGCTCTGTTAAGACGATATTCAGCAAGATACACAGCAAAATACACACTAACGTGAGCGCACACTCACTCAGATGACAGGCAGAGAGTGTAAATGAAGGATTTGGGGTTCCATCCCGTTACATTATGCAGCAGATGGCGTACAGGCCGAGCCAGGCCGGGGCAGTCCCAGGGGTAACACACGCAGGAGGGGGAGGGGAGGGGGCAGAAAGAAGGGGGGAGAGAGGGACAAAGCTGCCCTCCTGCCCCTCTCCTCTCCTCTTCTCTCCTCTCATCTCTTCCTTCTTCTCCTCTTCATCTCTCGCTTTTCCTCTTCTCTCTTTCTCCTCTCCTCCTTTCATTTCTTGTCTCCTCTCAAGTCCCTTCATCTTCTCTCTTCTCCTCTCCCCTCCTGCTCTGCTTTGCTCGACTACATCGCCGGAACTGGTTGGGTAATTCGTATGAACATATTAAAGATGGGGACCCAGCCTGAAAAAATGGAGAGTGACTGAAACTTAAAGAGGAATTCTCTTAATGAAGCGCTTCTGGGAGAGTTCTAGTTCTAGAGGAGCGTAATGAGTCAGAATAGTTCACAGTGGTGCTGATGGGAACCAGATATCTCAGGAGTTTAATGCCCCTAAAAGCTCCATCACAGAGTGTTATTATATGAAATGTCTATGAATGCACTGCCTGGTGTCTGACTGATTGTTTTATGTTTTATAAAATCAGTTTATGCCAGAGAGGTATCCTGGAAGGTGTTATGAGGGAATATAGCCTTTAAAGAAAGCTTTTTTTTTCGATTTGCTTCTATTTTACCATCTTCAACATTCAGAAGACATGGCTTTACTGGCTGTTTTGGCTAGCAAAATAAATAAACTGGCTGTATTTGCATTATAGACACTGTAACCTCTGATTCCTGTCACCCCCACTGTAAGGAAATGTGACTTAGTAAGTTTCTCTATAATGAAGTGTAACTTTATAATGGCTATTTACGTTTACTGTTTACTCTTTTTTTGACAAAAATACACAAACAAAAAAACAACCCTGTTAGCAGGAAACGTTCCCAGAAGTTTGTTTAACGTTCCCTACAAGTTCTAAGTTTAGAGAGAAGGTTTTAAAGATGTTTGTAATTTCAGATAATGTTCCTATAAGGTTACATGTTAACTAAGACATGACATTTTAACTGCAACATTCAGAGGATGTTTTGAAGATGTTGTTGGGCCACAGATCATGTTACATGGTAACAATAGAAGAATTCATTCTCAGAGCAACATTCCGAAAATATTTTATGGATGTTACTGATACCTGAGATGAACGTTCTCCTACCTTTAGAAAGAATATCCTGGGAACCAAAAGAAAACTTCCTGCTAAAAACATTACTGGAACAATGCACTGCATATTCTCAGAACGTTTTTAAAACAAATAATTTCCATCGTTTCATTAACGTAAAGTTTATACCAACATTTTCTAATTTAAGTTTCCAAATTCTCATTATTGCACTGTAAAAAGTGCAACCTGAAAAGATTACTTCAGTTTGTTAGAAGCACATTAATAGTTTTTTTTTAGGTTGAATAAACCTAATTACTTTGCTTGTAACACATTTTACAGTGTGCAACTCAGTGAAATTTGAAGATTTGTCTGTAAAATATGCCCCGCCCCCTGGTTTTTCTAAACTATTGTCACAGTTTTAAAACTGAAGTCTTAAAGCATGTTTTGTATGATATTTTGTTGTTTTATTTCATTACTGCAACACACTGAGATCCTTTCATGTTATTCTTTTTACTGGTGACACATAACATTTAGTTATTTTGGTTCAGTGCTAATACATAATTACTGTTCAATTGTTGAATTGAACATTTTGGGAAAATAAAAAAATAAACATAAACATTAAAATAAACAAAATTTGTGCCTTAATATTTGCACAGGCCTTATTTTATGCTGTATTTCTTTCCGAGTATGTTAAATTCAGTAAATGAACAGTGTTAGAATAAGCAGGAATCTGTTCTGTATAAGAGTCTGTATTCATTTACTTGCACACTGTAAAAAGTGCAACCTAAAAAAATGACTTCAAGTGTTACAAGCAATTAAATTAGTTTTACTCAACTTAACACATGACTTTGATTGAACGAATCGTTTGTTCAAAGTCCTTTCTTTTAGGCTGAATAAACCGAATTCATTTGCTTGTTATTCTTTTAGGTTGAACCAACAAAACACTTTTTACAGTGAACAAAGCACATCATTTGGTCAGCGGCCTCCAAACGCTTGCATACGGCTGCACCTGTACGACTGAGAAACGGGTATGTGAACACGTTTGAGAAATGAGAACTGAGATAAAAACCTTTCTCCTGTTGATCTACTGAATGGTATGAATGCTGTTTGTCTGCTTGATGATTACAGCGCTCAAATATGTACATACAAGGTTTGAGGCGGTTTTGTGAGCCGATTTCCTGTGTGTTGAAATGAACTTGGCTGAATCTGATTTGTTTGTCCAAGATTCTCCTTCTCTCTTTTCACAACCTTGCTTCTCTTTTCTTCTCTCGACTTCAATCCGCTCCTGCCTCTCTCTTCAAGTTTCTGCTCGGATAACCGTCACCTTAACCTCCTCTCTGCCTCCCTCCCTCTATTTCTCTCTCTTTCTCTTTTTATCTCTCGTTCTTCCCACTCAGCTGAAGCTGCACCTGAGGACCACTGCAGAAGGTCGCGACCCTGAAAGACCAGGAGGTGTGGAGAAGACTCTTGTGGCTGAATAGAAAGACTGAAGAAAGGAAAATCAAAGAAAGCTGGGCTTATGTACAGTGGGGTTGTGGTTGTGTGCGAGAGGGAGCGAGAGAGGGAGAGAGAGAGTGATAATTGCGATCGCTAGCAGCATGGTTCTGGTATCTGGTTTTAGAGTTATGCTGATTAGCATCGTTATGTTTATGGTCACTTTCGCTGAGCAGGTTCATTAGTTTAGTGCTGCTCATTACAGCCCACTGATGTACCTGAAACACAGGCGCACAGCAAACACTCACTCAGACCTGTTTATCTAAGTCTTTCCCCACTCTGTGCCAGAAATACTAAATATTGACCACTGATATTTTTAAAAGCGCTGTGCAGAAGTCAGAGAACACATTTATTTCATTTCCAGTCAAAACTGCCATTTTGAGTATGAAACCCAGCTGTATATCCGGTATTTTCTGTATATTTGGTGCATTTTGTATACTTAATATCTCTTTTATTTAACATGTTTAGTTAATATGTATATTAATGCTGCCCTGCTGTAGAGTAATAACATGAGCCTCACCAATAAACAAATATACTTGAAACTTGAATCTATTTTTCAGCTTCAGGAAAAAATGGATGGAAACAAACGAATCTGGAAAACTCACTATTGACTGTTTAGATTCGCAGCATAATGTCAAGTTTCCAGGATAAAAAGCTAGGCTTCCCAGCTAGGCTGAGCTGTTGTGACTAATCAAAACTATCCAGAAATGTACATTAAAAAATGCAATAAAAGCAGTGGACGGAAAACATACTGACTATTGGACTTACTGATATATTTTTGTTTCAGTGTTAGTGTATCCACTCTTATTACAGTCTTTATTATGTCTTTATTACAGCTTTCCTTTAGGTAGACCTTTTTTCAATCTTTCAAAGAAATCTGCAGTAATGTTTTACCACACCTTCTAAGGTTAGTCTTAGAGGTTGGTTGCTGCTTCTCACAATCCAAATAATCCCAAAAACATTCAGTGATGTTGAGGTCTGGACTCTGGGTTGGTCTTTGTAAAACAGCAAATGTTCTTCTGTTTGTTTATTTCCTTTTCTCAACAATGCTGAGATCAGACTGCACGGTATTTTTGTCTTTCATGATGGTCACCATTGGCATTAGGCAATCATAGTGCCATAAGTTCTTGTCACGTCCTGGTCGGGAGACTGGCTACATCATCAGTCATGCTATTGCGCATCAGTTCATAGGGTGTCAGGGAGGAGGGTTAATCATAGCTACATATATGTGATGCTGATAGTCTTGTGTTCCAAAAAGAAACAGAAAAGAATGAAGAGACGAATATGGAGCTGAAGAATACAATATAGGCTGTCCATCCTTCAAAGAGAACTTGAGTTAATGAATGTGTTAACATGTTTCACCTTTACTAAACTGTTTATATTGTTTTTATAGTGAGTTATTACCGTTCTGGCTTTTGTGAATACCACTGTGGCATTTTGGTAAAGTGTTTGTGGCACAGTTTTGCGCTGTAGTTTTGTGTTGATGTCAAACTAGGGGAAAAATATAAAAAATTCTGACATGCTAGACTTTTCATCTGGCTGTCGTGAAGCCTCCCAGACACCACATTGCTGTTCCTCGATTATGTCACACCACACAGCCCGTTCATCTTTCTTGACACTCATATTCAACCCAGTGTCAAAATCAGGCTAAATTGGTGTAGTCTGATTTTGGGATAAGGGCTTCTTGACAGCTACACATCCTTTCAGACCCATACTGTTGAGCTGTCTACTCACAGTGGAAGGATGGACAGAAACACCTGCGGATTGTTTCAGATCTGAAAAAAAGAGTGGAGCTTGATTTTCTCATGTCTCTTAAAGGTGAAAGGCTGTTATCTCTGTATAAGTCATCTTTTTTTTTTAAGTGCAGTTTTGAAAACAGTGACTGAATGTTTCCGCCATCGAGTGCATATATAATATATACCTAGCTACTAGCTACTACAGATGGTTTGAAGGGTCAAACTAGTAAAAGACATTAATGGCAAAACATAATTTTGAGTATTGACATGATGTTAATATGTTATTAACATGTTATTAATCTGTCACTAATGCATTATTAATGCATTAACTTTGACATTAAAATGCACTCTATGTACTAGGTGGCCTCCATAATACCATATTACTCTCCTCTATTTGACCTGAGCACCAGAATGATGGCAGGAAGATCCACTTCTGTCTTAATTTGAGGACATTCAGACCAGCATTCAACACATACTGAGCTCAGTTGCTGATTGGCTCTCAGTATAAAAGGTCTCAAGTTAGTCTTTAAAGTCTTCCTTGGTTGCTTTAAAGGTGGCTGAATTGAGAATATATTTGCACCAAAGCAATTAGCTGAGTCTTTAACAAAACATAGCTAATCAGCAGTTCAATTGTTTAAATGGAGCAGTTACACACTGCAAGGAAGTAGCAAGCCATACAGATCTATTCACTGAGTCCTTACATTAGAACTCACATGGCTAGCAGTAGTACATTAAAAACAATACAATTGTTTATAAGCAAAAGTTATATTGCTTATTAAGTGAAAAATTGCTATAATCACCAAAAGGAGCCTTAGATTCTATTCATAAGGGTTCAGTGGGGCTATTTCATAAGCAGCTGAGGGAACACAGATTCAGGCTGGCCGAGCGAAGTCAGATGAAAGTGTAATGTCAGACTTTTACAGCTCTGATGAACAAAGAGAGAACCAGACTGAAATATCTCCTGAGGTGGAGGCTCGCCTTCAGACAGCCCTGGCTGTTATCACATTTGCCTGCTGCAATCCCCATCTCCCTAACAGTGTTAACAACACTTTCTGCTTCAACATGCCAAGAGATGCCTCCAAGTGTCCTGTGAGAGAAGCAGACGTGTGTGTGCCTTCTCGTGTAGGTGTTGGTTAAGGTAAAGGACCGACCTTGCCATTGTCTCTAGAGCTCTTCGGCTTTAACAGGCCTGTCCCACTCACGGCCTCCAGGCTGTGTGATCTCGAGTTTGGCTTGCGTACTTCCAGCATTACACTTCATTTCCTATTTCCATCCTGTGCCATTTTCTTTTGTACCGAAGGATATGTAGGATCTGAACGGAGCACCCGGTGCCGGTGCCACACAGCCATCCGGTTTGCAGGCAAACAGGCCGACTAGGTGCCAAAAGGCTGGTTGGATCCTTGTAATTCAGGAACTAATGAATGAGCCAACGCACAAAACAAGTTCATTAAAGCAGAGGGACCCAAGTCCAAGCTCGCCCGAAATGCCCTCCCCTGCTCTCCATACTACCATGTGGTCATCCTGCTCGCTCGTCCCAGCGCCAGCCTAGATGCCAAGGGAGCGGCGAGGGGTCTGCAAATCGCACATGTCTGCATGCGCACCCACCCTTGTGGTTTTACTGGAGCATCGTG
This sequence comes from Semaprochilodus insignis, assembly GCA_034552555.1. Lineage (NCBI taxonomy): Eukaryota > Metazoa > Chordata > Actinopteri > Characiformes > Prochilodontidae > Semaprochilodus > Semaprochilodus insignis. The sequence continues at coordinate 13,870,621 of CM067495.1, forward strand.
GAGTCCTGGCATGGCTTTCTGTCTAATGAACCCATCAGCCAGCTGGAGGAGCAAAAGAGGAACAATTTAAAGTGTGGGCCGCGCTGCCATACAAACACAGGCCAAAAGGTGGAAGAGGTGGGAGGGAGGGTGGTGGGGTGAAGGCAGAGAGAGAGAGAGAGAGAGAAAGAGAGAGAGAGAGAGGGTGAAGCGAGGGGGAGTTAGATGTGAAGAGTTAAATGAAGAGAGGCATGACCTAGGGTTAGATGGGAAAGGGCTTAAGAAGACTGATTGAAAGGCTAAAGAAATGGACAACTAAAGGTTGAGGCAGAGTTGGTGATACTGATGTGGAAAGCATTAGCGATAGACAGGAGCACTAGGCAGGCAGAGAGAGAGAGAGAGAGACAGAGGGAGAGAGACCGTGGAAGCCATTGGCAGAGGCATTAGCGAGCAGAGAGAAAGGGAGATCATGCGTTGTTGCACCCAGATGTTTGAGACATCTGCACCCACCTGAATCACTAGCTAACTAATGGGGCCTCTTCTCACCTGACTCTGTTAGCCCCCCCAACTGATGCTTTACATCTTTGTCTGTCTGTTTGTCTCACCCTACGCTACGCTGGCTTTGTTCCTTTCGAGCCTCAGTTCAAGCCAAGAATTCTGCAGTAGCATCTGGGTCCAATGCAATTTCACAGTAGAATTGAGTGGAGTCAGTTTTAGCCCCCACACATGGATGGAAAGCGTTTGAGTGACAGCTCTTAGCTCTTACGTCTGTCCGTTTGTTGAAAGACCAACATCACGGAAACGGATGTGTTTTGATTAAAGATTTGATGCTGTTAAAATGTCTAAACCTGCTGTTCAGTCAAATATATCGTTGCTGTCCAAAGTTTCCATATCATTGAAACATGGCTGTGGTCTTTTACATTGTGTCAAAATTTCATGATGAATGGACCAAGAGTTTGTATGCTCTCCCTGTGTCTGCCCCCCCATGAGTTTCCTCCAGGTACTCCGGTTCTACCATGGTCCAGAGACATGCAGTCAGGTGAATTAGAGATGCTAATTTGCCCGTTTGGTATGAGTGTGATGTCTGTGCCTGCCCTGCGATGGGTTGGCGACCTGTCCAGCCTTTTTCAATTCATTATGTTTGTGATGTTTGGCACTGTGATATTATCTTCCTGGACAAAATTAGCCACTTGCATTTCTTCTCTTGGTGCGGCATAAAGTTGCCTTAATAACAGCTTTGTCAGGTAAGGATTGCACCCGTCTCTTGAGATGGTACTTGTCCAGTTTAGCCCACTCTTCCATTAACTTTGTGCTTCATGTTCAAACAGAACACAACATTGACTAGCCACATTTACAGGCAGCCCTGATGTATGTATGTATACACCTCAGTCAGAATAGACCCGTCCGGTTGAGGCTATTCTGAATGCAATTTCTATCTGAACGTGACTGAACGTGGTGGATAATCCTGTAATTAATCCACCAAACAGAAGAATAACAGGCATATAAACGCCTGGATTTGATTACAATGTTGTTTACACCAACCACACAGCAGATTAAAACAAATCCGTGAGCTGAGAAAAGGCCAGAACGTAATTCCGACTCAGATCTTCCCTCTTTTCCACTTTGCAATATTATGGATGAATTCATAGAGTACTGACCTCTTGCTAACACGAATGCATGGATGTACATGTAATTTTGGATCTGCATGTAAACAAAGATTTTCATGATGTTGTTGAGTGGATTGTACATATAAACTCTTCAGTTCTAATGTACTGATCAGAATCAGCTCCATCTAATTGCCAGAAATCATTGCATGTAAACCTTCCCGCTACAAGGTGTCTGTACGTAACTGGTTCAGCAGACAGTGGAAAAGCTAAAATAGGCACACAGGAATTCTGGATAAAACGTAAAGTTAGTGGACCGGAACAGATAAGGGTCTCAGGAGACTGGTGTAATCCTGACTTTGACAGGACTGGTGCTGTTGTATAACCAAAATGTTAACTTTACAGGAGAAGGAAAAAACCTACTTTACTTTTCATGTAAGGCAATGGAAGCAGACTTTATCTAAGTCATTTTGACCAATCTACACACAGTGTGAAGGACAACTTTGTTTTGACTTTAGTGATATTGTAGTTATATCGCAACCACAATGTTCACCCAGTCCTGCCAGTGCATTCACTGCTATGAAATATCTCGAATATTTCATGAGTCAACGGTTCAACAGCTATCTGCATCATCCAAAGATCATGGGAAGTAAGGAAAGTACCGTTTATGTTTTATTTTCAATGATAGGATGAAGATAACTGACAAGATCACTTATGAATATTCTACCCGGTTCCCCAAATTATAGAGTGAAATTAAACTATTAACTTAGTTAATACACATTTTATGGTAATGTGTGTAATATCCTTAATGTCAGGACAACATTAGCATGGATGCTAGTTTTCCACATTCTGTGCATTTGTTAATTAAATTCTAACAAACTCAACTTATTAGCTTATTAGTTAATTTTAAACATGTTAATCATATCTATCTATCTATCTATCTATCTATCTATGTGTCTATCTATCTATCTGTCTATCTATCAATCTATCATCTCTCTGTACATTAAATATATCATATTTATTTCATCATTTTCTATCTATCTATCTATCTATCTATCTATCTATCTATCTTTATTTATTTATTTATTTATTTATTTATTTATTTATTTAAAGGGCTAAATGGCACCCTGATCATGGATCCACCCCAATATTGAAATAAGCAGATTTGTTTTTATGTAGACGCAGGAACTCACCAACAACCACAATATGTCCCCTTATACCTCCATGTGTGAGTGTGTGCGCGTCCGGCTTCATTTATGTACTTGTATGTGGTGGAGGGAGGGGGATCCCTGCTGGGACTACAGATGGTGCAGAAGGCTGGCGGGGGCCTCGGTGATGGCCACATTCTCACATGGGACCACAGGCCCCCTGCTCTCTCTCCCACACCTCCTGTTCATTACTGGCCAGCTCCAGTGTCATTGTGGAAGCCTCCTGCCACCCACACGCACTTTGCCAGGAGCAATGAACGGAGACTGCAGAGTTGCCAGGTTGTAACCCAAGCACAACACAGTATTTAGGGGCTCGAAATTGGAAATTGTTGTTGTTGTTGTTGTTGTTGTTGTTGTCTCATTTTTGGACGTGCGATAGGCACAAGACAAGTCAACATCCTCTGATTGTGAAGCCTGAGCCCTGACAGGTTGCAAACTCATTGTCAGCTCTTGAATCCAACTATAGACTGTGAAGATCCAAACAGGGGAAGAATGAGAACAGAGAGAGATCCCCGATGGCTGTCACTACATTATCACTCAGTTTTCAATTATTCGCTCCCAAAAGATGTGTAAACAAGCACCTGCTCTGCAGTTCCCTCACAACTGCTTCCTCCTTCAGTGAAACGCCACCGTGACTGAGTTGAACGGGTGCATCAGCAAACATCCACCTCTCTCCTTCTCTCTCTGGCGAACCCAGATGGACTCCTCGGCCACTAGTCCTCTTACTGACAGAGTGCCTAGTCCCTCCATTTCATCCATTCGTCTCAGTGCTCACGGGAACCAATTGCAAGGGCGCGGGAGTTCCAGTGCAGCACAGCAAGGCAGGAGACAGGTAGAACATAAGAGGAATCGAGAGGGTACTTCTCAGAGATCAGGGCATTTTGGGTCTTTTCAAACTGGTCCAAAGCCTGTGCTGTTCCTTCTTACTTCAGGCAGTGGGTTGATCATCCTGCAGCAATGAGTTGAGTTGCCACTGGATAGTGCCTGAGTGGCATAGCTCAGTTCTTATGGGCTCCAGTGCAAATAACACTTATTACCCCCTGTATGACAGTTGCTATGTCTCAACAGGGCCCATAGCATGGAAAACTTTAAAAATTAGTTGTTGGCAATCAGCACATTTATATATATCCGCCTATTCATCTGACAGCAATTTAGCTCCACCCATTCACCTTGAAGTTGTAAGGAGTGTTTAAGCCTAAATACCTTTTTTAATGAGATAAAACAAGCCAACCTATCAGAACAGAGCTCATTTACATTTATAACTTAAAGGCACAACCAGCCTGTTAAAGGAGCAATATGTAAGATTTTCAGTTTAAAACATTAGCAAACAAAATGAACTAAAGGATGAATGAAATCAACAGAAAGTGACGAAATAACCATTTTGATGGTTTTGTCAGTAATATGACTTTGCACCTCAGGAGGCAATAATGAGTCACTGTAGCGTTCTACACACTGACTGTACGGTGATGACAGCACTGCTGTCTTTATGCAACCAGAGCAGGTCACAGTTTGTTTCTAGAACCACTTATACGTCCTGACTTTAATTTTCTATAGCAGTAGCCCTGAACTATGCAACTAGTCTATCAACCACCCCAAAACAAGATCATCAGATAGGGGTCTGCCAAATATCTGTGTGGCTTGATGATCCAGGACTGGCTATGAGTCCTGGCCACAGACTCTTGATGGTATTGTGGTATATTTACCCTGGAAAGGAACCACAGTTAACCACAGTTAACCACAGTTAGCAATGTGGAAAGTAGTAATAGTTACACTACACCCGCTAATAAAGACATTAGGACCGTTGAGCACAATGGGTACGACTGGCCCACCTACGCCGCCAGTACTTAAACCACTCTCTGAAACATCAGGTAAAGACTTGAAAGAGGGAAAGGCACAGTGTGGCAGTATGGTCACCATACAGTGAGGTGTTACCTGTTGAGTGGCCATTGGATATTGCCTGGGACAGGAGGTAAAGACTTGTAGAAGGAAAAGGGACCGAATCAACGAGTGTCTAATTGAAAGCACGGGTCAGTGCTCCGTTTGTGACCCCTGTGCCGAATGTGAGTGATGTGCTAGTTGAGGAACAGTTTGTGGACTGTAATTACTGCATCACACACAAGCCTTCTCCTGTCGGCGTCTCAGGACAGGAGGCTCCTGCTTGCCCCTACTGACACTACACAATTAGAGTGACCCCATGTGTGCTCCCTGTCAGTGTGGCGCTCTTCCTCTCCCCTGACATGTCTCCGATACCACCGACACATACACTTTTGGCCCCCCTACCCAAACCTCCCAGTCTCTCCATGTCACATCTCCCTGGACAACAGAAAGCTGAAGGCAACTTGTCGATCAATCACTCCTTCCCTCCTTCCTTTTCATCCCTCCCCTGCTTTGCTCCATCAGCCCTCTGGCTTAGACTTCTCCAGTCGCCCCCCCGCCCCCCAACTACCCCTTTCACGGCAATGGCGGCAGGCAGCAGCCGGCCCCTCTCTCTCTTCCCCCCCTACTCACCATGCAGTGGCTCGGGGCCACGGCAACTCAGTGGAGCCTCCCTCATCGTTTTAATCAGCTCGTTAGGCACGGTCGGCCGCCGCGACACACTCCCTGACCACCGCCGCAGCCTTGACCCGAACTTACTGGTCTCCCTGGGTGGGACGCGGAACAGGGTGACACCAGGGTCACGCTACTGATCCGACTGCTGCCAGGATGCCAGTTGTGTGCCAAGAATACACAAGAATCATGGCGAAGCACTGACGTGGAAAGAACTGGGTAAGGAGAGGAGAGCGGACGGTACTGACCAAACAGCTTCTGGAACAACCAATAAATAAATCTATGGTGTACAGTAACACCTGTTTGCTGGTGTTTGCAAACAGGGGTGCAAATCTGGTATGACGTATTTGGAGGACCAACATCAGGAGTTCATATCCAGGGATTCAAACATCAAACTGTGTTAACCAAGTAAGCCTACAGTTAGACTCATCATAGTGACATCTCATGCCTCATAATGCACATAATGTGTTTAACAGGAATATCACACATATTCAGTACAGAGATTAAATTTTGATGACCTAGTGTAGTTGCCTAATAACTAATGCAATTGTCTAATGCAATCTGCTTTGCTATAACCATATAGCAACACTGAAATATGATAATAACTAAGAAGTACATCAGCAAACAATCATAGTATAGTAAAGAACAATTCCAGCATGCTTCATCCAGTACTTCTTTCTTTGATGTTGGTATTGACTATAACTAAACAATACAACAACCTATTTTTGGGTTTAATTAGACTTATATTGTCACAGTTCTGTATTATTTTCACTTTTGCGACTCCCGAAATTGTACTTCTAAAAGGGGGGGGGGCATGACCACCCAACCTCTTAATGCTGAAATGATGTTGAAAGGACTAAATTAAGATTTCCCAGTTGCATTATTTCCAGTAGAACAGACTTTGTTTTAAGAACAAGTCATCAAGAAGCCTATAGATGGCATAAGAAATACTCTCCGCAGGTTTGCCAAGAGTCTGAATTCACTTGATAGTACTTAATAATAATAACAATAATAATAATAATAATAATAATAATAATAACAGGCCTTGTTATGAGTACCCAGGAGAAACAGTACACTGAAGTATACTTAATTTAAGTATTGCACTTATGATTAATGTAGTGAAAATGTGCTGTTTTTGATATACCATGTACTTAGTAATCTAAGTACAGTATGTACATTAATCACATTACAAATATAGTTACTTAATATACTTATACTTATTGTGCTATTTTATGACACCACCACGATTCACTTAGATATACATAGTAACATAGTAAGTAAGTACACACTTACACACTTATACATTTCTACATTTCTATTACATCATATATATACTTACTTGGTATACTGAAGAAATACTGAGCTAAAATGTATTTATAATTTTTAATTATTGCATATATATATATATACATACCAAATTTTTATATATATACCTAATTTTGGGTGAACCTGCCTCTGAAGCTAAGAACTTGTAGACGCCTTTTCATATATTTATGCTGCTCTCAGGGAGGGTGTTAGGAGCCGTGCAGAGCCTGAACCTGCCCATTGAATTCCCTGCGGTCACAGATGCAGGAGGGACAGATCTAGCATCAGCTGGAGCCACCCCCTCCTCCTCCCCTCACACCCTTCTGTCCCCATCTTTCCTTATGATTGACATCTCGCTTTAATTCCAACAGTTTGACGGCCTCTCCGGCCGGTCCCCGGGCTCCTCTATGATCTGCTAGACGGAAGGCCACGAGAGGCTCTAATGGGTTTTGATAATGTTGTGTGAAAGATGCACAAACTTTTAGCTTGTTTGATCACGACATCTGTGATTTCTCTCACCTGAATAAACACAGCCAGGTACAGCAAGACAGCAGTGTTGGTAATGTGATACTGCTAATGCTCAGTTTATTCACTGTAAATTATTACATACTGGTGGTTTATGTGTTGTGTACACTCTTAAAAAAAGGTTCATCTAGGGTTCTTTAGTAAAGGTGATGGCTCTATCGAGAACCATGAGTTCTATGTAGAACCATTTGCATTGATTCTTTGCATGATGATGAAAAGGAAATGTTTTGTATATGGTTCTATGTAGCACCGAAAAGGGCTCTTCTATTGTGGCAAGCTTGGTATCGTGAGAATGGCAGGCCCCTTTTTGGCGTTATATTGAACCATACAAAGAACAATTTAAGCGTGAAACTGTTCTAAGTAGAACATCATGGCCTCTTTTTGCGATTCATATTTTTATTTTCCATTTGAAGGAAAATCAAACCCCAACCCACCCCTGAAGGCCATTGCCTTTATTGAAGAACCCTTAAAAAAGCACCTTTTTAAGTGTCTACAAATACACTGATATTTAATGTTCCAGACTTTCAGGGTGTATAATATTTTACAGTAACCCTGCTGTATTATCAGCTAATGGTAAATTCTGCCAATCTGATATGATTCAGTCGTTGAGATATAAAGTTGTCAGCAGTTTGATGTGAAATGGTTAATTATAGAGAGACTTACTGACTCTGATGCTGGCTCTGACATTGATATCTGTACAGTGGTAATAAAGGGAAACAGGGGCTACAACCTAAGCCCAGAAACTTTGTATCTCAATTTTGGTGATTTTTCTATTTTTTTCATAATTTGAAAACACCTGTCGTCCTTTACATTGAGTGTAAATTTCATGATGAATGGACCTCAGGAATGACCCATCCGGTTCCACTTACTTACATTAAAAGTAAGGTATGTATTTTCCTTCTCCTGTAAAGTTATTGAAGATACAAGGTTATGTCAAGACAGTGGTAAAATAAACTGTAAAAATTACAACCTAAAATATTGTTTCAACTTGCTATAAGCAATTGAAGTTGAAAGTTTTACACAACTGAAAAAATCACTTTGATCTAAAGAATCGTTCATTCAGAGTCCCTTTTATTAGGTTAAATAAACCTAATTCATTTGCTTGTAACAAATTAGAGTATTTTTTTCAGGTTGGACCAACAAAACACTTTCTACAATGCACAGCCATTGCATTTACAATCCAACTGGTGAAGCTCCACATGTGCATTTTATATGTAGTGTTGATAATATAGTATACATGTTTAAATGTATTATTTTTTATTTTAGATGCTAATTGTCCTTTAGAGTGACCTGCATGCTCTAAAACCTGCTCAGAACCTCACTGTAAAAAGAGTTTCGTTGGTCCAACGTAAAAAAAGATTACTCTAATTTGTTACAAGCAAATTAATTATGTTTATTTAACTTAATAAAGGACTCTAAACAAACAATTGTTTTAACCAAAGTCATTTTTGAGTTGAGTAAAACTTATTGAATTGCTTATAACAAATGTAAGTTTTTTTTTGATTGCACAGACTAGAACTTGATATTTCATACAACAATGGCTTACAGAACTAAACCTAACTCTAATTTGTTACAAGCAATTTAATAAGTTTTACCCAACTCAAAAAATACTTTAAAAAACCGTGTGTGTTCAAATCCCTAATTCATTTGCTTGTAACAAATTTACAAAGTTTCTTCAGAACCGAGCATTTCACCCAAAACCACTCTGTACTAAGCTTGCATCTTAACTTTTATTTAATTAAGCGGGATTTCTGGGGGGCTATAGGCTGAACAGTCACCCCTTCACGGTTCAGCATTAAGAAGTCTTTAGATGATAATCATGAAGATAAAAGCTATAAAGGAGATCAGATCCTCTCAGTGGCCTCTAGTGTTCCTAAATACTGTGGATCAGGTTACATAACATCATTCATTCTTGATCTGATACCAAATGACTCTTCCCCACAAGACAATGAAGCTCCGTCTTTCTGTACTGAGGTGTTTACAGACTGGTAGAAATGAGTGGAAGAGAGGGGGCTCGGAGGAGTAGCCCCTTCTGGGTCTCTTTTTGTCCATCTCTGCTCAGCATCATCCCTGGACCTTGGAGGAGGAGGGTGGTGGGGATGAGAGAGAGAGGGAGGGAGGGAGGGAGGGAGGGAGGGAGGAAGAGGGAAAGAGAGAGAGGGAGGGAGGGAGGTGTGATGTTAGAAGGGGCGGTGTTAGACAATACCACCCCACAAATATATGCCACCTCCCCGTCACTCCGGACAGCGTTTCACCGCGAACTCCTCCTCGTCCCTCCTCGGCCGGGCTATCAGAGAGGGAGAGAGAGAGAGCGTGGATAGACGGAGCTGAGATGGTGCTGGACTCCAGGACTGTTTATCTCCTCCGCGTGCTGCTCGTCTAGGCCGGCTCACCATCAGCAGGACTGACAGCATTTCTCCGCACTTTCCCAGCTGATCTCACCGCCCCCTCATCCGCCTCTTTCGCCTGCTGCTGCCTCCTCTATTGTCTGAAGCCGGAGGGGTCACCAGATAGCAGCTCATCTAGATCCTTATCTGGACAGCTTCTTCACACAGAGCGGTCAGAGAGCGCCCTGCCCGTGATCGCCCGCTCGGGCTGTAGAGAGTGAAGTGATCCGGGAGGAGGAGGAAGAAGAGGAGGATGTTCGAGGAGAGGAGAAGCCACGGAGCTGCGTGCGCTTAGCGAGCAGAGTTGGAGAGCAGAGAGGACGATAGGAGGATCTACTTTACCGGACCTGTCAGCACAGCACGGTATGCTGGAGTACACACACACACTTACACACACACACATCTATATGTTTATATTTGTTTATTCGTATATAAATGATTTTCACCCACTTTCTGGGCAAACCTGCGTTACTTAATTTGATCACATTTAGAAGAGTTTAATATTGAGTTCTGTTTGCAAATAAAGTTTTATAGGCGCGTAAAATAAGGACATATACACAGCCATACTTCTCAGAGTATAATATATTAAATAATAAAAATAATTAAATAATAAAATTAGCATTTATTATCAGCATTTATTAATAGTATTTTATATTATATATATAAAACATTATATATCAGTCATATACTGACAATACTTATATATAAATATGTATAAAATGAAGGGTTCGCCTGTAGTGGCAGATTCGCTAAATTCTATGAGTGCAAAATGCTAAAATTGACACCTCATTGTTTAATTTTATTAATTTATTTATTTGATTATTTTATTTTCAATTACCCAATTCATGCATTTATCTCTCGAGATCATTCCCATTTATTTATTTATTTATTTATTTATTTATTTATATATACATGAATCAATACATTAATGTATTTATTTGGTTAAAGGTCTGACTTATATGCCAGTTTAGAGCAACACAATTCATATATTGTGCAACACAGCAACACAATTCATATATATATATATATATATAGATAGATAGATAGATAGATAGATAGATAGATATAGATATATAGATATATAGATATAGATAGATAGATAGATAGATAGATAGATATAGATATATAGATATAGATATATAGATATAGATAGATAGATAGATATATTATAGTATAATTATTAATTTATTTATTTATTCAACCATAATTTTCTTTCCGTGAGTATTTATTTACTCTTGTATTGATTTATATTTCTTTTCTATTTTTAATACACTAAAAATCACACTATGACAGTTCAAATCGGTTCTATGCGGTATCAACAAAAGGTCCCATCACTTCTACAGCAGCAGTAGCAGATGGTAATAGCGGGACGGGAGGGTTTTCAGCATAGGGACCATGTGGTAAATAAAGTGTACTGTTGTTGTATGTCTCCTCTATATGTGGCCACTGTCTTCACTAAAGAGCCACTCTATTTACGGCTGTTTGGAAGCGCAGTCTGCCTCCAGTCCTGAGTAGCGCTAACAGATGTTAACCTTTGGAGCCTCTTATTATTCCAGCTCCGTTTTGTCCTGTCAGCCTGCACGCGCCAAACCCTATAGCGGGACAGATGGATGGTTTTAATTACGGAACATGACTCCGAAATTATCATATTTGCACTCATTTCGTGCGGAGGGGAACAATATGGATGAAAAGAAGGGGAGGGATGTAGGACAGCTCGTGCTCAGCGCTCCCTGAAGCTGGGTCTTTATTTACCTGTGTATTCAGATATACTTATGTGTGGGAGAGAGTAAGAGGGGAGGGCGCCTGTATAGGCTTCACACGGAGTCTTTATAGCTCTGTCTGCGGAACTTTAACACTCTCACAGTAGTAACAGCAGATCAGCTGATCAGCCACAACACGCGGCCAAAACTAGCCGGAGCAGGAAGCTTCATTTGTGTAGCCTCGAGACAAAAACACGCAAACAACACAACAGTCGAGCTCTGCTGAGCATCTGCTGGGCTGTAACCATCACACAATGGCTAAACACAGAGCCTGAGTGGAGCTGCCCCCCAGCTCTCACTGTACAGATCACATACACTGAGCAGGACTAACTGAACTGCAGCTTCAGCACGTTAACACATGTGCTCATTAGCATCAGATCCCACTGAACAGACTTAGAACAGCTGAACTCTGCACAGCAGCAGGCCCCTCTGAACAGCCTTAGAAGAGCTAAACTTTGTACAGCAGCAGGTCCCACTGAACAGCCTTAGAGGAGCTGAACTCTGAACTGACTTAGAAGAGCTGAACTCTATACAGCAGCAGGCCCCTCTGAACAGCCTTAGAAGAGCTGAACTCTGTACTGCAGCAGGTCCCACTGAAAAGCCTTAGAAAAGCTGTACTCTGTACAACAATAGGTCACTCTGAACTGCCTTAGAAGAGCTGAACTCTGTACAGCAGGTCCAACTGAACATCCTTAGAAGAGCTGAACTTTGTACAGCAGCAGGTCCCATTGAACAGCCTCAGAAGAGCTGAACTCTGAACAGACTTAGAAGAGCTGAACTCTGTACAGCAGCAGGTCCCACCAAACAGCCTTAGAAGAGCTGAACTCTGAACGGACTTAGAAGAGCTGAACTCTGTACAGCAGCAGGTCCCACTGAACAGCCTTAGAACAACTGAACTCTGTACAGCAGCAGGTCCCACTGAAGATCCCTAGAAGAGCTGGACTCTGTACAGCAGCGGGTCCCACTGAACAGCTTTAGAACAGCTGAACTCTGTACTGCAGCAGGTCCCACTGAACAGCCTTAGAACAGCTGAACTCTGTACAGCAGCAGGTCCCACTGAACAACCTTAGAAGGCCCGAACTCTGTACAGCAGCAGGTCCCACTGAACAGCCCTAGAAGAGCTGAACTCTTCACAGCAGCAGGTCCAACTGAACAGCCTTAGAGGAGCTGAAGTCAGTACTGTACAGTACTACTATAATAGTCTTACAGTAATATCAGAGAGCTGCTGTGGTTTATTATAGGACTCTACAGGGATATAACATAGGAATATCACACAGAGCAGAAAACACTGTAGTTTTACAGAAGGATCACACAGCATTCCAAAAATCTTCAATTTTTGAAAAAAGACCAAAAAGACTTCATAATAGTGTTGATGCCATTCTTATCGCAGTAAGACATAAATAAATAAATAAATAAATAAATAAATAAATAAATAAATAAATAAATAAATGAGTAAGGAAGTATATAAATATATAAATGAAAATGAATTAATGAATATACACTTAAGTAAATAAATATATGAGTACATAAATAAACAAAACATAAATGTGCAAATACAAAGTAATAAACGTTAGTAAATAAATAAATAAATAAATAAATAAATAAATGC